>CVMT01000002.1:949371-1031583 GCA_000985935.1 Talaromyces islandicus | reverse complement strand
CCAGAACCGGAACCTGAACCAGAACCTGAGCCTGAGCCAGAACCGGAGCCGGAGCCGGAGCCGGAGCCAGAGCGACCAAAGAACCATGAATTCTGGGACGATTGGGACTCATGGTCGCCAAGTCAACGCAAGAAAAAGGAAAAGGAAGCTATCAAGAAAGGCATCCCTGCACGGATAGAAATCCCACCAGAACCTGAGCCAGTACCCGAACCCGAACCTGAACCTGAACCAGAGCCGGAGCCGGAGCCTGAGCCAGAACCTGAGCCGATTCGAAACCATGAATTTTGGGATGGATGGGACACCTGGAGCTCCAAGGATCGCAAAAGGAAGGAAAAAGAGGCCAAAGCACAGGGGATCCCTGCACGAATAGAAATTCCTCCTGAACCAGAAGCAGAACCTGAGCCGGAACCTGTCGAACCCGAGCCCGAGCCCGAGCCAGAACCAGCGCCTTTCAAGAACCACGAGTTTTGGGACGACTGGGAGAAATGGTCGTCAAAAGAGCGTAAGAAGAAGGAGAAGGAGGCGAACCAAAGGGGAATACCTCCGCGACAAGAGATTCCTGTTGTTCCCGAACCTGAGCCTGAGCTCATTGAACCCGAGCCAGAGCCAGAACCAGAACCAGAACCAGAGCCAGAACCAGAACTAGCCCACAACCATGAATTCTGGGATGGGTGGGATGGATGGAGCTCTAAGGAACGGAAGAAGAAGGAAAAAGAAGCCAAGGCCAAAGGCATCCCACCTCGACAAGAACTACCTATCGTTGAGATTCCTCCCGAAGCACCTGAGGTTCCAAGCATTGAGCCGGAGGCGGTTGTAGAGGATCCAAAGGATGACTTCTGGGCTGGTTGGGACACATGGACTTCTTCGGAACGCAAGAAGAAAGAAAAAGAAGCGAAGAAGAAAGGAATTCCACCGCGCGGCGAAGCTCCAGTTATGGATTCACTACTCGAAGCTCCACCTCCTCCCGCTCCTACTCCTCCTGCTCAGGGACTCACGCCAGAGCCGGAATTGGATAATTTTCTAGATGATGACCCTTGGGGTGGTTTTACCACGAAGGCCTCCACATCCAAGAAAGGAGTTCTTTCAAAGGTGGCGAAATTCGAGGATACCAAACCGGCAAGTTCTAAGAGCAAGGAAAAAGACGATTTACTGACTTCCTCGAAGGCCGTCGAAGAGACTCCTGCCAAAACAGTAAGAGGTTTCTGGTCATCTTTCGGTACTACGGCGACTACGAAGACCAAACCAAAGGAAGAGAAGCCGAAGGAAAGTCCTCTAGAAGATCTGCTCATAGATGTGGAAGCCCCCCCAGAAGCCCCAGAAGCGCCCTTATTGGATGATCTAATCGCCCCAGCCGCTCCCCCTCCCAAAGCCACGTCCAAGACGACAAGTAAGTCGACGGGCAGGCTCTCTGTTGCTGAGCGCATCGAGGCGCTGGAAAGACAGAAGCGTGAGAAGAAAGAACGAGAGAAGAAAATCAAAGAGCCACCGGTTGATGAAGACGCTCCTCCACCTCCACCCCCCGAGCCTGTCGCCGAAGACCCGCCACCCAAAAAGAGCGCCAAGGCGAAGTTGTCGAAGTCATCGGCAAGCAAGAAAGAAGTCCCTAGGCAGCCAACACCAGAACCACTGGAAGAAAAGATCTCGCGTGACTCCATTCCGGGCAGCTTTCCAGAGCCTGATCCTGAACCTGAGCCAGAACCGGAACTAGAACCAGAACCAGAACCGGAGCCCCAGCCCCAGCCGGAAGCCCCACCACCACCCGAGCCAGAGAAATCGTCCAAAAAGAGTAAGAAATCGACCGGGTTGAAGAAGTCAAAAACATCAAAACGTGAGCCTTCTCCTAAGCCGATGGAGGAACCTCTCGTGGATATTTCACCGGTAGAAGATCCTCCTGTTGAAGAGCCCGCTATCGATCCTAGCCCTCCTACTCCGCCTCCCGAGCCGTCGACCAAGTCGTCCAAGAAAGAGCGTACAAAGATTGATCGCACTGCAGGGGGTTCGTGGGCGCTATGGGGAGCGGCACCGCCGCCCAAGAAGTCTGTCAAAAAGACAAGCCGAGCAGAGAAAGAAAGCCAACCGCCTCCCCCAGAAGAAGCTCCGGAAGAGCCCAAATCGAAGGCAGACCCGACAAGACGTCGTAAAGTGCGCGATTTCCAGAATGAGATAGAAAAGTCATCATCATCCGACAAAGACAAGAACTCTGAGAGCAAGCGTCCTAGCCGAACTGGTACAGGTCTCTCTAATTTCATTCTTGGTGGTCCGCCGCCCCCTTCCAAAAGCAAGCCGGTTCGGAAATCTGGTACTTCGCGACCAGTATCTAGACGCCCATCAGTCGATGTTGAAGACACTGGACTTATTTCTCCACCTCCTGATGACAAGCCAGAAGTGTCTGGTAAAGCGGCCAAATTGATGGGTATCAAGCCGTCTAAAAGTGGACGGGAGAGGTCTGGAACAAGGAAGCGACGTAGTAAGTTGGACAGGGCACACATTTTCAATTTCCCTCCCCTAATCTTTACTATCTAGGTGTTCGCGACCCTTATGCAATTGATGTTGAAGATGAAGATCTTGTCATGGTAGATGGTGAGGCTGAGACCGAGAACGCTGAAGAACCTAGGCGCACCAAATCAAAGTCCAGGCGAACAGTAAGTCAACGCTTATTTTTTGAGGCCAAGCTTGAATTTGCTGACACTTACTCCTAGTCTAAGGACAAGGGTATTGAAGAGGACCCTGTCATAGTCGACGCTGAACAAAGCCCTCCCAGTGCCGAAGTTGTCTCCGGTCCAGATGACTTGGCGTTTGTTGAGCCAGCTTCTAAGGAATCTAGGGAACGTCGTTCGAGAAAGTCGGCAGCCCCTGCCCCTAAGAAACCCGAAGGCGGAGGTTTAATGAGTTTGTTTGGTTCGTTAAGGAAGCCAACCCGGTCAGATCGCCCAGATCCTCAACGCCGCAAGTCTCGATCCCGTCGCGAAGACCTGACGGAGACAGAGAAGGAGGACAAACGCGGCAAGCGTGAACGACGTCGGTCCGTGAAACCAGATACTGATGTTGAAGGCTTCACTACCGATGCTGGTCCTGTCACCGGGGATACTGAAGTCACGGATGCCGAGGCTCGCAAAGCAGAACGCCGAGCACGCCGAAAGGCAGCCGAGGAAAAGGCTCGTGAGGCTGAGATTAAAGAGGCAGAAGAACGTCGTGCTCGTAAAGAAAGAGCGCGGGAGCAGCGTGAAAAGCGTCTTCGAGAGGAAGAGGAACGGGAAGCGAAACGCCGTGAAGAGAAGCGAGCTCGACGTGCAGCACGTGAGGAGAAACGCGCCAAAGAGGAGCAAGAAGCAATGGAAGCCAATTTGCGTGCCGAAGAAAAGGCAGCCGAGCGACGCGAAAGGCGACGAACTCGTGATGCGGGAGATATGAATGGAGTATCCCGACGCGTTTCAAGATCAGAGCGGCGTCGCCCAGAACGTCGTCTGGAAGAGGAGCCTCCTCGACCTTCCCGCCGCAAATCGCTAGCACCAGATCCAGCTGAGCCACCGCGCACTTATGGAGTTCCTGGTAAAGAGAAGACATCCTCGTGGGTCAATTCACAGGTCATGGATCCTCCTGAGGCTCCTCCTATTGTTCCAACTGTTTTGGACATTCCTCCAGGCGGCGAGAACGGCTACGCGAATTCTCTATCTTCCGATGAGGAGGCAAGACGGAGGATACGTCGCCAGGCACGTCGGCGATCCAAGTATCCTGGCATGACCGATGAAGAAATTGAAGATATGCGCACTGGGCGCCGAGAAGCTCGGCGGACTGTAAAGAGCAGTTCTGGAAGTGGCGACTATGAGCGCGAACGTGGCAGCAGACCTCGAGATGTCCCAACACGCGCACCTAGTTCCAAGAGAACGAGTTGGTTCAAAAAATTGACAGCTCTGTGAAATCTCCATGAGACGCAGCTCACAACACGTTTCGATTTTCCGTGGATACCATAGGCTATTTGTTATCATTATTTCTGCTACTTTGTTATTTCATTTAGATCCGCATTGATTCCGAATTTTCATGACTGAAATGTTTAAGCGTTGGTACTTTTATTATACCTGTGATTTTCTCAACTCTTGTTTACGATATTATCCTTGGATACTGTTTTGTGACTAATACCCCCACTGTTGTATATTTTGCAGTTTCAGCTCTTATTTTATGTTTTATCTTTACGAAAGAAGGGCTGGTGTATTGGAGACTGGGGACTCGGTTGTCAGTTGTTTCTTCTGCGGCATCTCATGCTACGTTACTTGCCTTGATAAGAGTCGCTTCGATTTTTATACCCAAATATTGGCGGATAATATGTGGTCTATCTATGGAGTCATCTATTGCGCTGTTAACAGTATTGGGTTCAAGTGTACATGTATTTGCAGAGAGTTTTATACGTTGTGCCATCCTAGTTTATTATTACAAGCAAATTGAACGATATGTGTTTCTGGTATAAATTGATAGAAATTGTAAATAACTACTCAATTAGGAAATTTAACGACAACTTTTTCTATGCGCCCTTTAACTTATTGGTACTGTATGTATTGTTCATCAATTGGTATCTTCCATATTATGCTCCCTTCTTTTCTCAAGATACATTCTTCCGGTCTCGTATGCACTGAGGTAGAGACCTATCCCTAACGCAGTCCAGCCTCCCCTTAGCATCCCACCCTTAAAGAGACCTTTCAAGCCTTCCCTGTTATGGATCTGGCGCCCGACTGCCAAACTGCTGGACCGTTTCTTGCCGGATGCAGTCTTTAGTAAGTCATTATCCCTCCCTGCTGCAAGCATGATCCTCGTCTTGACCACGTCAATTGGCGTTGTGACCGTAGCGGCAATCCCCCCGGAGATTCCAGCACTGACAGCCGTGATGACTGCTCTTTCAAAAATAGTTTCCATTACTGAATTCTCTTGCCGACCTTTTGGGAAGCCTTGCTGTCGCTTCTTCCACCGAGCTGTGAGTCTTTCTCGCATATGCTCAAAAAGCGGGAAATGCATAGCAGTAAAAGGTAGATTCCTGGCCACAAGAGCACCATAGCCACGCCATAGTTGCACAGGGTGGCCGCGGAACTGAGATATAGCATAAATTGTCGCATTTACTTTTCTCACTCTTTTTATGCCGTTGTTATTGGACGTGTGGCGGTTGGCCGTGGTCACCATTTGCGCGTTTTGCTTGAGGACTTCGGCTGGCGTGAGGATGAAGCAAGATACACATTCTGCGGCAGATGAGGCGATGCCGTTTACGACTGGTATTGGCAAGGAATGAGTGAAGGGTAGCAGGTTTTGTTCGGGGTATTTGGACGATTTTGAGGCTGCGTTGAGTGTGTATTTGATCCCTTCGTACGTTGTGAAGAATGCTCCTGCTGTGTACAATACCAATTAGGAATTTTCTCAACATACTGCCAAATTACTAAAATAAAAAAGAGAAGAGAAAAATGAACGAGCAAGGGCAGATTTACATGACGGTATCGTAGCTATAACGACGCTCCATACGCCCTGATACAACCCTTTAAAAAGCACACCTCGCCGAATTGCGCCAGTAGCGGCATCTGTATAGAGCTGTTTATACTGACGAGACTGGATTCGTGTTTTGAGTGTGTCGAGGGGATAGACTATAAAGTCAACTGTGAAAGCAGCTATTGCTCCAGCCTGTGTGTTGTCGAGTTCATATTGATGTTAGCCCAAAAGAACTATAGAGAGATGCAAAGGAATTGGCAAGAGGGGGTTGCTACACGTACGAGCCAGATATCGGTGTTGCTGTTATACATTGCATCGGAGCCATGCTGATTTTATGAACTTATTCGTCACTTGTTGCTTTGAAACTTTCGAAGACTTGAGAGAGTAATCCGTTGATGGTATTGACGATGAGATCATAGACATGCGGGCCCTGGTGGGGAATTGGTCTGATCGGATCTGATAAGATGAACAACAGTACAAACAGTACCCTACAGCCAATTCATTGAGGAACGGATTTATGTCTTGATGTTGTTTTTGATAAAGTATTGTCTCCAAATCTAATATTCATTAGGTCTAGGAGTCATGTATGGACAGGCACAGATACATATTTTCCCCTTCCTACGCCGTAGAGTCATGCAAATGCCCATAAAGATTGACCCTCACTGACAAAATAAAAGCAAAACAGAAAAGAAAAATTTTCATGAAACAGTGAAGAATAAAAAGAAGAAAAGTACTCTATTCATTAACCTCGCCAGGGAGAAGGTTGCCTTTAACAGCGAACATCTTGCCGGTTGTCGAAGAAACAAAGCCGTCGATTTGGTGCGAGTACTGCTCGACTTGCCTGCTGTTGAGCATGCTCTCCAGTCGGCTGGGTTCCTGAGGAAGCTTGAAGAGCCGTTGCCACTCGTCTTCAGGCAACAATGGCTGCTTGAGAGTCGTGCGGCTGATGTTCTCGGCCTTGCGCTTGGCTTGCCAGGTGGCAATCTTTTGTTGCTCACGAGCAAGCGACCTTTGGTAATATTGGAAGTTGTTGTTCTCTGTGTGGTGGGTTTCGATGGCATCCAAAAGCAAATCGCAGTTCTTTTCGAGGAACGGGTCAATGCTCAAGGACAAGTTATCAAAATTAGGGGTGAGAGTGTTCGACTGTGCGATGGGGCCATTGTTGAGTGCCGACAGAGATACTGGGAGATCCAGTGGGTCGGATGGGAGGGGAGCAGGCAGTTGGTGAAGGAAGGATGTGAGGAGGTGTGAGTTGTGGATCTGGACAGGTAGCTCAACAAAGATATCTTGGTAGCGCAAGCCCGACTTTTGAAGCCTATTTCAAATGAATCAGTAATCGATCATCCATTTTAGTCCAAAGTTGCACATACTGCTCTGAGGTGAATTTGTTCTCCTTGAAAGCACTCATAAATTGCGGGGAAAGGCGGAATGCACGCAGGCTCAGGCTTCCTTGAGAGCTGCGGCTGATATCGTGAACAAGGGCAACAGTTCTCTCGTTGAGTTCTTTCTGGTAGAAAAACTGGTTCTCGATAACGTTCAGATTGATAAAGTTGCCCATGTTGGCACTGGTGTACCACCCGATATTCTGAGCATCGATGTTGACTTCACGAAGCATGCGGATCATCTCAGCCTGATATACAGTGTTCGCCTTTGCCCGGGGAGCAGCAGCGGCAGCGTTTGGAGTTGCGTTGTCAAAGTGAGACTCAGGTGGCACTTCGATGACGGGGAACGGGAATGTGTTTGTAACCTCCAGAGTGCTGCCAACGTCCATACCAACGAGAGAACCGGTTGCGACGGTGGGGAAACTCTGCGAGCTGTGCTTTATAATTTTCATAACGACCTTTTGAGTTTTCGCGGCTTGTTAGCATTCGCGACGCATTTTTCGCATCGACGGGCCCAAAAAGGCCGCGACGAGGGGTAGGAGATTTTTTTCCCTACGTACCAGGGCCTCGACCTGAACGGCCGTGAGGGGGGCATCTTTCCTGTTTCATTATTAGCTGGGATTTCAGGAGACGCGCGGATTCATCGTGCTACTTACTCAGCCATATTGTGTACAGCAGACGAAGCGAGGTTGAGCCAAAGATCGTTGCGTGCTGGGACTCTGTCGCCGTCGACACTATCGGCTCCGATTTGTGTGGGCATGGCGATAATTTGACCGCCTAAGACCAGAACGGGAATAGCGCGCCAAGCGGCCTCCAGAGTCTATGCAGCAATGCGGCGAGTACGAGAATGAGAAAGCGACTGTCAAGTCTGAGAGACAGCGATGAGCGAAATAATTGTTATAGAAATAAAACCAAGCGAGTAGACAGATAGACTTGAGACCGCTAATAAAGAGTTGTCCAGGCTGTTGTCTGTCTTTGTCTGAAAAGGGTTTAGTGCGGTACACGAGACGAATATGGAAGGCGCTCTTTCTCGACCTCTTCATTTCACTTGATGTCTCCTTTATGTCGAGCTGAATTTCCCCCCGGTTGTTGCAGAATTGAGTTGAATACTGGGGAATATCAGTATTTTCTACTACTTTGCTAGAACCATGTCTGCGATTGAGAACTTTTCTTACGGCCCGCATGAACTCCAGCGGCTTCATGTTTCGGGGATATCTGGAGCACCTGTTCAGACGAATGACGACCGTTACTGGGTAATGTATGTCTGTTAGCCAGTATGAGGAAAATGTATGTACTCAAGTACTATATAGATACATCCATGGGGGAGCCTGGCGAGACCCTACTATTCTTGCGGACTCGTTCAAGTACACAGAAGCAGTATTGCGGCAACATTCTCTTGTGCAGGCTCATGTGGCTGCTTTTGCCTCGATAGACTATCGATTGAGTCCACACCCAGACTTTCCTCAGGACCCGCATAACACGCCCGAGAGTCGGTTTCGGGCTGCTAAGCACCCAGATCACTTACACGATGTACAAACCGCGCTCCAATTTCTGCAAGACAAGTATGCGTTCGGAGAGAAATACATTCTCATCGGACACAGCTGCGGAGCCACTCTGGCACTTCAGACAGTCATGAACAGGGTGAATGGGGCAAATCACCCCAACACAACGATACCAAAACCCAAAGCCATAGTTGGCGTCTGTGGGATTTACGATCTACGACTGCTCCGGAACGATTTCAAGCAGTACGAATCAGTCGGGGCATTTATTAAAGGAGCCTTTGGCGAGGATGAGGAGATCTGGGACCGAGTCAGCCCAGCTAGAGTGATTGATTCGGACGGGGTGGCCGCTGGGTGGTCAACAGGCCAGGTGGCTATCGTGGCAAGTTCAAGGAATGACTCGCTCATCAATTCTCCCCAAGGACTGGCCATGAGAAAAACTCTCAAGACGTGGGAGGATTTACATTCTGAAAGAAAAATCATCTTCCTCGACGACCTTGTGGAAGATCATGATGATGTGTGGAGCAAGGGTCAGGAACTCTCGAGAACCATTATAGCTGCAATAGAAAGTCTAGTTGACAAGCGCAGCTGATGGTATAAAGTACATATTGAAAAGGAAAAAGACCTTGTTTTGTGACTCTCCTGGTCTAAGGTACATGAAATTGAGACACGATTCAAGCACCTAGCAAAGCCTCTCTCCTCGAAGTATGGATTCTGTACACCGTTCCATCTGCAAATCGAGCCATCGTAAAAACAGATGAATAAAAAAAAAAAAAAAGAAGAAAGAAAAAAAAGCCCCCGCCCCACGAAATTCTAGAGAGATCCAGTCGCTTTATCACATTTCTCAACGCTTTACTCTAAAGGATCTCGATAATACAGAAAAGTGGCTTGAATGATAAGGTATATGATGCAAAACGCCAATAATATTCCATTTTTCTTTTCCGCTGTCAACGCCGTGATATGCTAGTCTTCGGTGAAGAGGGATCGAGCCGAATACGATTTTCATCAGACTCCCAAGTCGATGATGTTTGGAAGGAAGTAGTCCTTAGACACCCAAATCCATGCGAGCAGAAGCTTGGTCTCCGGTTACGGCATCCTTGGCCACCTCGGTCTTGTCGTCATCGTCATTATCGTCGTCGAATTCGTATTCTTCTTCCTCGCTGTCTTCGGCGAAAGGGGCATCGACGTTGGCGGCGTTGAGTCGTTCTCTCATATCCTCACGACGAGCGTCTTGCCAACGGGCCAAGGCCGCAGTAGCATGCAACTTGAACCCATAGACGCGAGGCTCATATCTACGCACGCTTTTCTCTGGAACGAGAGCGGGGTAGACCTGGAATAAGATGTTGTGGAAGGAGGAGCCGAAATAAGCACCGTCAATGGATGCATGGCGAGAAGATTTGGGGTTGTAAATGTCTTCGCATTTGGCACAGTACAGCTTGACGGTCTTTTGGTTGGGCAAGTCGGCCTGTCCCATTGGAAGGAGAGGGTGCTGATCACATAAGACACGTGGGCACTTGCCAAAATCGCCTTTCTTGTACTTTTCAAGCTGCAAAAAGAGAATAGTTAACAACCGGGATCATTTAGGTAAACACAGACAAGTCGAATACACACCATTTTTGCCAATCCGCGGGTAGTCACAATATATCGAGCATGAACGAGGCCGTAGAGGTGACGGGCAGATTTCTCAATTTGCTCGCGAAGGTCGTCGTCGGCATCAAGGTCAAACACGTCGGTGATCAGGTCAAGCGCGTACTGATAATACTGGACCTCGGTGTTGAGCCCAGTCAAATTGAATCGATCGGTAAGGTATTCCTCGTCGATCTCGCAAAAGTACTCATTGCCACGAGAAGAGATGAACTGCGGGATAAAAGGACGTTTGGAAGTAAGCTTGGGTTCTTCATGAGGACGAAACGCGAGAGAAAGAGAGCGAATATCCGCGGCGATATGATATGTGGAACTGGGAGACGATCGAGGAGTCATCTCGAAGGACCTTGCAAACGGGGAGTGGTAAAACGCATGACATGGGGGAAATGAAGCCAGAGAAAGCATGAATTGGATATTCCTTCCATGATCGGTTTGTCCCCCGGTAATGGGAGGCCTGGGGCAACCAGGGCTAACGGATCAGGCTGGACAGTTCCAACGAACACATGGTTGCTTGAAACCCAAATAAAAGAGGAATGGTGCATGCATGCAGCGTACAGCATAACAAGGCAAGAGACAGGAACAAAGCAGTGAATGGTGCATGGTCATTGTTACTTACCCAGTCTCTCCAGTAACTAGTATAGTCACTATCAGTCTCACTGTTGAAGTCCTCCATGATGTGATGATGCAATGAATCCGTGTTGGGCAGGTAGAATTATTGTCTCTCGTCTGTAGCCGCCCACTTGTCGAATGGACCAAGTGCGACCGGCCTGGCGAGGACTGGGGCTGTAGATTCCCACGATCTTTTTTTTGTCGTCTCTTTTGCGCTGCAGTGCAGCAGGCTGGATGCAGGCGGACTTGCTTGCCTTGGTTGTGGAAGATTAGGTTAAGTCCTTGGGGTGACACAAAAAGACAGGTTTAGGGCTAGGGAAGACAGAGAGGAAAAAGGAGATGATTTCATGATATCACAGCAGCGTGATTATCTCGTGGCTGCCATTGGCGATATCACCGGTGCAGCCAGTGCGGGGCAAGGCGGTGAGCAGGCTCACTGCTTTGCTGGCAGAATGCACTTACCGCCTGGATAAAGCATGCGCATACTGTCACAGCAATAATTTGTTTAGCACATTTACTTTTCCTTAAAAACAAAAGTATTTGTAGATATCATAACTTATAGAGATGAGATTGATTACTGGACCATACTGGGCTGGCAGATGGAAAAATTGGCAATGCTATATACAAAGGAAAAGACAGCAAACAGCTTTGTTCATTCTAGAATGGTGACATGTGAAGGTGATCACTTCTCACTATCAACAATGTCTAATTGCATGATAGATACTGTTACTCATCAAGAATAAAAGTGGCCTGGTAGGGGGAAGAAAGAAAATATAAGAATAAGAAAGGCTGTCGAAGCTGGTATCAAAAACGAGAGTAGTTTGCAGCGTTGTCGCACTGCTCCAAGAACTTGTAGATTCCCTGGACTCCTTCATAATCTGAAGAATTGCGGTTCCCAATACTGGGCTCAGATAATTCGGCGAAGTATGCGCGATCTCCAAGCTCACTAATCCCGACGCTAGAATATCCTGATGGGGACGAAATCCACGGATTGTTTTCGAACATTCCAATGTCTTCAAAACTGATTTGATTTGTGTTGCCGGAGTCCTTTGGAGAGCCTTGACCTGACATCATGAGTCGCCAATCGAGGTCATCTTGAGCAGGAAGTTTAGGGTTCTCGTGGATCGTGAAGAGCTCATATTCTGGCGAAGGAGCCACGCTGGGAGCAAATGGGAAAAGCAGAGCGAGCTCTGTACCATTCCGATCTTCAAAATCTTCATCCTGGAAGATGCGTCCTCGCTCAATTCCGACTTCGTCGCACAGTCGCTCTACTTGCTCAGCATCGCAGCCGGGAAAGCGTACACGAAGAGTGGACTTGTTTTCAAGAGACACGGCGAGATCACCCAACGTTCCAAGACGCTTGAGATCGTTCAAAACAGCAGCAAAATCCTTCAGAGCCCGCGCAAAGTCGACGGACAGCATTTCCATGAGACCTTCGGAGTTGATACCCTCAGGCTTGCCATTGCCCAACGCAGTAATTGTAGGAGATAGCTGGAAGTCAATGTAGGAACCCGGGGCATTGCGTGGAACCTCTGCCATTCTGCGCTGTGCCTTGTCTTGAAGAACAGTCACGGTTTTGAAGCGCTTCTCGCCGGTCTGGGGATCGATTCCGTCGAATCGAGCTTTCTGGCCCGAAAGCCAGAAGCCACGCATGGCGACAGAGACATTATTGATAACCTGCGCGGGAGCAGCTGGTCCATGGGAGAAGTATCTTGCGCCACCAAGTCGCCCTGCTCCAATGGTATAACCTCCCGCGGTACGGCCAAGAGTACCGCCAGTCAAGTTAGGACGGAGGGTTGAAGTGAACGGGGAGCGAGTGGTAAGGCGGCCGACGATTTGGCCGATGCGAGAGGCATCCTTCGAAAGGCGAGGAGCTTGTCGCACGTACGATCCGATGTAGCCGCCTGCGCGTGTAGAGAATTGGCGGCTTCGGGCCTGTCGGATTGCCGCGGCTCGGTTGATAGGCTGGCGGTAAGAGATATGTGCATATGCTGGCTGGAGACGAGTAGGGAGCTGTTGAGAAGGATCCGGAAACTTGGCTTTGATAGCCCTGGCCGTCTTCTCGTAGGCGAACCTGTCGACGTGAGATAAGGATGGGGATAAGATAAAGGCTGGGATCAACTTACCTTGCGGCTCTCCAGAATTTGGGGAGCAACAAGTGCCCGCTTGATGGCGGCATGGCTACGTCGATGGATCTCGCAAAACCGAGATACTAATGTAGATGAAGATGGGTTTGATAGGAGGCAAGAGAGATGGATGACGATGGACACTGCCCGATCTATGAGGGGAGAGACGCTGTGGCGGTGCACATTGTCTAACCCGTTTTGGCTACGGAGTCCGAGAGCGTGTCCCCGCCAATGACAATCCAGTACTTACTATTTACTTTAAGCGTTTTGTAGTATCTTGTAGGCTTTCTTTCTACGTCGCTATGTAGTATTTATACACACAATAAAATATATTCCTTACTCATCATCGCCAAAGAACACCTTGATTGGCAACCAGGCGTCTCCGCACACCTTGAAGCGGTCCTTCAGGTTGCTTAGCTGCTCGAGCTCCTCGGGAGTAAGGTCCCAACCATCGAGCTGGTAGTTCTTCTCAATACGCTCCTTGTTCACTGACTTTGGAATAACACTCCATCCCTTCTGCAGACCCCAGACGAGCAAAACCTGTTGGGGAGTCTTACCCTTCTTCTCAGCGAGCTGCAGGAGCGTAGGGTCCTTGTACAGAGGGGAGTTTGTTGAACCCAGGCACGAGTATCCGGTGCTGTGAATGCCCTTGGAGGTGTTGTAAGCAACTAGTTTGGGCGATGGGTTGTTGGGGTGTAGCTCAATCTGGTTGACAGCAGGAACAATCTTGGTAGTGGGAGCGTTAAGGAGGATCTCCAGGTTCTTGATACCAAAGTTGGACACTCCAATGTTGCGCACCTTGCCAGTGGCAGGCAGCTTCTGCATCTCTTCCCTGTTGTCTGTTAGCCAATGGATCCGGAAGGGTATTGCCCATCGCACTCACCATGTCTTGATGAAATCCCAATCCGGCAGGTGCTTCTTCTTGTCATTCGGGTCTGTCGACGATGGCCAGTGCACGAGGTAGAGGTCGACATAGTCCACACCTAGCGACTTCAGAGACGAGTTAATGCCGTCCTCGACACGGTGGTGCCATGTGTTGTCAAGCTTGGTGGTGATCCAAATCTGATCGCGGGGAATCCCCGAGTCTTTGATTCCCTGTCCGACTTCCGCCTCGTTTGAATAAGCGAGAGCACTGGAATATGGGAAAGATGTCAGCGAATGTTAATCCCTGCGACGCTGTTTAAAAGGCGTGTACTCACGTGTCGATGTGGCGGTAACCAGCGAGCAAAGCAGCCTTTACTGCTTCGCGGACCTCATTGGGCTTTGATTGCCAAGTTCCCAGACCGAGAGCTGGGATCTTGTCGCCCGTGTTGAGGGTGAAAGTTTTTCTACGTGTCTCTGTCAGTCGCGACTCTTAGGCGGGGTATGAGAAGTGTTTTGGGATCGCATACTTGGTATGCTGCAAGTCAGACATTTTGCGATACTGGAAAACTGGTGCGGTGACTCTGCACAATTGAGGAACTGGAAGCAAAGTAGAACAGTGTGTTGAGGCTGGAAGACGGCGCGAGAGCGGGGAGGCGGCGCTTCTTATCAAGGAGGGGAGCATCGTGGGGCAAGCAACGCTGGGTATCGAATTGCTATGCGGACTAGAGCCTGTCTCGGCGAATTGACGGAGACAAGTGGGCTTTTTTAAGCGTGTCTTCTGTCTATCGCATTATTCGCCTGCGCATAGTACTTAGAGTCGCGAAAACTGGAGCTCTGCAACCTAGCGAGAGATGGCATTAAGTAGAGGCGACGAATTTAACCGAGACTGTCCATGGCCGCATTGACGGGAACCATATCCACTCGGGGCCACCTAACCATGCTAGCATGGCACAATTTAGTCCGATAGAAGGTAGGCAACCCCCTGTAGATCGCCGACTGATCGAGATGTCGCTGCGCATTTGGAGAGAAGCGAAGAAGTGGGTAAGGGGACTCGGCGGCTTGAGCTGCCTGCGTTGACGTCACCGCCGTCAAATACATTGATTTGTAATACAAGCTTTTTCCCCTTAGAAAAAAGCCCTCCAATCAGAGCAAGGGTCTCTGCCCGGCCCACCAGCTGCGGCTAATAATTAGGCTAAAAAACGGGCACTCTGCGCATGAACCGCATCGCTCGCGCATTGTTATTATTGGACACTCTGTATACACTACATACACCCTGGCAGCGCGTCTGCAACAATGTCGTCCGGCTTTGTTTCCGCAGGCACCCTGGATGAGCCGGTGGAGCGCGACGATGAGTGGCGTCGCGTGCAGCAGGAGCTCGAAGAAGAACGGCGCCAAAAGGCCGAGCTGGGCAAGCAGGATGGCGGGAAGAGCCTGTATGAGGTTCTGCAGCAGAACAAGAGTAAGTGTCCAATGTTGATTCTGTAGCCTAAGAAAAGGACATGGCAGACTGCACTAGATTGATGCTGCCGCTTGGTTTCCAGGCTAACGTGATAGGGTGATGCCGGTGTCGCGAGTAGTGGCCAAACAAGAGGCATTTGAAGAGTCTATCCGGCTGAAAAACCAGTTCCGGTCTCTGGATGAAGATGAAGTCGAGTTTCTCGACTCTATACTGGAGTCTACTCGTGCCCAAGAGGCTGCAGTGAAGAAGGAAACCGCCGAGCAACTGGCCGAGTTCCATCGCCAGCGCGAGGAAGCCGAACGGTCTTTGCTGGATGACCCGTCTAGCGAGAAGGCTGGCCCTGGTGGCACTGCCAAATCTCCGGGTGAAGAGGAGCAGTGGGCAAGATCTGGAAAGAAGCGAAAGCGGAATAAGAAAGACCTCTTGTTCCCTACCAAGACTCGCAAGTCGTCCGCTGGTGAAGATGTTGCTGCTGGGGTAGCACACAAGGCCATAGACGAACCTATAAAGAAAGGAAGCACTCCAGCCACAAAATTATCGACCAAGCTAGATATCCCACCGCCCAAAGGGGCGGAAGCGTCTAGAGCCATTGAAAAGGACAGCAGAAAAGGAAGTGAAGCTAAAGGGGGAAACCCCGCACCCGAACATGAGGAACGCCAGCAGAAACCCCAGACTTCATCATCTCTAGGTTTGGTATCGTATGGTTCAGATGATGACTCTGACTGAGAAAAATGTAGGGTTGTTGCCTAGACTTGGTCGCTAAATATTGGCTTATTGTCCGACACACTCTGAATAATTTAAGAGAAGTGGATAAAATTTGCTTCTGCGCGGTGTGAGAAAAATTTATCAGCTGTTTTGAAATTCTTTACGAGGAATAATGATGTTTAAATAAGAGCGTTGTACTAGCACTTGAGTATTGAATATATGCCTTGTCTGGTCCTTGTCGATCTCAAGTGCTGTCAAAGGGTTGTCAATTAATTGTCAAACTCGAGTGTAACGAATCAGATCCGGCGCACACTATCCCTCTTTTCTAGAGTATGTTAGTACTTGGCAATGCCCCGTAGGATGTGCTGTCTGTCTGTGTGATACACTCGTGCATGAATGTCCCGCCGGAAATTATCCCCATTGCCATGGACGGCTTGAAGTCATCGTTTCCATGTGGGGGTGACTCGTCCCTCATTGCCTACCGTCCACGGAAAATCTGTCTAGATTAAACTTCGATCAACAATCTGCCAATCGGGGTCACAGAAAAAGAAAAGTCTAGGTAGAAGGCCTAGCAAATTATCCGCCACTCATGTCTTTGAAGCCGGACCTGGACCAAGTCACCCCGCTTCGATATCTCCAACCATATATGCTTAAGGCACAGTGAGGTAACATGTGTTCCAAATCTCAAAGATTAATTTTGTTTTTTTTATTAGCTTTCGAGAGATTGGTATACAAGTGGCATTGAACATAGACTTATTTCGGCATCCTTCGACCAGAATCGTTCTCTACTTTATTTACTTCTCAACTCGTGCGTCGATCAAGATGACAACTTTCACGAAGATTTCCGAAAACGAAACACCTACCATAACCGTGAATCCTACGGCACGGCTATCCAAAATTAACCCAAATATCTACTCCGGATTCACAGAGTGAGAACCAAAAATAGACACCCTTAGAAAGTAACTGTCTTTCCTAACACTGTGATTCCAGGCATATGGGAAGATGCATTTACGGAGGCATTTACGATCCGGGTAACCCGCTGTCGGATGAGAATGGCTTTCGAAAGGACGTTCTTGCTGCTTTGAAGGAGCTGAATATCCCCGTCGTGCGATACCCCGGCGGAAACTTCGTGGCCACTTACCACTGGTTGGACGGCGTTGGTCCAAAGGATCAAAGACCAGCAAGGTATTCTGAAACCATTGACATTTATAACACGGTGGTTAACTTTGTCTAAAATAATATAGACCGGAGTTGGCGTGGCTAGGAACGGAGACAAATCATTTCGGCACGGACGAGTTCCTGAAATGGTGTGAGGTTCTAGGAACGGAGCCATATTTTTGCTTCAATTTCGGAACAGGTACGAAATGTTCAGTGAGACAAATATGATGCGGAATACTTAGTCTGATGTCCAATTATAGGGACCCTCGACGAAGGTACGATATTCCATTAAGTTCCAAAGCCAAGTCTATGTTAACTCTTTTAGCGATGGCCTGGGTGGAATACTGCAATGGCACCGGAAACACGTACTATGCAAATCTTCGTAGGAAAAACGGTCGAGAGGAACCATATAATGTAAGTACTCAAACCTGCCTTAATTGTATCCAACTAAGACAGATAAGGTCAAATACTGGGCTCTGGGAAACGAAACATACGGTCCGTGGCAAGTTGAACAAACCACCAAGGAAGCGTATGCCCACAAAGCATATCAATGGGCTAAAGGCAAGTTCGTGAATGCTACTTGCCCAAAAACATCTACTTATCTTGATAGCTCTCAAACTCCTCGACCCCAATTTAATCCTTGTTCTTTGTGGCGAGACCGGCACAACTTCATGGGATTATTATACGCTCAAAGAATGCCTCAAACCCACTAGGGCAACTTTGAATAGTAACCCCACACCGTTGATTGATATGCATAGCATACACATGTACACCGCATCTCCAGATCATTTGTCGAATGCCACAGCACCTTTGGCAGCGGAGCGAGCCATCGAGATCGCTTCCTCGCTAATAGACCTCGCTCGCATTGAAAACGGCGTATCTCCCGACGAGCCACGACCTACAATTTGCTTTGATGAATGGAATGTATGGGACCCTCTGCGGGCTGAGGGTAGATTTGGCGCTGAAGAGACCTACACCTTGTCCGACGCATTAGCGGTGGGGGTCTTCCTGAACGTCTTTGTCCGAAAAAGCCGTGATCTTGGCATGGCTTGTATTGCTCAAAGTGTTAACGTCATCTCGCCGCTTATGACAACCAAAGAAGGCATTATCAAACAGACGACTTGGTGGCCATTGCTTCTTTTCTCCCGATATATGCGAGGCTGGACCATTGCTGCTCACGTATCTTGTGGTACCTACGAAGGTGAAACGTCGCCTGCGTGGCTGCGGTCTGCCAAAGATACCCCTTGGTTGGATGCCAGTGCTGTATTAGACGAAGACGGCTACGTCAATCTCGTTGTGGTCAATGTTCATGAGAGCAAGAGCTTCAAAGCCAATCTACAAGGTGCCAGTGGCCCGGTCAGTGTTTTCACTGTCACAGGATCCGATGTTACTGCTACGAACATGAAGGGCAAACAAGAGGTTGGTATCGAAGAGAGCACTTGGGATGGGCATGACGATTACGAGTTTCCTAAGCATTCGCTGCAATTGTTGCGCTGGAAAGCTTGATCGTAGAAGCAAAGACTTGCCGTTTATTTTATTACTAGCTTCAATCAACAATAGAAAGAACCAATTCCATGGCGATATCTGAATTGTTAATAGCCCGTACTCCCCAAGATTTACTAAAAGCAATTTGATTGGTCTATGAGCACAGGTATATTTTCCTGAGTGGCCCGTGCACAATGAAGCACGTGACATACCCCGGTTGCGGATTCGCGGTCGCCACTCATTTCTTTTTGCCTTGAGGCTCTCGCGACTTCCCTTATCCGCCTTCAGAAGCACGAACTGGTCAGAATCGTGCGGCTCGAAGTCACCAGAGCTGCTAATTCATGACCTTGGTCTACAATTCAAGGGAATAACTTCGAATAGAACAGAAAGAAAAACAAAACCAAACGGTTGGGGCTTCCGAAGAGTATTACTCACATATCAGTTGGCCTGCAACAATGGCTCGCCGCGGGGATACGCGCTCACCATCACCTGTAGGCAGCACATATTCATCGTCGAAGCGAAGCCGCAGAGATGAGGATCGATACGAGCGAAGCAAGTATGACGATGGGAGGTCATATCGTCGATCGCGCAGCCCGAATGTAAGTATCATGGCATTGTTCTGCATAGAACCTAGGTGGGGTATTTTTTTTTTCTGACTTGAGAATTTTTATAGAGACGTTATCGGGACCGTGAACGCGACCGCGACGGTTATCGGCGACGAGATCGATCGTTAGACAGACGCGATCGGGATGATTACCGCGACGAAGACAATTATAGACCATCCAAACGAGAGCGCTCGCGCGATGGCCGGCGGTCTAGAGACCGTGACGATGATCGAAGTTATCGACGCAGGAGCCGGGACAGAGACAATCGAAGCAGGCGAGATGACTCCCGCGATCGACCGCGAAGGCGCAGAGACGATTCTACTAACTCCAGGCGGAAGCCTAGGCGAGATAGCCGAGATCGCGCATTGTCCAAGGATTTGGACGCAAGATCCCGAGAGGTACGTGTCGCTCCTCATTTGGGATACAATTGCAGTCTGGCTTACATGAATACACAGGGCTCAAAGGCGCCAACTCCGGCTCCGGCTGCCCAGACCGACGAAGAAAAGAAAGCCGAACGTCTTGCTAAGCTGGAAGCATGGAAACAAAAACAGGCCGCCGAACGTGAGCGCAAGCAGCGTGAGCTCGCCACAGCCGGTGGTGCTCTTAACATCTTGAGTGCGATGGACAAAAAATCAGGACTCCTACCGACTACTTCGTCTCCTCAATCTCCTGCTGCGCAAGCTCAGAGCACAACACCCGAAGTCACTCAACAGACAGGATATGCTGGAAAGTTCGATCCAAAGGTTATTGCGAAAAAAGCCAGTGCTACAGCGTCCGCACCGGTTCCACTTGGAAATGACGTTGCTGTACCTGATTCTGCTAGACCTGCTAGTATAGTTGAGGCTAACAAACCTGCAGTCGTTGGCAGCAAGACATCCGGTGAGCTATATCCAAAATAAAACTATCTACAGAATACTAATACCATGATTTCAGCAGCTCCATTAAAAGCAAGCGGAAATGTCGGCAAGTTCGGACTGGGATCTAAAATAACCATCGAAGGCGAAAAATCGTCTACTAAACGAACTTTGGACTTCGGCGAAGAAGAGTCTACCCGCAAAAAGCTAGAGAAATTGCCCACTCCTCCACTCGAAGAAGCAAAAAATGACGCCCTCGAACGGGCGGTCGAGGAGGATGACTCTGACGTCGATATGGAAACGGGTACTGAGGAAGAAAATGCTGCGGCGGCTCGAGTAGCCGCCGAGAAACGTGAAGCTCGATTGCAAAATGAAAAGCCAACTACGAGTGCGGAGCCTAATAATGACGTTGAAATGGCGGATACCGGCATCCTTACTGCGAACGGCGTTACGGAGGAAGAAGAGGAAGAAATTGATCCTTTGGATGCATTCATGTCTGGTTTGGCAGAAACTGCTCCTGCTAAGAAAACAAATGGCTTAAAATTCACTAAATCCAAGCAACAGCAGCCACAGGCTATTTTCGGTGATGAGCACGACATTGACATTTCTGCCGTCGGCGAGGGTGATGCAGATGAATTTTTAGCAATCGCAAATAAAGCTAAAAAGAAGAAGGATATTCCAACGATTGATCACTCAAAGGCTGATTATGAGCCATTCCGCAAGAGCTTTTACACTGAACCGCTCGATATGGCACAAATGACGGAGGAAGAAGTATCTAGCTTGCGACTAGAGCTTGATGACATCAAAGTCCGTGGAGTCGATTTACCCAAGCCTATCGTCAAATGGTCACAGTGTGGACTGGGTGTGCAGACACTGGATGTCATTAGCAAACTCGGGTATGAAAACCCAACTTCCATTCAAAGCCAAGCTCTTCCTTCCATAATGTCTGGCAGAGACGTTATTGGCGTTGCCAAGACAGGTTCTGGAAAGACAGTGGCTTTCCTCTTACCCATGTTCCGTCATATTAAAGACCAGCGTCCTCTTGACAACATGGAAGGCCCTATTGGCCTCATAATGACTCCAACCAGAGAACTGGCGACACAGATTCATAAAGACTGCAAGCCTTTTCTAAAAGCATTGAATCTTCGCGCTGTATGTGCTTACGGCGGCGCTCCCATCAAAGACCAGATCGCAGAGTTAAAACGAGGAGCGGAAATTGTCGTTTGTACCCCTGGAAGAATGATCGACCTCCTGGCTGCTAACGCGGGACGCGTGACTAATCTACGTCGAGTCACGTACGTTGTTCTTGACGAGGCAGACCGTATGTTTGATATGGGATTTGAGCCACAAGTCATGAAAATTATGGCAAATATCCGACCCACACGCCAGACCGTTTTGTTTTCCGCCACTTTTCCCCGTAACATGGAGGCACTGGCTAGAAAGACTTTGACCAGGCCTGTCGAGATTATTGTTGGTGGGAAGAGCGTGGTTGCACCGGAGATCACCCAGATCGTTGAGGTCCGAAACGAAGATACCAAGTTCCTGCGGCTGCTTGAACTTCTTGGGAACATGTATTCCGATGAAGCCAACGAAGATGCAAGAACGCTTATCTTTGTGGAACGACAGGAGTCGGCTGATAGTTTATTACGTGAACTGATGCGCAAAGGTTATCCATGCATGTCTATTCATGGTGGCAAAGATCAGGTTGATCGTGATTCGA
This sequence comes from Talaromyces islandicus, assembly GCA_000985935.1. Classification (NCBI taxonomy): domain Eukaryota; kingdom Fungi; phylum Ascomycota; class Eurotiomycetes; order Eurotiales; family Trichocomaceae; genus Talaromyces; species Talaromyces islandicus. The sequence goes on along the minus strand of CVMT01000002.1, from coordinate 1,010,010 downwards.
CTATCGAGGATTTCAAAGCAGGCATATTTCCTGTTCTTATTGCTACTTCGGTTGCTGCTCGTGGTTTAGACGTCAAACAACTGAAGCTAGTTGTCAATTTTGATGCGCCAAATCATTTGGAAGACTATGTACATCGTGCTGGCCGAACCGGGCGTGCTGGTAACACCGGAACGGCAGTGACTTTCTTGACCGAAGATCAGGAGCGATACGCTGTTGAAATCGCCAAGGCTCTTAAACAAAGCGGCCAATCTGTACCGGACCCTGTGCAGAAACTGGTAGATTCGTTCTTGGAAAAGGTCAAGGCCGGTAAAGAAAAAGCCTCCGTATCTGGCTTCGGTGGAAAAGGCTTGGAACGACTTGACCAGGAGCGTGACGCGGCACGAAACCGTGAACGGAAAACATACCGTACTGGCGATGAAGGCGAAGAAGAAGAGCGTGAAGATACGAAGGAGAAGAAAGGCGAAGACCTATTCGCCAAGGCTGCATCATCTGTCCAGTCTGCAGCCGCTCCCATCCCTGGTATTCCCAAAGGGATCGACTTGGACGGCAAAATCACGGTTCACAGGACTGAGAAGCCTGCCGCCAAAACTTCTGGTGATCCTTTGGACAAGGTCGGTTCAGCTGTTGCCGATATCCATGCTCGACTGAACCGTGCCGGTGTGATGAGAACGGGTGTCCCGATTGATAACAAAGGTCCTGATGCCGGTGCCTTTCACGCGACACTCGAGATCAATGACTTCCCTCGTAGGTTTTTTTTTTTTTTTTCTTTCCTTTTTTCATTGCTTACTTTACTTTGGTATAAATACTAATAATTTTCACAGAGAAAGCTCGTTGGGCCGTCACGAATCGCACAAATGTTGCCAAAATTCTCGAAGCTACTGGGACGTCTATCACTACGAAAGGAAACTACTATGCGGCAGGCAAAGAACCTGGACCCAATGAGAACCCGAAACTGTATATTCTGGTCGAAGGAGACACGGAATTGGTTGTTACTAATGCCATGCGCGAGCTTATGCGTCTGTTGAGAGAAGGCACTATTGCGGCAGCAGATAGCGAGGCAAGGGCGCCTGCTAGTGGTAGATATAACGTTGTTTAGATATTTAATTCAATGTTATTATTTTTATTCGCTAGAGTGACCCGCTGTTAACTTCTGTAAAATCGGTACTCAAGTATTAATCCAAGCATTTATCATTTATCTAAGGGTATCCCGTCATTCTCATTGAATAGATAAAAGATCATTGGAATCATGATCTCTTTATATCCCATAAGGTTCATCGTGATTTTTGATCATCACAGTAGGGGTATATTTCAAACCAAAACCTTCGTAAAACAAGAATAATCAAAACAAAGATCATCGTACAATTAGAAAAGGGAAATAGGTCCACACATTTTTTTTTTCTCTTCCAAAGTTGCCCGGTTCAGCACACTGTCTGCACAGGCGATAGCAAAGATAGTGATGGGTCACTGGGAGCACTTTCGATTTTGTGTGTTGTTTTGATGTGACGCTTTAATTGGTCTGATGTTGGGCGACATGTTAATCAAAGAGAAGAAGAGGATAAATAAGAGGCGTATACATACCGGGACGTGTAAAGCTCTTTGTGCAGCCAGGATAGTCGCATTTATGTTTACGTCCGTTATGGGTGAGCTTATGGCTGGACATGTTGGACGACTGAGCATACGGGAGAAATGTTAGCAAAAAAAAAAAAGGCAAGGGTGGGGTGAAGAAACATACGTCACCAGTCTGGAAAGTGCAACCTGGAAATGTACATTTGAATGGTTTTTCGCCAGTGTGAGTTCGCGAATGGGTTTTGAGTTCACTACTGTCGGTGAACGATTTACCACAAACTTGACATTTGAAAGGCTTGTCACCCCGATGGCTTCGCTCGTGGCGTTCGAGGGTTGCTTGTCTTGCAAATGCTTTGCCACACACTGAGCAACTGAAGTTCTTGTCTGTGTCGAGTATTAGTCATGGGCCATGCCCATCTTTAACTGATAGAAGGGGAGAGGAAGGTGTCATACAGTTGCTATGGGTCAGGAAATGTCCCTGGAGCTTCGACTTTTGAGAAAACGGGTCATCCGGGCGGTGGCAGCCTTCCCAGCAGCAATAATAACCATTACCCTTTTTCCCACATATTGGGTTCGTGTGCTCCGTAAGGAGGTGTTGTTGAAGTTCTCCAGATGTTGAGAATACAGATCCACAGGCTGAGGTTCCATGGGTCCAGCGGCATATATAAGGCTCGTCTTCATCAATGACCGATTTCGTGATTGGGCTCGCTAAGACAGACGGTGTATTTCTATCTATAGAGGGTGGGCTCTCAATAGGGGTCGCTAGTAAATTAACACTAGCACTCCGTCGGGACGCGTGACGAGAATAATGAGAGACTCTGTGATGTGACTGGCTGTGGACATGACGATGCACGCGAGCATGCGATTGTGCTTTTGAGAACTGCTGCAACCCAGTATCTCCTGAATTCCTGAGGTAGCAACCCAGATGCTGAAAGTCTGCATCGGAGCAAGACAGTTCTCCATCTGACTGGAAACAAGTTGGCTTTGAAATCTCAGAGGGCGGGGTTGGCATCGCGTTGTTGTTATTCTGTACAAACATTGATGAAGTGCCAAGCATGTTGTACATTTCGAGATGAGATAAGTCTGCGTGAGAGGCGTCAGGCCCCCATAATCCCATGCAGTCGTTGGACGCTTGGTGGCACGAGTGGTTATGATGCGAATTACGAGCAGACCCGTGAAAATGGGAAGGAGGCCTGATATCAGAGTTCCATTGCTGACTACTAGTATGTGCCGGGCTCATTAGATGAGATTCTGCAGGGGTGTGAGTCTCCTGATTGACATCAGGGGACAGGAACACCGAGGCATCCCATTGAAGATTTGCATCATGGAAAAGGTCAGTAATGCTCTGATTAATGTCATGGCCGTCGCCAAAACAACTCTTATCGAAGCACGCAGACCCAGTACTTTCGCAACGGGCTTCCTCGCAATTAGTATCGGAGCATATGGTGGAGGAGATCTCGCAGTCGACGAAGCCATCGCAAACCGAGGAGCAGTTGAACGAGCAAGCGTCATTTTTGCAACATGCCTCGTCCACAATGCAATTTATATCACCGTTTTGTTCGGCTTCATCGCAGTGCCACTGGTCCGGTGGCAGCACCGGCATCTTCGTAGAGGAATCATCGAACGCATCCCAATGACAGCCCAGGCAGAAACTGTCTAGGTCCCGAGAAGCCATAATGGATGTAAGTTTATTGACGGGATCAGAGTAAACTGAAAGCGCCGCTATTGTGGTTGCGCACTGGTGGTTCGAGGTTGCTCGGGGAAAGTTGTGTGATTTACGTTGTGGGGTGCGACGAGAAAGGCAGGGCTGTGGACGTGTCTCAGTCAGTACAGAAAATCAACAGCGCTAACTTCTACTGACCAGAGAGTGCTTGCACACAAAACAGCCGCGGGGCCCAGGCGTCCGGACGAGAGAGTCAAAGGAGGGGTGTCGATCACAGCGAACAGTATTCACAAGGAATAAGATTAATAAGAAGAAGTGGAAGAAGTTCTAGGGCAAGGTGACAGGCACAGAGCGGAGGGGTCGCCGAGACTGGCGGAGAAAGCGCAAAGCGAAAGCGAAAGCGATCCGGGATGGGTACCTTGGTGGTGAGCGAACGAGTAGTCGTCATTCAGCGCAAAACGCAGGAACCGCCGCATGGGCACTCTCAAAACAAGCCTGCTATGTGTTGCATGTCCACAGGGTCAACTGCCTGGCATCATATAATAATATCCGGGCCATGATCTTATCGCCAGCGTTGGGCGATGAATCGACCTGCAAGAATGCAGAACTACGCAAGTCTTGGGCGAGGAAAATGACGCCGCTGACCAGCCCCGCCAGCTCTGTCCAATCATATTACAGTATTTTACGGATCAGCCAATCAGCGCCGACCTAAAAGTACTCCAGAAACTGCCTCGTCTGGACTGGCTGAGATAAAAGAAATAAAGAAACAAGAATGGAAAAATATAATAGAAATAGAAAATAAAATAAGAGAAAAGGGATGATTTTTTCCCCCGGATATTACAAGCCATCTCACCTACCTATGTAGAGCTTGGTACAAGGTGATCCAGCACTCGGGTTCCACTTCTCAATATCTGCATGACTGCAGATTTTGCAACAGAGGTACATGAATCCTCCAAAGCGACAATATTAAACTCGCTGCAGTGGGGGACCATGCCTGTTTCATGAGGAATATGCCGTCGCCGTCCCGTTATTTGGCGTATAGAAGTCACCTTCTTTATTGTCAAAGATATAGACACACATATGCTAATTAAGTTCAAGATCGGCACAGGTTTTACCAACAGCTGGATTCTAGTCATAGAATTAGACAGAGGAATACAAGCATCACCGGCGATGGACTGGCAGGGGTCGACGGATCGAATGGAAGCTGTACTGCAGGCCTCGATGCTGATAGCACGGGTTCTGGAAAGGATTCCTGTGAGACACTTAAAAAAAGACCAAATCGGTGACAACTGGAACAATGCTCAAACAGTAGCAGTTGCTGGCCTTGCATCCATCTCCATGAAACGAAACCACCACTGCTATCGGTATCTACATGGGAACTGCTTTTCGCAGCCAAGGTTTGCTCGGTCTATTTAATTCCTTATTCTGCGGGATTCCTGATACGGGATGCTGATCGTTATATCAAGAAATGTCGTTCGATAAAACGATTCCCTCAGATGCTCCTCACTTACAGACACTTTATTGGATGATGCATAGCCATGGCGACCCACTTAGCACATTCCTTAAAATAGGGTTTCTTAATCCAGGTGACCGTGCTTCCTGCACGCTCGGCGCCCTCCGCACGTCAACTGTCGCCTCCATCTCAATGCGCCTCGGTTCGCCAGAAAGGAAGATAGCTGTACTGCACATCGACATTAGACAGGATTAATATAAATACTATCGTGTGACTGAAAGGCGTTGGTCAGCGTTTCCGGCCGCCCCGCTTCCCCGCCAACTAATGTGATAGTCGCGATCGCCCTGAGTGCAGACTGCAATTGTCCCGTCCCTGCTTCTACAAAATGGGAAATATATGTTCGAGATCGGCTAACCAGGCCGACGACCCCTTCTCGCAGCCTGGTCGTGTCCTGGGCTCGTCTGCAGCTCCTGCAGCTGGCCCACCAGCTCGAGCGTCAGTTCCAAGCAACCGCAAAATACAAGGCGCTGGCAGAACTCTTGGGGGCTCGACAAGTGGAGAAACAGAGAATGCGAGAAATATGGCTGGAGAGGCTGCTCAGGTATTTGATCCCGACCTCCACAATAACCAGTACTATTACTTACTTGATGCAGAGACGCGCCGAGGCTCTCAGTGCTTCCAGCAAAGGCAAACTGGGGAGCCAGCTGGCAGCTCAGAAAGCCAAAACGCAATCACAAACTCTGAACTCTGTCAGCCAGATAGAACGCGACACGAGAGATGCAGATAGCGCGGCAGAGGCACGGCAATGGAATTAATGTCATTTTTCTACGTCCTACTCTCAGCATCACGTTTAGACTTGCGCCCTCATAGGGCCTTTTTTTCATGCAACCGATTTATGGGAGCATCACTCAATCGATCATATGCACTTCTTTCCTGTACATGATTAGACTTGTTTTAATGTGAAATGTTTACACGTGTTAGGGGCATCGTTGCCATCCAAAGATTCCCTTAAGTTTCCATCTTATGTAGTCATTCTCATGCCACCGTTGGCATTGACAACGCTGCCCGTGCTCCATCCCGCATCAGCCGTACACAACATAGCCACCACCCCAGCAATCTCGCTCGTAAAAGCTGGTCGTCGACCACCCATTTTCTCATGAATCAGCCGTGTTTTCTCCGGGTCTAGACTTTCCAACTCGCTACCGTTCGGGTCAACTTTGCTCAGCGGCGTGTTATCTTGCCAGCCTTGCAAGTCTTTCCAGAATTTCTCTCCCGTCAAGAAATACATATCACCAATTACCGGGCCAGGATTAACTGCGTTAACCGTCGCTCGATCAGCCAGCTCTCGAGCCCAGGTTCGAGTCATCGCCTCTAATGCAGCCTTGGTACCACCGTACACCGACTGGCCCTCGAATCCAAGACTCGAAGACACACTTGAAATGTTTACAATGCGCCCTGACCGGTCATGTGGCAGAAAGGGAACGCACGCCTGCGTGAGCATCAACGGCGCAAGTACGTTGATATCGTAGTGCCAGTGAAAATACTCCGCATCAATCAGGCCTTTTGCAGGATCAGCAAGCTTCCTATCTTGTGAAACGCCCGCATTGTTGATTAGGATGTCGATCTGGAGGGGCTTGTCGCCGAAGTGTTTCTTGGATGCATCTATGATGATGTTACTTGCTGTAGCGGCATCACGAAGATCTGCCTTGACGATGCTACAGCCGATAGAATGGTCCTTGATAAGGGTAGAAGCAAGTTCCTCAGTTCGTGCTCGTGATGACTCGGATGTATAGTTGAGCAAAAGCGAGCATCCTTTACTAGCCAGGTTGCGGGCAATTGCTTCGCCAATACCTTGAAGTTTCACATTTATCAGTAAATAACCAGTGCCTCGAATTTATATAGATTTTGCTAACCTCGCGAACCCCCCGTTACAATACCAAACTTGCCTTCCAATGGGCGCGGGGTTGTAGATGCCATATTGCAGTCTCCACCCAAAGAACGTGTAGGAATCAACAAAGATACCGGTGCCTTTTCTTAAGCTTAACTGGGGGAGTAATCTAGTTAAGAATTACTTGCAATAATTCACAGTTTTATTTTATTTCGATGGGATTGTTTATACTCAAATCGACGTGGGATCATTGGGAACTGTAAAATCTAACCGAACCGCGGGGCAGATACTGGAAATACTGGGATAATTTAACCTCGAATTTAACCGAGTGTCACATCAAGCAGCCACTTTGAATTTCCATTTCAGTGGGGCTTAATTTCGGCTAGGACAAAGATATCCCGTGCAAAGAAGCGATAACAAATATATATCTCTGGGAATCTTTTCCCCACATATCTGGGCCCTTACAAACCCTAAGCTTTGGGTGATATTGATCAAACGTTTAGCGACTTGGAATATTTAACACTTATTTTGCAAAATATATTTTTAAAATTCTTCATGGGGGTTTCGTTACCACTTGGATATTTTCTGCGTTAATAAAAAAGCGATAGAAAGCTTTCCGATGGTCTAATCTTGATCACAAAAAGATTCTGTTTCCTTCCCACCTTTTTTCCCCCCCAACTTCAAGAACATAATGGTATAAAGTGCTGCTTTTTCTAGGGAAATTTTGAAATCAAAACATTCGTCTCGATCACGATAGGCCAAAAGCCGCCATAGTTCTCCCCACAGCGGTCGTATCATGCTTGCTGTCGATGTAGACGGCTCCGATAATGGCTTCGACAGTGGTAGCCATCACACGGTCAGAAATAAATTCTCCCTGGGAAGGATTCGTTTGAATGTATGCATTTAGCCCGTTGTCAAAGCCTGCCCGAGCAAGCAAGTTTTGGCTTCCTATTGTGGAGAGGGTATTGTTGATTTCACCTAGAAGCTGGGTTTAAGTCTCTAGAACGCCATGATTCTTTTCCCTCTCTTTCTCTTACCTCTAGAAAGACTTGTATTGTATCCATTCACTATCAGAACAAGCCTCAATACTGCATCTCCAACCATCGCGAGGCTTTTGTTCCCCTCGCTGCCTACTGAAGAACCCGCAGTATGCAATGCAGTATGAACGATGCTAGTATCACTGAATTGATAGCCGATCATTCTTTCAATGAACTTGTTTCTATCTGCTGAAGATAGTGTCCCTTTCGCCATGCCGGTTGACTAAAAGCTTTCAGCAAGTTTGCAGACTTCTGAATTGATATGCAGTTAATGACCGTAAATAAAGTTTGCTGTTTTAGCGCAGAACCCTGATATCTCTAAGTGACGTCTTTGATCATATCAACGCTAGATTGAAGATAATATCGCGGCGAGATTTTATTCCTTGATCGACGGTGTCGTTTATAATGAATGATGTGTGTGTGTGGCGTTCAATGTTAGTAAGCAAGGCTGAAGTTGTGTCCCCTTGCATAAGCTTTCAAATGTTTATTGGATGGTATTTAAAATTTATGCTAGCCTTCCATTTCGATCTAGTATTTCTAGAAGTTCCAAATATATACATACGTCGTTTGAAGTCGAGGTTGAATAAAGCAGGAGGAAAAAAGCACTTATTTGCCAGCTGATGCTATTTCAAATTACCACGTTAGATGCCCTCCTTCAAGTCCCGAGATTTTGACTTAGATCGATGAAGATGTAGGAATGTGAGTGAAGACAAGTGTTTTTGGTTATTCCGCTGACGAAAGATGGCTCGTCCTTAGCCACCACGATGTCATACGAGTGGTCCCATGAGTTTGCATTTGAAAAATGGTCCTTGGCCTACTTGCATGTCTACTTCATGCATTAACCTGCATGCACGTCTCCCCAGAAATTTCTCCAACTTGCGGGGTAGAGCATCAGGCTCGGCCATTTCGCCGATTCGTGTGCAGCTTCTCCAATATGACAGCGTGGGGAAGACTTCTTAGAAATATCAACAAGTCCGATTCGGCGTCAAATCCTTTTACTATTTTATCTTCCGATTGAGTTTCGTCATCCATATGAAAACTTAGATAGAAAACGCTTTTGTTGAACACTGTGTTGCCTTGAAAATACCAAAAGAGATGGCATCTTCAGAGAAATCAATTGCCTTTATCGGTACGTGGTAACAGCCAGCAGAATAACACTCACTTTTATTTAACTATACTATAATACCTAGGCCTTGGTGTCATGGGCTATCATATGGCCCTAAATCTACGAAAGAAAATAGGTTCAGATTATACAATCCTAATCTGTGATGTCGTCCCAGCTGCTCTCCAGGAGTTCCAAGATGAAACTGCACATGCTGGCCCGGTCAAAATTATAAACACAGGGTATGAAGCAGTCCAAGAAGCTGTAGGTTTATCCTAGAGAGATATTAAATGGACTTCAAATGCTGACGAATGGCATCTCCGCAGGATTTGGTTCTCACTATGTTGCCAAGTTCGCGTGTATCTGGACGATAAAACGGGCATATTGGCCGGTATCAAACAAGCAGCATCAAAAGGCACTGTCGGTGATAAAGTCATAATGGAATGTGGCACAATTGAGACCACAACCATCCTCGACGTCTCCAAAGCTATCCGTGAGACAGCGGCGATTCTACCTAACTGGAAATTGGCATTCGTGGACGCGCCAGCCTCTGGCGGGCCTATGGGTGCGCAAGCTGGGACACTTACTTTTATGGTCGGAGCTGATCGTGCAACGGATACGGATGGACAGGTGTTCTCCCGAGTCAAAGGTGTTCTGTGCCACATGGGTAAACCTGACTGCGTGTTTTTGTGCGGCGAGGTGGGTGCTGGCACGGCCTTTAAGATTGTCAACAACTATTTGTCAGCTATTACCAGTCTAGCCGCTTCAGAGGCTCTCAATATCGGTGTCAAGATGGGACTTGATGCAAAGCTTCTAACAGACGTGATCAACAACAGCGGAGGACAATGCTGGGTCACTTCGCAGAGTAATCCGGTTCCCGGAGTGCATCCTAATGCCCCAGCCAGCAGAGACCACGAGGGTGGATTTAGAATTGAATTGTGCAAAAAGGTTCTGGGCATGGGCTCCCAATTGGCAGAAATAGTGGGCGCTCGCACGATTCTGGACAAGCCTACGTTGGAGGCCTTCGAAGCGGCTGCCGGGGACGAGCGATACAAAGGCAAGGATGCAAGGGTAGTCTACAAGTGGCTGAATGAGTATTAGAAGAAAGAGTAGGGAGAGAATTCATTTATTACCATTATTGTTGTTGTTGTTGTTGTTGCGTTCGCCTTTATTTCTTTCGCGTCTTCAGTGGACCCTGATCTTTGATCTTCTGTACCCCTCTTCTTTCTCCCTGCATTTATTTCATTATCGGTAACACAGACGGCTATCATTTATTCCATTGGACAAAAGACTCGAACACTGTGTAACAAGTAGTTCGTCACATGCAGGTTATGCAATTGCATGTTGTGACACGTATGAGATGAGGGGCTGTGGGGGCATGGTCTCTGTGATTAGAACCTGCTGAATGCAGATGCAAATACAACGGGGGAAAACAAAGAATCGTACTAATGACTCGTTAAATACTCAGCGCAACGCACGCTGGACAGGGATGGATAAGAGCCTCCTGGTATCCCTGCGCCCTTACCCTTCTCCAGTAGCGAGCAAGGGCGCCGAGCTACAACAAAGGGCAATGGAACTAAACCGATCGACTAGTAGTTTCACGATCTTCTAGCCAGAATGGATCCAACGAACTGCTTGTGTCCGTCCCACATCTAGTTCAGTGATCGGCGATCTCCAGCATACGTACTTGCTTTTTTTTCGGAGGGGGGCTGCGATGCATAGAGATCTGTTTAGGAGGATGATTGTCCGTCGGAATAACTTAGCAATTCACAGCCACGGCGCAAAAGGACATGTGATTTGAATTGGCTTGCTCATATCTTTGTGTTCTCTCATGCATTCCTACCTCTTTTACTTGCAACAATATCTCTAACAAACCGATAAGGTCGATATTTCCAAGATGTCGACCATACTTTCGCGGTTGCGCCGATATGTGCATCAATCAATATCTCGCAAGCATGAAAATTCTAGCCCCATAGAAAAGGCAGTTGTTCCAGAATTGCCTTCGACGATGAAGGCCCAGCATCTTGATTCCTACAATACACCATATGTTCTCCGAGACGGGGTGTCGGTTCCGACTGCTGCGCATCCTTACGATCTACTCATCCGGGTCGATGCTGCCTCGTACTGTCACACAGATCATGTGCTCGCATCTGGCCATATGGCAGCAGTGGAACAACCGGATTTCCCCCATGTGGGCTGCCATGAATTCTCAGGGACAGTCGTTGGGCTGCCCTCGAACCCAGCACAGACCGAATTCAAGCCTGGCGATCGAATTGGAGTCGCCTCTCGTGCCTACCATCCATGTGGCACATGTGTGGAATGCCAAGAAGAGAAAACGCCCTTGAGTGATCCCAAAGGCTATTCAGTACTATGCCCACATGTGAAGACGGTTGGGATTGGCATTGATGGAGGATGGCGGGAATATGCCGTGGTCGACTCGCGCCAGGTCACACTCATCCCAGAGGGCCTATCTCAGATAGAAGCAGCGCCACTTATGTGTGCCGGATTTACCATTTACTCTGCGATTCAAAAGGCTGGACTTTCACGAGGTCAACGCCTCGGAATCGTAGGGTGCGGTGGCGGCCTAGGACATCTGGGATTACAGTATGCGACAGCAATGGGACTCAAAGTGTACGGGATAGATAATTCTGATTCTGCACTCACGATTGTCAGAGGGCTCAAAAATATCACTGGCGCCACCATAGTCGATGCTCGTACACAAACTGCAGCCGAAGTGATAGCACCTATCGCCGAGGAAGATGGCCAGAAGTTTCCCGGGCAGTTCGGCCTAGACGGCGTTATTATTCTTGCTGAGAGCCAAAAGGCTTTTCAGTATGGGGTAGATATGCTCAAGAACCATGGCAATTGTGTGGTGGTCTCTTTCCCCCAGCAAGGGTTTCATATCTCATCTATGGACATGATCTTCCGAGATATTCATTTCATGGGAAGTTTGATGGGAACCAACAAGCAACTACGGAATATGGTCCGTTTCTCTGCTGAACATGGTGTTAAGCCAGTACTCAAGACTTTTCCTCTGGAAAAATTGAACGACCTCGTCGATGAATACAAGACCGGCCATGGAGGGAAGCTGGTGATCGATTTTTCATTGTAAGGGCCCGTAGCCCTGTTTATTTTTACGCCTAAGCACCACGATGACGTGTTCCAGTATATCGCGATCTTGATGTCGTGCTTGAAATAATATGTAATTTCAACGTTTCAATGTTGCTGTTGGTTCCAACTCAATGTTATTGAATGATTTAAATGTTAGCTGAACTGCAAAACAAGTTCCAAGGATTTAGTGGCAAGAATACACAGAATTTCTCACGTATGTAGTATTGTAGATGAACTGTGTAGCTTCACTAAATAAATAATGTCTCAAGGTCAGCTGTGGCTGTTATCTAACATATCGGCGTAAGTATTCAGTGCTGTTCCGATAATATCCACAATCGCCCATGTTTGTGCTCCTTTAAATATCTGTGCCCACACCCGCAGTACTCCTGCGCTCAACTGTCGGAGCATGTTTGGAGATTGCAAAACTTGTTCATCATCGCAGCAAACTCCATACTCGGTCTCATCAAGCATGATTTTCACAAGCCAGCATATTCTTTTCTCGTCATCTGTGACTTCTGGTTGTGGATTCGGCAAAGTGAGAGCCTCGAGCCATTTGCACAGCAAGAATGCACACTCAAGGGAGCAGAGTGAATGCTGAATGGACCAAGTAAATGTCTGAGTACGAGAAACAAGGCGAATACCGATCTTAATGGGAATACTCAATGCGTGCGCCGAATGTAGAACTGCGCGCACCAGCTTTCGTGTTCGTCCTATTCTCGTTGCTGAACTTTCTCGAAAAGAATGAGCGATCTGGACCGGGTCACGTGTGGCCAAAGCATGATGACCAGGACCAGCAAAAATGTTGTTTAGTCGAATATAGGCTAATCGTAGTAAAGCAGTTGAATTGAATGCAATCGGTCCGTTCGGGTCGAGCGGGTCAAGCGAAGACTCCGGATTTCGTTTCCAACCCATTTGCCAGCTTCGGAGGGCCTGTTCAAGAGCAGATATTTCTTCAGAGTCCAGATCTTGATTTGTATGATTCAGTGAAGATGTACGACGGCGCGCTATTTGACGCACAAAGAAAATGTGCTGAATCAGAGCGTGGATAAGAACGTAATTTCCAAGCGAAGATGTGTAAGAGTATTTTTTCATGTCACTAGGAGTTGACCGCTCGAAAAGCCAGTGGAAGGCAGTTTGAAAATTGGTTTCTGGGAGGTCGTTTTTCTTTCTGGCTTCTCGCCACCGTATCATAGATGGTGCTTTAAATTCAGCTGCACTGCATGGCAATGGCAGGTCTAGTTCCGAGCTCAGGATTAACGAGGGAATGTTGTATACTATACAGTGGAGATTGAAGAAGCAGAAGACGATGAATTTTGTTCGTTTGACAGATTCATAACGAATCCAGTTTTCCCAGGAGATATCCTCGCCAACGAGAGGCGTCATTTTCAGGCCATCTTCTCGGACGAGTGTTGCCAAAATACTTTGGATAGCGAGAGCTTGACGGAGAATCTCTTTGTGTTTTGCCCACGTAGCCATTGCCATGAGCAGAAATAGAGCCTGGGCCGTTTGCATAAGATCTTCTCCAGTTCCTTGATCGGGTGGGAGACCCAGAGGTCCAGATAATGATGAGCTAAAAGTATGACTGGTATGGTCAACCCCAGAGCTATGTTCCGGGCCCATGCCTTCTGTATGTTGTGGCGAGTTGAAGACTTGAGATTGGCGCTGTTCTGTATGCGCTGCAACACGCGTATCACGTCGCCGAATGCGCTGCATGGCGATATCCTGACTTGCATGGAATAATTCTACCCCTTTTTCTCCTTCAAAGCAGTACTGAGCCCCAACAGCCGCCATGGAAAGAAGCAGCTCTATTGAACAGTTTTGCACGGACATTGTCTGTACATGTAGACATGGCATATGTTCGTGGAACCCGTTGACATATCCGGCTAAGTAGCGGGAAAGTGCGAGACGAGATGGTAGTCGAAACCCAGAAAGTACAACACCAGAGAATTCGCTGAGTTTAAACGAAATAAGTTGCCTGTCTTCGATGGAGATATCTGACAATGGTTTTTTTGCTGGACTAGAATTTTGGTCACGCAATGTCGGAGACTCCTCTGGTTGTAATGACGGAAGGCGGGATCCAAACCGCGAGAAGGAGTCTGACTCTTCGAGCACAGTACACACCGGTGTATGTTCATCTTGGTAATTATCTTGCATTATATCAGGCCCATTTATACCGGATTCTGGCGAAAAGAATGGCATCGGCTGCTCGGTGTTGACGAATGACGGAAAATGATGTGACTCCAAGGGACCATTGTCCAAAAATGCTGCCAGACTGTCTAGGGAATATTCAAAATCTAGTCCATAGCTTGTTTCAGTGGGGGGAGGATCGCCCAGTCCTGGTTCCGGTACCGATATATGGGCATTGTTTGTGGTAGCCAGAATAGTCTGGCTATCCTGCAGAGATGGCATGATCCCCTGCACTGTTGCTTGTTCAGCAGCCATCGAGAGTGCCGCTAGAGGCATTGTACGATTGCCATATAACATATCCGAAGGCTCTGTTGAATTGAAAGCACCATTATTCTCGAAGTTTATTGGAGATGATTTGGCTGCGGGTTCTTCAATCATGTTGGCGGCTTGCGCAGTACGTTTGCGACGACCTCGTGCGCCATGGCCGTTCCCTTTTCCTGGTTGAGAGCTAACTCGTCTATCTGTAGAGTGTGATAATCTTCCATGTCGGATGAGAAGGTCACTGTCACGATCAGATTCCGCGTCACCATGAGCCAAGCGAAAACTTGCCTGCGTGTAAATCTTTGGTTGCACTGGTCACAGGCAAATGGCTTTTCCTGGGTGTCTTTTTATTTTCGGAAATCACTCAGAAGGATCCAGCAAAAGAACAAGAAATTTTCCTACATACGGGTTCGTTCATGTCTCTGCAGATGCTCGAGCCTTGCAAAAAGTCGTTGACAATGATGGCACTGGAAGCGCTTCGGTCGTCTAGGCGGGACTGGTGGAGAGGATGGGCCCGGGCCAGACTCGATATTCGAGGCGGGCGGGGAGGCCTCGAGCATGCTCATCGCAATTCTTTATACATGGATTTGTGCGCAATTAATGAGGTAGAAGAATAAACGTTCGTTGAGGGGAGAAGGCCAGGATTGAACGTGTGGAGGTGGGTCCGGGGTGCAGGCCGTGCATTCCCAGACGCATGAGTCTTAGTACTTTGCTACTAATACGCACTCTAGTTGATTGGTAGTTATTTATTTATCTTCTTGGTATAATTAACATCATATGATTTGCTCTCTTATTCGCCATCACACATTGGCCTTCTCCCCCAGTTGTCGAACATATTCTCCCTTTGCTGCCATCTCATCTAACACTTTCTCTGCAACCTTCATCGCTTCCACGCCCGCAGGCACACCACAATACGTTGTAGCATGCAGGATGGCCTCTCTGACTTCAGTTTCTGTTAATCCATTGCGAATTGCTCCCCTCACATGCACAGCCAGCTCCGGAGATCTATTCAGTGCCATAAGCATGCCGATGTTTATGAGCGAGCGCTGCTTCCGCTCCAATCCTGGCCGAGTCCACGCATATCCCCAGCAAAATTCCGTTACGAGCTCTTGGCCAGGACGTGAGAATTCAGTTGACCCGTTGGCCAAGGCGCGGTCGACGTACTCATCGCCAACAACCTCGCGCCGAACCTTGAGGCCGTCGTCAAAGAGGCTTTTATGAATTTCCGGGTGGTTCGGATTGGTTGACATCGCGACTCTGTATCAGGAGATTGATTTTTCAGCTGTGTTGAATGTGCTGGTTCTGTGAAGAGGTTTGGTCAAGTATAAGGCATTTACAGCTTTTCGGTTCTCTTTTTTTTCTGATTCCATTTTCGAAAGTCAAGCTTACCCCGACTACGTACCCCAATAATACCCCAATAGAATATAGTTCCCCGCCCGAATCTCCGTTGGAGAAATGTGGGGCTAACTTCACCCTATAACACACGCTAGTATAGTAGCAGTTAGCTTCAAAATTACTACATATTAGCGTCACTAAATGAAGCTAAACCTAAACAGTCCTACCGTCTTTTTGCAACCGCTTCCCAACATCGACCCTTGGGTTTTAACTTTCTATGAAGCTAGACTGCCTATGGAATTGAGGCCTGAGGTCCTACAGTCGACTCATGAAGCCGCCTCTTGCCTGCGTGAAATGTAGGATACGCAAGAAAAAATGCGATCGAGCGTATCCCGTATGTTCTTACTGTCTCAAGTCAGTTTCATCCCATTCTATACCGAGATGAATGCTGAGACCGTCGGAGAACTCACGAGCGATGCGAGTATCGTGTTAGTGGTGTACCAAACAAAATTTCAACCAAAGCAGCGCCCTTAATCCAGACATTAGACACAGGCCAGTCGTCTAGGACAACAGGGTTTGATGGAATGTTCCTTGGGTATCCATTTTTCCCAGGCTATTTTGCAGGTGATGACGACAATGGCAATCTAGTACTTTCAAATGATTTGCGGACATTTGTCATTGGCGATAAAAATTTGGGCAAACATATAACTGGTTTTCTCGAAGAGACAAACCTCTTCTGCATGCCGTTTATTCCTCGACAAGATCTTCAGACTCAGTTGTCGAACCAATCTGGCCAGCTAAACAGCTCAGAAATTCTCCTCCTTGCATGCATCAAAATTCTGTGCCAACCAGTTGAAGGAGATACACGTGGGCATTCCGGTCCACATTATTTAGCGATTAAGACTGCTTTTGTTAGCGCTGAGGTTAATGGCGTTCTCACTGTACGCCTTTTACAAGCCCTGGTGGTGCTTCTAATTTATGAGTTTAGTCATGGTATCTATCCTTCCGCTTATATTACTCTTGGTATTTGTACGCGATACCTAGCTGCTCTTGGAATCAATAGACCCAGTCTACCCTCTGAAGAACCCATTAGTTGGATCGACGCTGAGACTCGAAGGCGTCTATGGTGGGCTATTTATACCATGGAACGGTGAGTAAATAAAACCACCCTATGTCATGGAATTTTTAAAATTGACACTTCTAATACACGGATATATAGTATAATTATGCTTGGCTATCCAAAAGGGAGTCTTTTGCTCGGAGAGCCAGATCAAAACGAGCCTTTGCCTTCAGATGATATTTCTTGGGAACAGGCAGTAAGGGCTCTGGAAAATTTTATTTTAAATACGAAAGATACTGACAAACAAAGTATCCATCGGCAGAGGCTCATTTGACGCTACTGGCGCCGGCCACATCTGAAATGAGTAGCTTTCGACATCTTGTCCATGCCGCTTATCTTATCGGTCGAGTGCTTCAACATGCCTCTGACCATCACCTCCCGGCTCAAGTCTACAGTGAAAGAGGCAAACAACTCAATCGCACAATCTGTGCTCTCCTAGCTGCTTTAGAAGTTGAAACAAGATCCGCAATTTTTCTAGTCACTGTTCCTCGCGCTATCTTAAATAGGTGGGATACCGTTCCATAAAAATTTAAAGTATGGCTGACCTGACATACGCAGTGCCATATTTTTGCTAAATTCAGTTTCCGTTTACAGTAAAGATGAAATTACTGCCGAATATTTGGAACCTACTCGGAGGTCATCGGCCCAAGTCTACAGCAATCGAGTGCGACTTTTTTTCCAAGGGAGTCTCGGAATTGAATACAAGCTGTCTCCATTTTTACTGCATTGGGCATTCCATGTATTCCAATATTTTCATACCATTTACCGTCGAGAAGGACACAGCGAAACTCTTCAAATCTTGAAAGATATTGAGCTAAGTTTTGAGATTCTAGACAGAAGATGGAAACTTGCAGGTTAGTACCAAGTTTTTGTATTGAGGGTTTAAAATAATTGACCATACTTAGGGGTTTACATGACACTCTTAAACACAATACAGGGTAAATAATCACTGTTTCAATTCGTGAATAAGCATAAATTGTCAAATTTTGAAATAAGCTTCGTTTCACATATCTGTAACGCAAGTACATCTATTTTTCAACGTATATACCTACATACTCAATACAGCTGTCAATGGATCTAAAATATGACGACGCATCTGGCTACTCGCACTAAATTACGCTCTGATTCGGGCCCGTTGTTGAGGCAATTGTCACTGAAGGTACAAATAGCGAGTAATTTGGACCTCACCCCTCTTCTTTTTTTTGGGTTAAATTAGCCACTGGGCGAATAGTTCATGATAACGACACGGTATTTAAATAAGACCAACAACCATTTCACATTCATTGATGATAAAATACAAAAGTATAATGCAGTACATATCACACATAAAGTTTTTGGAAAAACCAAATCTCAAAAAGAGTAAATTTCAACAATTCACTATTCCACAACCTACTGGCTCCCTAACTATACAAAAGATCCACCCCGCGGCAAATTGTCCTCAAAGTTCCACTGTCGACACCACCTCTGCATCATCTCGGGCGTGATAGGTCCCATTTGTCTCAACGTAGTACTAGCAGTTTTTGCTCTTTCTAAGGACCACTCTGGACCAGCTGATCCAACCTCGCTCAACATGGACTTGAATGTTTCAAGTAACTGAATGGCGGGGTGACTGCTACCAGTTGATGCACTTTTCTCCACCGCTTCAACCCACGTACCGAGGCTCACTATTTCAAGAGGATATCCTTTTTGGGTGTAGAACTCCTGTACCGCTGTTGCCAAATCTCTCCAACGGGCTTGTGACGGATTGAGCAGATTGAAGTAGCCAGTCATGTCTGAACCTGACTGTTGAGGCTTTATCCCAGAGATTTCAAGGACAGCTGATGCGACATCCTCAACAGGCATCCATTGAACGACATCTTGCCAGCCGAGTTCTCTCGGCAGTAGGCCGAGGCGCAATGACGAAGCAATTATGCTGGGAAGCCATTCCGACTTGTTCCATGCGCCAAGCTCGCCCCGAGGACCTGAAACTTGCCCGACGCGGATAATCTTGGAGGGAATGTTCAGCTGCTGCATGCCTTGAAACAGAATTGCGCTACTAATCATTTTGGATTGGCCATATCCGTTCGATGAAAGGCCCAAGTCCGTTAGATGTGACTCTGGAATAGGGCTGGACCCATTCCAGAGGTCAACAGAGCCAATAGAGGACAAAAATGTGATAGCTAGACGTTTCTTGGTCTGACTGGCGAAACTCAACAGCTTTGTTACGCCTTGGATGTGCGGCTCAAATGTCTGAACAGAATGGTTGAAGTTGACTGGCCAAGCGCAATGAATAAAATAATCCGCCGAATCCAGCAATTTTTCATGCAAGTTACCCTCCAGTCCCCAGTCCTTTTTCGATAGATCTGCGTGGTAAAACTCTGTCCTGGAGAAACTGGTGCAAAGTCCGCGCTTTTTGTTTACCGCTGGCTGCGTCGTTCTCCCGCCATCTGCTGAGCGATTGAGGCAAATAATTCTCTTAATAGTGCTAGAAGACTCCATTTGATCCAAAATATATGAGCCCAAACTTCCTGTAGATCCAGTCAGAATAACTGTCTGCCCTTGATCAAGCGGTGCCGGTCGGTTATTGACTGGGGGATTTGGGAAGGCTTGGATTTGCTTCTCCAGTATGTTTTCTAGAATCTGGATTTTGTTGTCGGTTGATTCTTTCGAATCTTCCTCACCCATATAGCGCGAGTAAATGTGCTCAGAAAGCAACCTCGAAGTCGGGTTTTGATACAGAACACGAGGAACTACTTCTAGTTTCTGACTAGAGTCCGATTTTTCAAGTGCAGCATTCAATATTTTCGAGATGTTAATAGCTTGTAAAGAATCCAATCCTTGCTGGAAAAAGTCTGTGTCTGGCTCGAGATTTGGCAGGCCAAGAGAAGTCTGAAAGACATCCATGATAGACTGTACCAAAGCTGCTGGTGATGTGATGTCCAACGCCGGTTGATCGTACATTCTGGTATCACTATAAAGTGATTCGATTTCGTCTTCATAAATCTTCAGCATAGAGCCTCTTTGAAGGGAGCCCTTCGAAGAATAAGGAAATGGCTTGTTAGGATCCGATATTGTGATCAGATGACGTGCAATTCGGCCATGCGCAACAGTTTGAGCATTGGCACTTTGTACCAGTGGCCAAACTCGCCCAAGCAGTTCATGACGCGCTTTTTTGTCTATCGGGTATTGAATTGGTTCCAGGATCATCCCTGCTTGAAACCGACCCTGTCCGACTACCACGGCCCGCTGGATTTCGGGGTGGGTTCCGACTATTGACTCTATGGAAACTGGGTTCAGTTTTTCGCCATTAGAAAAGACAATAACATCATCAATACGTCCTGAATGTAGCCAGTGGTGGGCCAAGGTCGGATGGGGTTGGTAAAGATCTTTGGTTTCGAATGTGCTGGATCCAGGAAATGTGTAAAAGGGTCCTTGAAGAATGGATTCCTGGTTGTTTCGCACGATAATTTGTTCATAGACGTTTTCGCCTCTTTTTTGATAATCACAACCGAAAAGGTCATTGTTGAATATGAAGTAACGCCACAGATCTTTACGGGACTGCCAATAGACTGGGTAGAAGCCGTATCTACAAGGGTCAGCAAAGCGTTTTACTTGTCCTGGAAAATAAATAGTTACTCACTCCGTTGATGAAATCACCATTTGCAACTCTACACCCGCTTTTACAAGTCGATCACCAGCTTCGGGCTCCATAGCACCTGGACATTGTCAGAAAACGCTGGTTTATTTTCATTAGCATAGGCCACTTACCGCCCCCAGTCGTCACAAATGCCATCTTTTTCAAAGTCTTAACATATTCGTCATAATTGCTCATTTCTGCGGCGGTCGATGGGGGTAGAATGACTGCATCAGCCAAGGAGTCCTTGATGGTTTCCACAACTGTATCAGGAGTGACGGCCTTTTCTGGGCGACTAAGTACAATCGGCGATTCCCAATAGATTGACACTGAGAGGAAAAAATAGATCCCAAGTGCATGGAAAAGCGGCACTGTAAAGCAGATCAGCATTTGCAGGAGTATTTCTCAAGTGCTGTATTCTTACTAGTGAGGAGAGTTCTCTTAGCACGATCAGAGTATACCTTCGCCAGATGATCATATCCACACCAGGTAGCGTGGTAATGATAGTAATCAGACAGTGCTATCATTCCATGCCTGCAAATGATTGGCTTTGGAGTGCCGGTGCTACCGCTTGTGTGTAGAACCATATATGGATCCCAACGGGCCTCTTCGAAATCTTTGCTGTACGGAACATGAGGCACTTTCTCATCTACGAGCAAAGTATCCACTGGATCAACAACAGCAGATTTCATGTTTCGTTCTTGCAGCCATGGCTGTACCATAGTTTCGTTCTCCGAAGCATAAAAAACCCATTTGCAGTCTGTAGCACCAAAAAGCGACAATTGACCCTCTTTGCTATTGCGAGGGGAGACGAACAGCACCTATGTTTATCAAAACGTTAACGTGAACTTGTTCTGTGGCATTTCAACAGTAATAATGAAACAAACAGGGGTAATTCGCACTTTAAAGTGGCACTTAGCAGCAGCAGCTATGAAAATAAAGTAGCGAATATCATTCGGCCCTACGTAGGCAAAAGTAGGAAATTCGCCTTCTGGAGAGATTCCAGCCTTGTTGATGATCCAGTGAGAAAGTCGATTGATAGAATTAGCGTATTGACGGTAAGACACGTCCTTCCATCCATCTTGGGTGTTTGGAGAGCATGGTATGGAAATGCAAACGCGAGATGGATCGGTGCGAGCTACGTCGTCAATAACGTTGACGAAAATGCGACGTCCGTAGGATGGTTCCCCCACTGAGCTTTCGCTAGCCATTTCTTGTGTCGGTAGGCTTGATGTCGATTGTCTTTTTAGGTGTTTGAATTTTATTTGGTATGTATGAATTAATGTAAAAATTGAGAGGATGTGATGGAATGAAATGAGAATGGAAATGGGAAATTCTGCAGTCTTTTATAGATTTCCATGAGAAAGCCTGATTACTTATTTCTCGGACAGAGACGGATATAAGAATGGCTTTTTGACAAAGAAATAACATTGAGCAAATTATAAATTATGGTTGTGTTCATAATTATAGACATGGGTACCCACAAGGCTAATTGAGTTAATAGACTCCGTCCGAACATGCAGCTCGGCAGGGGAGGTGCATACGAAGACTATGGCGAACATCACGAGGTGGAGGATACTGTGTAACATCGAGACTCGTTTTGACGTAACAAGCGGATAGCCGGCATGCTCTGGAAAGCCGAAGGTGCTAATGGGTATATCGCCATGCTTCTGACACTACTTACAACATTGCGGGATGCCTATGGCCCGCTAAGGTCGTGCAGGTGGCCCTGAGGAAAAAGTTTAATGTCTTAATATGCTCTATAACGAGAGCTTTCGGTCCGAGAAGTGTAAGCGTAGATCTGGGTATCCAGTCATTCCGCAAGGCCGCCACATGATTGACAGCCAGTAATTGAAGGTCTCGTCGGGGTATGAGCGGACTTTAGCGCCATGGAACCCATTGCGGGGCTTTTGCATGCACTTTCATCGTTTATGGAAATAGATTTGAGCATCACTAAAACGCGCCCAGCGAGGCCGAATTTTGAGACGACTAGAATTCTTTTCAAACACTTGTTCTTTATTTCGAAAATCCCTCGTATAAGTTATCTAGGTTACTATTACTAATGAATTCTTGATTGTGTGACATGGCTGTTCATAGTCATAGACATCAATGGACATCGAGGAAAATAGGACTTGGGGGATGCAAAATTTTCCAATGAAGAAAGATTTGAAGATTTACTGAAATTCCTTCATCCACTCCTCGTTCCCATCTAAATATCTGTATACTACTCTTGAATCCAGATCCCGACACCTTGGGTCCTGGCTGGCTCCGTTATAAGTAGCCAGGCCGGCCTCTCCCAAAGCCAGCTTTGTATTGACTCTCTTTGCCATTTCAACTGCTAGCCCGAAATCTTTCCTCATTAATTGCACCTTAAACCCGTCCTTGTAGCCTTTTGAAGATGGAGCTTCTGGAGCAACGCCAGGCACAGGGCAAAATTTATCACTGATTGTATTCTGCGCTGTTCCGGCAGCATAAACACGTGCAAGAACGCGCGGGTCAAGGCCAGAACGCATACCCATGTTAAATGCTTCGGAGCATGCGATTGCAATAATTCCTGACAAATAGTTGTTTGATAGCTTTGCGGCGAGCCCAAATGATGGCCCTCCGCACGGAATGATTTGCTTTCCCATCATATACAGCAAGTCGGTAACTCGTGATAAATTGGGATCATCTTCGGCACAGCCGAGGAAAAAGGCAATCGTTCCTTTTTTTGCACCGAGCACTCCACCGCTAACGGGTGCATCGTAGAAAGAAGCCAAGGAGAAATTATTTTTGATATAGTCTTTAACATAGAGACTCGTCGCGGTATCAATCGTCGAACAGTCGATAAGTAACTTCTTGTTAACATCGGTTGAACAGATTCCGGTTTGGGGATCAAGATATACGCTGCGGATGTGGGAACCTTCAGGGACCATGGTGAAGACAATATCCTAAGAACCTGTTATTACTTCGATTCACTATCAACAGTGCAAGTAGAACTTACAGATTTCTCGGCCACATGTTTTGGGCTTTCCTCGGCATAGATTTTCTTGGGAAACTGGTTGACCAACTCCTCTGCGATACTTTGTACCACGTCGAATACATGTATTGATATTTCCGGAGACAGTTTGTTTGTGAGATGGCCAACCATAGGAGCGCCCATGGCCCCCAGGCCAATAAACCCGATAGCAGAGTAGTCTCCCATGTTAATCTTTTTTTGTAATACTCAGTATTCACTGAATATTTCCTGATGTTGAAGATAAAAAGATTGGAAAAGTGTTCCTAGACTACAGTGGGGTTTACACTTGAGACCCAAAAAGGAAATATACTTGGGGTAGCGGAGGTTATCCCCAAAGTATGATTCTCCAACATTGAATTCTCCAAATACCCCAAACACCATTGTGGCCTACCATGGGGCAATTATTCCTAAGGTATTTTCAAAGCTACTCTAAAATAGGTGGTAAAGCTAATACGGAGCAATTCATGATTGGCGGAACATCTCTCGGGCTGGAAGTCGGTCTTTCCAAGGTGGTATCGCCATCAAGCCCTTATAGCCACTTCCGTATCTCTCCGTCTAAAACTACCAAAGTTACTTGGAAACTTGTTTCCATCGAATCGATATAACTATGTCTAATATCACAATAAAACAGACTGTGCCTTCTTTAAGTGATCAGGTTCCTCGACCTGGAACTGCTGAGCTGCATGCTCTCGCAGCTGGCCATTTGACCCTTCCAGAGAAGTTTTTTGTGCATCCGGCTTCCAATGATTCTCGAAAAACTGTACCTTCGTTAGCATTCCTTATCCAACATCACCATCCAATCACCGGGAAAATCACCAGAATTGTTTTCGACCTGGGCCTGAGACGTGATGTTCATCGGTATTCAGAAGCCATACAGCGTCATGTATCAACGAGGGAACCTCTGACAACCGATCCGGATGTGACCAAGAGTCTAGCAGCCGGAGGACTAAGTGCCGACGATATCGATTACATAATTTATTCACATGTAAGGAGGCAGTACTTTAATATCCTTTTTATAAATGAAGCATACGCTCATAGTATTATAGGTACACTGGGACCATATCGGCGAACCGCGAGACTTTCAAAAAAGCACCTTTGTAATAGGTCATGGGACGTGGAACTTGTTTACGCCTGCTGAAGCGTCTTCCTTAAGAGGAAGTCACTCTTTTTTCGAACCTGGGATATTACCAGAAGACAGAACGCTTGAGCTGAAGGACCCAGATGATTTCTATTCTTGTGAAAAGAAGGCCCCCCTTTCTGGGGAAGCAAACTTTGAGCAGCCCTGGACAACACTTCCAGAAATAAACATGAGAGTTCTTGATATATTCAATGATGGAACAGTAAACATCGTTCATGCCCCAGGGCATCTTCCAGGGCATATAAATTTGCTGATCAAGACTAGCTCTGGTGCTCAGATATATCTGGCTGGTGATGCATGTCATGACAGGCGGATCATGCGTGGGGAACTTGAAATAGGAGAATGGCGGGACACTGCAGGGCAGATTTGTTGTATTCACGCCGACCGAAAGAAGGCGGAGGAAACAATCGAAAAGATTAGGCAATTGGAAATAAGCGGAGTGGAGGTGATATTCGCCCATGACATCGAGTGGGAAGAGAATATGGAGAACAGGTCTCGATTTTGGGGTTCGTAATCAGCAGACTACCTTTACTTCAATACTAGATGCTAGAGACTATGAAGATTGGTTAACCATTTCAAGTTCATCTTGAATAAAAAGACGAAAAACGAAGTTCTCACAACTCAAGTCCACGTTTTGATATCCCGAAACGGAAAGTCTTTTTATGCAAAATGAGGTTCTTTCTTCTACTATGAAAGAGTTTTGCGCTTTTCATGGTCTCGATAAATGCTAAAACCTCGTTAAAGAGATGTAAACTTTGCCTGGATTTACTAGTTGAGTGTAGAAACACCCAAAGTGGGGGAATAGCCATCTCGCATATCCGTTTATTTCTCTCCAACCCAACTAAATCCTATTTAATCACCACCAGTAAACAACACTGCTCAGAACGCCATTGAATTAAACTTGTCTTCCGAATCTTCCAAGAACAAATTCATTGCCGAGAATGGAAAATATGCCTGGAACGATGGCTGGGAAAGCATCCTTGCGCTCAGCCCAGAGCTCTTCAATGCTAGTCTTGACTTGCGGGGGGTTCCAAAACGACCTAGACATCGACATTTAACTCGAAAGACCCAATGTTTGATTTCCATAGCTGTCGATAGTGCGGCAACTCATCTTTATGCACCTGGTGTCCATGAACATATTCAGACGGCTCTGCATGAGGGTGCAACGACGGCAGAGATAATCGAGGTCATTGAGTTAACATCTACTCTCGGTATCCACGCCTGTAATATCGGGGTACCTATACTGGTGGAAGTTTTGAGAGAAGAGAATCACCCATTGGGGTTGTCAACTGCTTTTGATGTCCGTCAGGAGCAGCTCAAAACTGAATTCACCAAGAATCGCGGTTATTGGCACACGTTTTGGGAGGATTTTCTACGGCTTGATCCTGATTTCTTCGAGGCTTACTTGAAGTTTTCGTCTGTTCCATGGATGAAAAAGACGGAACATGGTGAGAAAGGGGCCTTGGAGCCGAAGGTGCGTATTCTTATCATCTTATCCTGTACAGTATTGGCAGTCTCTAACTCTTATAAACACAATAGGTGAAGGAACTCATTTACTGTGCATTTGATGCTGCAGCAACTCACCTCTATGTTCCCGGGCTAAAGCTACACATGAAGAATGCACTGGGATACGGAGCTTCGCCGCAGGAAATTATGGAGGTATTGGAGATCCCCACAGCATTGAGTCTCCACACGGCGAATGTGGCTGCCCCAATATTGGAGAAAGAACTAGCTAAAAAACAAACTCTCATTTAATTGAATTCATGCATTTTTTTAATTCTCCGTCGCATTCTCCAATAAACAAAGGATTTATTTCTCCAATGCAACGCGTTGGTAAAGTCCTTTATCTACCCCGACTTTTCCCCAGATTTTACCCCACACAATAATAATGCGTCGCTTCATTTGCCCGGATATTGACCGGGAACTTTGTATAATGCAAATGATGGCGGGCGTCCAATGACACGCGGCTTGAAGCGTGCTGGAGACCTGACATCCCGTTACTACGTTTGACAGCATTGTATTCTGGCCAGGGCAGTCTGCGTTGGGGATATTGCGCGGCAAATTAGTACATATACCTGGCACGACGATTTCCCAGGTCCAATTGAGCTCCATTTCGATGCTCACCTCGATAAGACAGCTGGATGAATATGCCCCATCCATTCTCATAGACAATTATACGCGTGCAATAGCATTCCCATACAAGTCATCATGGACGACAAGCAGGACGAGATGCAAATTGAATACAAAACTGAAAATGGGGCACAAGGCTATGGAATGGTGGAGGGTCTGTCGGTTGATGAATACGCGAGACGCGAGCGTGCCGTGGTATGGAAGCTGGATTGCTTCATCGCACCTGTAATGATGATTCTGATGCTCATTTCGTATCTGGACCGGGGTAATGTACGTGCTATTTCTTTGGACTGTCTATTTACCTTTGTTGATTCACTCCTGTGACGGAAATAGATCGGTTTTGCTGCTACGCAGGGTCTAACTACGGACATTGGGCTGAAAGGAAACCAATTGAACGTAGGTTGTGTTCAAATTTGGCTCTCTGGAGACATGTGCTGACTACAAGTAGATATGCATCTCTATTTTCTATATCTTTTACATTCTAGCTGAAGTAAGGGTTTCTAAATAGCTTGAATTTTCAAAGTCTGACTATTATTCTAGTTCCCAGTATCTCTTGTGGTCAAACGCCTACAATATAACCGTGTAATTCCTTGCATTGCTTTTTGCTGGGGCCTTGTCTGCATGTGCACGGGTTTCGTGCAGGGTTTCCCTTCACTCGTCGTCACTCGACTGCTTTTGGGATTTTTTGAAGGGTGTTTATTCCCAGCAATGACACTGTTCCTTTGCGATTGGTATAAACGAGAAGAGCTCGCGACAAGGATATCCTTTTTATTCGGTAAGGCTTTGCCCATGTTGTGATGTGATATTTTAACTGTGTCTTTGTTAACGGAAATTTCAGTGGCTTCTGCCTTGTCTGGTGCATTTGGTGGTCTCTTGGCCTATGCAATTCTTTATATGGATGGTGTGGCGGGGATGCGTGGATGGAGATGGTACGAAATGGTTCTAATTCTTGCAAACTTTGATGAGCGAGCTAGCTTATTGGCGTGACAAAATTAGGCTATATATCATCGAAGGCCTCATCACTCTCGTCTGGGCTGTGATATGTGTCTTTGTTGTTCCGAAGAACTACGAAACAGCCTACTTTTTAAACGAAATGGATAGAGTTATCATGCGACGTCGTGCTGAGGCCACTGCTGCATATAGTGGTGGGCAAGGTCACTACAAATGGAAGGATATCAAAATGGCAGCCAAGGATATCAAAAGTTGGATTCACGGAGTCATTCAGATCTGCGTCGTTACTATTCTCTATGGTATTTTTATTCTACCTTTAGGTGTCGATGTGTGGCTTTCGCTGATTGGACCTTTTCCTCCTAGGTTTTGGTACATTCCTTCCTATCATTTTGAAAGATGGGTTTCACTATTCCATAATTCAAGCCCAATACCTCGTAGTTCCTGGTAAGAGAACCTGGTTTTACTCAGTGAAGAAGTCTGCTAATAGATTTAAACAGTCAATCTCTGGGGGGCAATTGCATATGGCGTCGGGGCCGTGTTATCAGACAAATACAAAGCACGATTCCTGTCACTCATCATCTCAGCACCGTTCGGTATTGCCGGCTATGCGATCCTAATCGCAAATAGTCGGCATACCTTCGCGCCTGGAGTGCGTTACTTTGCAACATATCTCATCTCAACAGCGTGCTATCTTTGCACGGGTAAGCAGAGCTGAACAATATAATAGCTTCGTATCTAATAGGCTGCATTTAGGTACTAACATAGCCTGGCTTTCGTCAAACTGCGCACCAGACGGGAAAAGAGCGGCTAGTGTGGGAATTCTGTTATCATTAACGAATATTGGTGGTGTTGTTGCAGGCCAGATCTATCAGACTTCTGCAGCACCCGGATTTGTGCTGGGCCATTCCTGGTCCCTCGGCTGCTTGGGGCTCGCATGGTGTGGATGGTGGGTTGTGCTTGGGATATACAAGAAGCGAGAGAGACAGAAAGATAAGGTTTTGGCAGAGGGCAGCACTCCAGTCATTTCTGAAGAAGAGTGGAGCGATAGGGCTCCAGATTTTAGATACCAGTTTTAGGAAGAATGATATCGACAATATACCACCATTGCAATGTACGATCTCGTGTATCGAAGAACCTCTAATACTTTCGATCTAATTATGAGCGTGTGCTTTTAGACTATATTTAGAGAAATATATCTCAGCCCTCGTGTCCAGCCATATCCTCCAGCCTCTCCACGCCACTCCTCAGCTCCCTGATTCTCTGTCCCACCCTCTTTTTAACCTCCTCCCTGACCTCGGCTGTTACACTTTCCGGGTCAAAGTTGGGCTCCTCGTTCATCGGGCTCGTCAATTGAACCGATGGGTCTTCTGCCTCCGAGGCAGTTGCATCTCTTGGAAAGGTATAAGATGTGTAGACATAGAGGAGTTGGTTGAGGTATTCTCGCGCTGAGTCACGATCCGACGCAGCGTAAATCGTTGCGCTGTTTGTGCTATCGACGGCGATCTCGAATTCGTCTTTGGCATCATTGTATCTAAACGTGGTTAGATACCTTAGGTCGTATAATTCTAGTAGAGAAGGAAGAGAGAAAGGTGCATTACAGTTCTTGCAATTCTTCGACTATCAAATCGGCCTCTGTTTTCCCTCCCGTCGGTTTCAGCTCAACGAATGAGCGGTTTTGTAAAGTCAACGGCGAAGTCGCTGCTCGGGAGGAAATATAATGTCGCAAAATATGAGACTGTGTGGAAAGTGTTGACAGGCATCCATGACGATGTTCTCGCAAGAAGGGGCAAGTCACAGTTCGTCTAACGCTCGCACTGGACAAAGGGCGAACATTGGACTGAGTCAAGACTCGCGGCAAGTTTCTCAGTGAGTGTGTGGAAGCCATTATTAGAAATTAACCACAGTAAGAAGTTTTCGCGGCGCTTCGATTCTTAAAGTTTTCGGATTTCGAGAAAAACAAATCCGAGTATGAAAGCTGTCCCTTAGCAACGAGCTGGAGAAAGCTATGACGTTTGGATCCACTTTTCGTATCTAATCTCCACGTGACGTCTCAGCGATTCCCACACGTTCATTGGTCCTCAATATCAACCGCCCCACATTAATCGAAGTATAGAACGAATGATCATAACAAAGTACAAGGTAGTAATCAAAAGCCAAATTTGTTATTCTATAACATCAAAGCGGACCAAATAGGCATTAATTCATGTCATCAATCGTCATTCATAAGTACAGGAAACAACCAGGATATCCTCAGCCACGAAAAATCAACTATGAAATAGACAGGAAAACATAAAGCATGATATAAGACAGCAAATCGTGGGAGTGTGAAAAATTGTAGCAATAAATGCTACTAATTAAAGAAGTAGCTAGTATCATACGGATTTCCATCCTGGTAACGAGAACTCCCATAGCCGTTCATGTTAAGGCTGGCTGCACTTGCACCCATCGATTGAGAATGCTTTGATGTTGTTCTCAACCCATTCAGGCTTTGAGTGCGCCTTAGCAGTCGTTTCTCATGTCGTTCCCGGCACTTGTGTTCGAATTCTTTGTTCCTTTCTTTGCTCGTACAATTCGTTCCATTCACTGACTGCCCCTTTAATACCGATAACAGCCAATCCGACCGAGGCCACGTTTTTCAAGTTTGTTTTCGTTTTCAGGTTTGAATCTTGCTCCTTGGAAATTGCTCCATCCCTGGGAGCTTGTCGTCGTTTTTTTCAGGGCTTCATAGTTCTTTGCCACGCTGTGAGCGGCATGGATAGTCGCCACGGCTGATAGCCCTAAAGTTACCAACTCCTTACAGAGCATCTTCTTTTTTTTTTTTTTTTTTTTTTTTTTTTTTTTTTTTCACTGGATCCAAGGTCAGTATCGCTATCACGATCACTATGATACACAGGGTTGTCATTAGAAGAGCCGGGGGGATTAGGTCTTGTTAAAGCGCGAGAAGTAGAACTACGCGACACTGCTGGTGGGGAACGTACATCTCGAGACGACCTATGTCGACGTGTAGACGAGCGATGATAAGAGTCATCGTTTTCAGAATCAGAGAAGTCAGAATAGCGGGATGAGTGGTCCTGCCGACGATCGTCCTTATTCTTGTCATCAAGCCCCAAGGCCGCTATACCCTTGTTGATAGCGCGAGAAACGCTCGAACCACGTTTCTTGGAGTCACTGTGGCCGCGACCATCGGAATAGCTATCTTGAGAGTCTGATCGGCTGCGCCCACGGGACTTCGAGCGAACTCGATCATAGATTTGTTTGCCCGCGGCGGCGAGGATTCCTGCAGAAGCCATGTCTTTGATGCCCCCCTGGCTCTGGCTTCGCCCTCTCGCTCCCGATCTTGACTGGGACTGGGACCGTTGGCCGTTGACAAAACGGTTCGTGGCCATGCCAGCAAGGACCGACTCGATCACATGGCGGCCGCCGTGTGTGTTGGGATCACGATCAATGAGGCCATCAACGCCACCAGCAGAGATAGCGGCCGTCAGAATTCGCTTGCCTTTGTCGCCTGTCCATGGGCCAGGGTCTTTACGGGCACGGAAAGCTTCTGCGGCGCCAGCTGCAAGAGCAGCCTTGACAGCCTGGGCCATGCGAGCTTCACTTTTAGCGCGGCGGTGGCCGCCCCGACTACGTGAGCGAGAGTCTGAGTAGGAACGATAACGACGAGAGCGGCCACGGTCTGAATAGCGGTCTTCATGGCGGTGGGTAGATCGATCACGAGAGCGATCGCGGGCAGACTTGACTCCAAGAGCTCCTCCAATAGCACTCACGGCCTGTTCGCTCAGAGACTTGCGTCTGCGAGGACGAGGCGACGGGCTGCGAGAGGAAGAGTATGACGAGCGTCGTTCGTAGCGGTCGCCTAGAAAATGGATTCGTCTATTAGTATGCGAACCTAAGAGTCAAGGTCACCTAGTTTGGTCACTCACGTTTATCGGGGTAGCGCCTCGACCGACGGGGTCGGTAATCATCGCGGCGATAGTATTCGTCATCGTAATAGGGATCACGACCGGCAGAGCGAGCACGGCGAGGACCACTCTCCCGAACAGACATAGTACGGCGAGGTCTGGAATAACCGTAGTAGTGCTCGCCGGGGGGGAAGTCCCTCGTCACTTCTTCGACAACAGACTCTTGACTGTCGTCGTAACGACGAAGCGGGCCCAATTCACGGCCGTAGCCTCCCCGATTGTCCACGTAGGTTTCCTCGACGTAGCCACCCGGACGAGAATATCGATCGCGCTTGACCCGGTAGCCCCGACTATCGCGGCCGTCGTAGTACGACATGGTTGGGAGGTAGGTAGGATGCGAGATCCGAAAGTCGACAAGAAATGCTGCAGCCAAACGACAGAATCAGGATGTTCAGAGCAGCGATGGCGGATGGATGGATGGATGGATGCAGGAAGAGAGACGAGGGAGATAATAGAAATTATTATTTTTATTCTTGCGATGATCTCAAGGCGGGGCTGATTCGGGGCGGCGGGGCGAAAGGGCTGGGCGGCGGCAGGCAGGCAGGCAGGCAGGAGGCAGGCACGAGGCACGACAGCTGACCGTCTCCTCCCGTCTTGTTTCCGTCTGTTTCCTTCTTTCCTTGAGCTGAGCCTCGCGATGGCGATCGGTGGCGATGCAGCCGGCCACGATAATGCAATACAATGCAATGCAATACGATGCGGCTTGATGCGCTGCGGTGTGGCGCAGGAGGTAAGAAGACGGGTTATAGCCAGACAGTGGCTGATTTGCTATGTGTTATTCTCTTGTTTTCAGATCGATTTGGTACCAAGCGCAGTGTCACGGCCAGGCGCTCGCTCTATCTATACATACTGAACTACGAGCCACTAGGCCAGACCGCCACGGTGCAGCCATTGGGTGTCAGTATCCGGATGACGCACTCAATAACGACATACAGAATCTATTAATCGAACACACGAACACAGGAAATCAATAGGTTGAGTCTCTGTCTCGCCATGCCATGTTTTTGCGCGCCTGCCAGCGGCGGGGCTGCATGACGTATGTGCCAGCCACACTGGCCTTGTTCAGTCTGGGCTTAGCGATCCATCACAGCGCGCGCGCCATCTGCAGGATGATGGCACTCGATGCACTTGAGTGACTTGACGTCGGCCTGCGGCAGATCCCCTGGGCAATTGACTTTGGCGCTCTCCGAACAGTATCCATCGTGTTCCATGGGACCGTTCCATTGCTTGGTGGCACCCTTTCCGCCAATCAGAGGCCTCGGCAATGTTTTGCAAGCCTGCGATAGATAATCGGATTCCATATAGCAATCAACGAGGGAACGAAAGTGATCAACATGTGCTTCATTTTGATTTGCCTCTATGCTTGATGATGTATGTCCTGTGTCTTCTTGATGTCTAAGTACAGACATCACCGCCCCTAGGATTGCGACCTCATTTGCGATCGATCTTGAGGTTTTTAAAGGCACGAGCATTCTCCTTGATAGCAACTTCCACCGGGAGACGCTCCATGCTGCTCGCGCCAAAGAACCCGTGTACCCCCGTGGTCCGGTTGAGCACATACTCAGCATCCTGCGGCTCCGCGATCGGTCCGCCGTGACAAATCACGATGATGTCGGGATTGATCTTTACTGCGGCATCGCGAATTTCCTGCACAATACGGACGCTATCATCGAGCGACAATGCTGTCTCGGCACCAATAGTCCCCGAAGTCGTCAATCCGACATGTGCGACGAGCACATCTGCTCCCGCCCGAACCATGCGCTCTGCCTCGTCAACATTGAAGACATAAGGCGTAGTCAAGATGTCCATTTCCCGCGCGAGCCGGATCATCTCAACCTCGCGATCGTACCCCATTCCGGTTTCCTCCAGGTTTTTTCGGAAGTTGCCATCGATCAAGCCCACCGTCGGAAAGTTTTGGACCCCCGAGAATCCAATATCTTTTAATTCCTGCAAAAATTCTGGCATGCTTCTGAACGGGTCTGTTCCGCAAACACCGGCTAGAACCGGTGTGTTTTGAACAATGGGAAGGATTTCTTTGGCCTACATCATCGATCTGTTATTAGACGTACAACTTGGATTGACCGTGTTTAGCCTTAACCATATCAACCACAACAGCATTCGCATCACTGTAAGGCATTAAACCCGCCAGTGATCCTCTTCCCGCCATCCGGAACCTGCCTGAGTTGTAAATAATGATCAAGTCGCTGCCGCCTTGTTCCACGGACTTGGCGGAAAGTCCGATTCCTGGTTCAGTCAGAATGTGTATCAATTATACATTCGTGGTTTGGGGCACACGGAAACGCACCGGCTCCTGCTCCAACAATGATGCCACCTTCCGATATGACGTTGCGAAGCCGGCCCAGGATTTCTGAGCGCGATGTTGGTCGAGGCATTCTGTTCGCGCTATTTACTGATTATAGTCAGGGTTTCAATAGGATTCCCAAATGGTTTTCAGGCCAAAACTGTCGTCTGAAAAGCACAATAAATGCGGTTACGTCGTCCCCTCGATTCCTGAGGGGCGGTGCGGGGCTAAGCTACCACGTATTGTTCCACAAGCGGGGGTGGTATCATATCAGCTAAGCAGGTGTTGATGATCTCAGATGTCTTCATTCTGGACAAGAGAGCAATTGAACTACGTAGCCGAAAGATTTCTGTGGTGTTTCTGAAGCTTCGGGAAGCATCCGAAATCCCAATTTAATGTGAATTCTGTCAAAAATATACGCCACAATCAAAAAAGAATCTCGATTATTCGGGGACTACCATACCAAACCTGAACTAAATCTCAAATCTCTTTTGTCAAGTCGAGGGAAGTCTGAATTTGCGAAATGGCTCAGCCACAGATAATACTTCTCGGAACTTGTGATACTAAGCTCGACGAGACGCTTTTCTTGCGCGAGCAAATCATCAAAGCTGGCACAGCAAAGGTCATCCTACTTGACGTAGGGTGTCATCCAGTCGATAACAATCTGATCGATATTTCAAATGAAAAGCTGGCAACCTATGGATTTGGTAAAACTGCAACAGAGTTGGCTGGGCTCTCTCGAGCCGAGTATATCAAGCGCATGATTGACTTCACAACGTCGTTTGTATCCGACCTTTTTCAAGCAGGGCAGGTCCATGGTATTGTCTCGGCTGGAGGATCAAGTGGCACGTCTCTAGTCACGGCAGTTATGCGCAACGCCTTGCCAGTGGGTGTCCCGAAATTGATGGTGTCAACCATGGCCAGCGGAGACGTCGGACACCTTGTAGAAGAAACCGACATTACGCTAATGTACAGCGTCGTCGATGTTGCTGGACTTAATTCCATCCTAAGCCAGATCCTCAGAAATGCCGCAGGGGCGATTTTAGGGGCTGCCACGACATACTACCAGAGTCTAGACGACATCAATACTCGATCGAATCAGGCTAAAAAGAGGATTGCTATCACCATGTTTGGAGTCACCACGCCTTGTGTAGATGCCATTCGGGGCCACCTCACGAGTAAGTATGGGTACGAAGTCTACGTCTTCCACGCCACGGGTTCCGGCGGCAAGGCAATGGAGAGACTGGTTCGGGAGAAACAGATCGATGCCGTTCTCGATGTGACTACCACCGAGATTGCCGACGAGCTTGTGGGAGGCATTTTAACTGCAGGGCCTGATCGATTGACGGCAGCAGCGCAAGCTGGTATTCCGCAGATTCTCAGTGTTGGGGCCTGCGACATGGTCAACTTTGGTCCTAGAGACACTGTGCCGGCCAAATTCAGCGATCCGGAGCACCACCGCTTACTCTATGAGCATAACCCAGCGGTCACTTTAATGAGGACAAGTCCTGATGAATGCAGGCAGATTTCAAACTTCATCGCCGATAAATTGGGCGAGCATGCTGCACGACCAGATCTGGTGCAGGTAATTCTACCTACTGGTGGCATCAGCGCGATTTCTACGCCATCACAGCCATTTTATGATTCCTCAGCAGACACAGCATTGTTTGACACGTTAGAAAGCCGTCTAAACGGAAAGGGCATCGCAGTGCTGCGCGATGAACATGCGATCAATGATTCTGAATTTGCGACGCTGGCTGCTGAATCCTTAGTTTCTTTGATTCGGAAGGAAGATGATGCTTAAAAGTTATTACCAATCCGTATAGTCAGAGACCAGTGGAAAGATTTATAGTACTGGCCTAACGTCATTGGATCTGCGACAACAGCACATGTCGATTTAAGAAGGTTAAAGTCTATTCATACAACATTGAACGTACAATATTTATATTCGTATGCAATCCAGTGCAATCGATATAAATATGGCCAGGTTAACACACAACGCCAGAATTCCGTCGCCCATGCATTCAGTAAGATAACAGTCGCTGGTGGGGGAGTAAGTTGGGATAGGAGAATTAAAGGAAAATCCGGTATGGTGTGGAATCCTTCAACGGGTTTATCGGGTATCTTAAACATCAAGGGAGTTTTTTCTCGGTAGGATGACCGGGTAGTTCGTGATAGAGGGTCATAGCTATATTTGCCTCTTTTGAAAGGACTGGCGCTTAATTACTTTGCGCAGGAGACGACCCGGCCGAAGTGTCTTCGCCATCTGATTCCGGTAGACTATTATCTTGATGCTCTTGATCTGAATTGTTCTGCCATTTCGATTCGGGTGACGACGGTTCTTTGACGCTATTTTTGTGGATCCGACGATGCTGCTTCATATTGTCTTTTCGAGTGAAGGCCTTGTTGCAGATTGGACAGTGTACGCTCTTTTCTCCTGTGTGCTTTTTCCCGTGGCGAGCGGCATGACCGGACGTTGTAAAAGTAGCGGTACAAGAATGCGATGCGGCATAAGGGCATGCATACTTGTTCTTCTTTGGCTTTTTCTCCGTCTCAGGCGGATTGGCTGGGCTTGTCAATCCGTCATTGCTTCCGAACGAGGGTTCCCGTGAGTGTACTGTTGGCAGAGGACTAATTGGCGATTCAGTAGGATATGGCTGCCGTTGGCCTCGAAAATCCCTGGCGATAGAGGGAGCGGTGGTCGCCCATGTTGTTAGGGTGTGTTGCTGTTGCATAAGGTGAGACGACCATGCTGTCCCTGACTCGGAATGATCGGAATTGTGAAAGCGATTTTCAAAAGCGGACACTTGAGGTAGAGAGTCGACGTTTTTGCGCACTGCGAAGGAGGGGTTGTCATCATTATTCAAAATAGAACGCATGGTCGGCCGGCGACCGCTACTCATCATGAGGTGGTGCGGTCCGAGATTATCGCAGCGGAGAGCGAGCATCAGGTCAGCTTGAAGCTGGCCCAAGAAGCTGTATTTTCCAGAGGAAAAGAAAGCCACTGGTTTCAGCCTCAGTTGTATGCGTGATGGTTAATACCCGGGATCTGCTGCGTAAGTGAGACCCAGAGAGAAACAATATAATTCGGAGGCACAGAGACACACGTTCACTCAGATCCAAACACGGAATGGCGAGCAACAAAAGAACAGAAGAGGGGAGGTGTGGAGATAGATATATACGCAATCATACGCATTCCAAAGCGTTCCGGGCAGAGACCAGTCAATAGCGATGCAGAAGTTGTTTGGAAGGATTCCTAAAGAAGGCGGCCATTAATTATTATGATGATTCCATTCAATCCTTGGGGGGAGACCAGAGCTCCATCCAGATACGGGCTCCCATCAGTTATTTGACTTTGCTAGTGCATACACCACACGGTGGCTTTTGGCCGCAAGGCAGGACGTTGAGATCGTCCGTTGTTCCGGATACGCTTACTGTGGATCTCAGGCTTTAATATGGCGATGGGCCAAGCACAGTTATGTTATCCTCAGGGTCATAACTTCATTAACTTCTTCAGGCAAGCAAGCTACCGAGGACGAAAGAGGGTCAAAGCCGCAGTCGGGCCGGCGTGGTTGTACGTACTAATACGTACGTCTCAGGTAATAATACGAGATACGCATTAGGCTGGATTGGGACTAAGTAAGGCCCAATGACAGGGAACCCCAACCAAAGGAACCAAAGGAATTGATTACAGTTTGCACTATTTTACACGTCGTCAAGAGCTGTGAGCGAGCACTAGGCCCAGGACGGAGACTTTGCGCGCTATACTCTGGGAGATCGGTGCCCCCAGGGCGGAGCTACTAGCTAGAAACGGTATGGGTATCCGTAACAGGTACTCGTCGTTTCTTAGGTCTCCTTATGGATTGGATCTCGTGCTAACGCTACAGCGGCTGAAGTGGAACATTGACAGCCTTCAGTGCACAACCCAAACACCTGGATTCGAGACCAAACACAATCCTCCTCAACCCTTTTTTTGGGGGGTTCTATACTAGGTATGCAGTGGCAACCCTCCACCATGCCACATGCAGATACGCTATGGATCTTGCTCGGGCTAGCCAGGTCTCCAGATCAGAAAAGCCTCCTCAGCTTTCGTATACATCGTCCTCTTCCTCTAAGTGTTATTATTCATTAAATATTACGGACAGTCCAAAACCAAACAGCACGTACGGAGTACGGAATACCCCGCTACGGTTTCCACTTATACGAAGGTATGTCGTTAGTGAAGTCCCCCCCGACAATCTGAAAGGTGGGACAAGCATAAACTATAAATAGGCCCTCATCATATAGCCATCCTATGCCACTCCATGCCAATGGACTGACATGCGGAGGAAGATCGGTTCTAGTCCGTAAGACCGAGGCTAAATCGAATACCGACTCCCTAAAACGGAAGTAAGTCAGAACCCTGAAAAACGGTGCGCTGTGGAGTTATACCGGGGCTTTTTCTTAACTGGCTCCACCTCCTGCACCAGCCAAGCCAACCGTGTCTCTCACGGAGTACGTACGGGGTACAATATATACATTTTAGGTGCATTCATCCGTGGCTCCGGTACGGAGTAGAGATAGCATATCCATTTTATTAGGCCCTCTTCTAGCCACAAGGCTTCAATCATGGCCCATGCTAAGTTACCCAACAAAAATTTCCCATATAATTGGGACAGGGAACCCTGGAATCCTGGTTTAACTCTCTGTGTGTAAAGTACTAGGATTTTCGTCAGCCTTCCAGAAGCACAGAGTCGCTAACTCTTGCCTCGTACACGTGTTCAGTCCCCAGGATGAAGAACAACCGACGTTATCATGCAGGAACAGTAACACGGCGACGTCGAATGACACTACTCAAAGGCGATCAGGGAGCCAGGGACTCGGAGAGGGTCCAAAGAAGGAAGCAGCCGATCCAGCTAAATATAACTAGTGAGTCAACATGTTTACATCGAGGCTTACGGATACAGGTACATTTTCCTCCCCAATTGCCCAATGCGGTACTTGGCACTGCTAACAGTACAGAGTACCCGATGGCTTCCACTGTGCAGGACTCCGCCTAAATAAAACCTGAGGTAAGCATTGAAAATGAACAGTGAAGCCGTGCTCTCGATTCTTAACTACTACAAGTGCGGAGTAAGCTCCTCAACATCCAGCTAGCTAAAAATAACCACTGAATTAATTAGCTCCCTTGAGAATGGTATTGGTCCGAAGGTGCTGGAAATCCATTCGCCCTTGGCCGCAAGCTGTTCTTCTCATCTCCGTGCCTTGTGCGATTGCAACTGCAACTCTCGGGATCAGCCAAGTATTACGTATGTGCTCCGTCTCTACAAGAGGAAATTCATGGCGAGAGCTGCCAAATCGTCTCACTCCCGTGTTGATCATTTCCCGTCCTGCGCCGCACTACGGAATATGCACAACAAAGAAGCTTAAGAGTATCAAACGCTGAGCAATACTCCAATTCTGGTTAAGCCTAAACGAGCGAGCCAATCCTAGTCCTTCCTTACCGAAGTCTTTTTATATAGTACATGCGCTAGGAATTAATACCCCGCCCCAGTGCCCCTTGATTGCTCATGACGATAAAAAGAGACGCTATTACAGTATTTGCTAGCCGATCGGACAGATTCCGGCAGGAGCACATCACGTGACCGGTATGATACCTTATCTCCCC
Source organism: Talaromyces islandicus (assembly GCA_000985935.1). NCBI lineage: Eukaryota > Fungi > Ascomycota > Eurotiomycetes > Eurotiales > Trichocomaceae > Talaromyces > Talaromyces islandicus. The sequence continues at coordinate 970,546 of CVMT01000002.1, read as the reverse complement.
GTGGAATTACACGGGGTGAAAGGGCTGTACGACTGTGCCGGTAATAATTAATACGGATACTATTACAGTTTAGTATTCTGCAGGGTTCTGCTTCTGGTCTCCATGGTCATGGAGGAATCCCCCCACGCTGTTTTTACCTAATTGGACATAAGAAGCTTCTTTCTCGGACTTGAAGGAAGTCTTGGCCAGCTCGAAATGGCATTTCATGGTACTGAAATTGAAAGTGATTGTGAATGAAATCTTGCTCTGTTAGTAACTTCGTGTACTTTACATAGTAGCACCTCATAATGACCGTCGCTTCTTACAACACGCCCTGACCCCCTGACCCTGCTGCCAGTGCCTATTCCGTACCAGCTTACGGATTTTGTGGCGCACTACGGAGACACTTACTACATATTATTATTTATTTGACTTTTTTTGACTCGGCCGTAAACCTTCTTGACCTTAGGTACGGAGTACATGCAGATGTGAATTATGCATGCGCGGCATGACTACTCCATTCGTCGACTAATGAATAGGTGACCATTTATATTTAGATAAAATATTCTGTATAAAATCTGAAAATTGAGTGGTACTCTGTACGCCGTACTGGGAACAAGGAACCCCTGCATAACCCCTACTAATATTACTACATCGGCTAGTCTCCTCGGGTGTTGTCCGCCATTTACATCGTACTGTACATTCAAAGCCCAGCTCATAGAACAAGCAATAATATTAATCTATTAATGTTGTGGTGGTACTCCGTCGGTATTTCTTCAAGACAAACATCCATGTTACAGAAATAACAGGTAACCCAATCGATCCTTCTCGTAAGCAAAATCCACCTTTTTCAGCCTGACCCGTTGGAAACGAAAACCACGTCACTTTGTTGGCTCGGTTCCGCCAACAAGGAACGAGGCCTGAATCGTTTAATTGAAATCTAGGATCCGTTCCTAATTTTCTGTAAAAAAATATACCTTTTTGCCAGCTGAAAGGTACGGAATATAAGCAAAGTGTTTTAATGGTCAGCTTATTCAATAGCCAGGTCCTTCGTTGCTGCCTATTGATCTTGTCTCGTAATTGTCTTTATCACGCTCTCATATCAATCTTATCGACCCATGCCTAAAATGGCTCCACTATTAATAGGTCCACAAGGCTTTTTCAATATAGCTATTGACCGTAGCCTTCAAATAAAAATAACTACGTGAGTCATCTGACCTCTGCAGTTCTTGTGCTATTTAGGTATGCTGGGTCCCTCTGAGTCGCAGCTGAGTACTGATTTGCTCTTTTCATCAAAGACCTGCCCAATTAAAGAAAATCTAATATTCAAAATGGTACAGAATAGTAATTTCGCATATAAGCAATGAATTCATAGATTCTCGTTTCAGCTGCGATGCTAGGATCATTTTATCTAGGCTTGATTCAACGTTTCCTCGGCGTGGTTGGGGCTAAACAGGCCGACAGTGGAAACAAGGCGGCGCAAAAGAAAAAGTGGGATCGGCAACGTGCGGTACTCATAGTACTAGGATTATTATTGGTTTATCGGGCTTCTCTCTTTTTACTAGGCCTTGTAAGCACATATGAGTAATAACTTTACGAGAAAGAGAAAAGATACTAAAAAAAAAAGACGGGTCAGTTAAGTATGGTTATATATCCCGGGGTGATACTTTCCCGAACTGAGGTCTGGACTGGATGGCTGGGCAAGACCTTTCAGAGGCCCTGTTCACATTGGAAGCGCGGGCTAGCCCGACTCCGGCCCCCATTTTCCCAAGACTCCATAAATAATAAATGTGTAATTTTGATGGTAAGCTATAGAACGCTCAATTAAATGTTGGATGATCTCTTCTCGACTTGCCCTACATGTGTCGAACTTCCGATATCCTTCGACATCACGTTTCAGTTATCATTTCAATAATATCTATTGTGTCTGAATAATCCAATTCAACTTTTAATATCTACAAGTAGCGCCATTTTTGCTTGGGATTTCCAAATGTCTGCGGAGTACATCAATATGTAATCATATGGTTTAATTTAGTATGATATCGAACACTTTATCTGACTCAGAAATTCCGGCGGTTGGTAGGTCACAGTCACCTTTTAGCTATTATTGCTTAATTCATTAAGCTTTTCGGTGGTACACGTCCTGAATCAAGTAAGAAAATAGATTGTGCCTATATTCATTCATAAATAGATCGTATTCCTTTCTGAAATAGCCTAAGTAGTAGATTTGCCACATGTATTAACTAGATAGAGTTTACTAATGACTAGTAAAAATTATAGCTCAGTTTCTTGTAAGCCTGAAACTCAGCTTATGACGATTTATCGGTGGCAGAATTTGAATACTTGAATTAAGATTATATGTCTGCCTCGAAATTTGGCCATGTCTTGAAGTGAGTTGTGATTCCGTTTTAAAGTTGTAAATAGGACAAAATCCTTCCTTTCAAGAGCATGCATATTCTACAAACATGTAACTTACTGTTAATTAACGTACTTTAAAACCAGACCTATATACATCTTGTATAATACCTAGTAAATATGTATATTTAAATTGCCAGTGATCTTCGAGTTGTACAACAAATAATCTATCATAATTGCAGGTTTGCTAGTATCCCAAAATTCGGGATTGTAGTATGGTAGCTTGTCTCGAAATGACGAATCTGCTTGAATGAAATCGCCGTCACTTCTTGATTCCTACTAGTCCGTAGAAAATGGACCTAGAACACATAACGGAATTTCTTATTGTCTTTATCGGTCATGTCCTCCAATGTTTCCACGTACTGTGCAGGTTGAAGAGCATTGCCGTCAATGCCTTGATCCTTATCTCTTCTTTTGTTCTCACTCCGCAAATAAGCCCATAGCATTGCCACACAAAAAACCTCCAGCAGGTGAGAAACAATCATACTCCATATACCGAGCGAGTACAGGGGCTTCTGGCTAGTCTTATAGAAGAAAGGACCGGCAATATTCCCTGTACAGTAACCGATGAAGAGAATACCACTGGCTGTCACCTTTTTAGTATGTCCTGCTATGTTGGTAGTAGTCAAAGACAACAGCATCACAAATGATGCATTGTAAGATCCCGTCAGCTATGAAGATATCAGAAATTTAGACATTTTCACGGAAATAGAGGGGTTTTGAAAGGTTAGGGTTCTCACGTAGTAACATATGAGACGTCCAACCTTGGCACTTTGGGGTACGAAGCGAAGGCCAAAGGCAGCGGCAATATTAGGCGCCAGGAATATCAGTAGCATGAGACATCTACTATTAGGCGGCATTTTTGCGTTAAGCCAAACACAAATGAGAATGACCACAGAGATGAAGATCCCATATGGAATCTGGAGCAAGGTAGTTCCGACTATCATACCAGTCAGCGGCCTTTGAACCACTACTTATTAGGGTTAATGAAGCCTTACGGGTCGAAAAGCCAAATCCTTGGATAATAAGGGTACCGAAGTTGGTGACTCCTCCATTCACAATAGCTTGAAAAAAGGCAATGAGAAAGAAAAGATGGACCTTGAAGTCAGTGATTGCTTCCAGAAACTGGTGCATTTTGAAACTCCGGTTCTCAATTCCAGTCTGGTTCTCACGTAGTCGATCAATTATGACAGTTCGCTGCGCTGGTTCAAGATAGTGAGTGGTTAATGGTGAATCTGGTAGCACCACGAGCATAACAATTCCCCATAAAGCACACAAAGCGCCAATGATGATGAACTCATATTTCCAGCTGGGTAGGGAGCCTTTGATTTGGCCAATCCCATAACCAAGTATTCCACCTCCTGCAATGCCTAGCCCCAGAGATGAATACCAGATCCCGATTCGAATGGGTTGCTCTTTTCGTTTATACCACATGCTGGTGATGATCATAAAAGAGGGATCGGCACAGGCTTCTGCAGCACCACTGAGTCCTCGGAGTACAGCTAGTGTTGCGAAGTTCGTCGAAACGGCTTGAAGGGCAAGGAGGACCCCCCATAGAATAATGTTGACGCTCACATATTTTGCGGTTGGAAGTCGTTGCATTAAGAGATTCGTTGGTAGTTGCCAGGCCAAGAACCCAAAATAGAAAATCGAGGACAACCAGCTATACTGACTACCGACCAGGTGCAGACTTTCGTCAATTCCAAATATTGCTGCATATGAAAGGGTAGTTTTATCAACCTAGCAAATCAAATTCAATCCAGTCAATGAAGTGTGGAAATATTTACCGTTTCAGGAGGTCAGTGACTCACGTAAAAGAATATGTAACACACACTAAGACAAGGAAGTATAATCAAATCTATTTTGCGTACGAGTCTTTTCTCTTCTTCAGCGTATATAGGTTCATCAATATCGTCGGATTTGAGGATAGTGTCGTGTACCGGAGACGCATGTTCAACATGGTTTACGTTCTGTGTTTTTGCAACCGCCATAGTCACGACAGAAATCGGTTGCTAGCACGAGGGGGGTCGATATTCAACCCAACCGTGAAAACCACTTTGGAACAGGATGGGTTTTGATATAATGTACTACTGACCGGATAATGGTGGGGACGCCTTAAACCTAATCTCTCCACTCGCCCCTTTTCCGCGGTAGCAATCGGAATATACACTTATTTCCATGCGGGGTACTCGGAAAAGCAACCGGACCCCGGATGAATCTCAGGCGTTATGCTATACGTATCAAGTGTTAATTAAAACATGAGAACATTTTACTTTACATGACATCTAGTTCAAAGCCAACTTACGAGTGGGTTTTGCAAATCAGAGAATCTACCGCAAGTAATCCTTGAAGCAGTGATACCGCTATTAAGGAATAAGATCTCGGATATAAAATTTGGGCGAACAGAATCTGTCACAAACGATTTCCAAAGCACTAGTTCCACTTCTAAAAGATGAGAATCCAGATGTGAGATTGCACAGCACAGACTCCAGACACAACATATCCTTGAGGCACTGTTTCCACTTCATGATAAGAATTCAGACATAAGATCTAGAGCAGCAACGGCTCTAGGTCGACAATCAAACCCTCTACTACAATAAATTATTCAAGCCATCAATGTGCTGGCATTCAAGCTGTTTCGGCTTCTGAAGGATAGCAGTTCAGATGTGAAGTCTGCAGCAGCACACGTTCTGGGTCAATCATCAACCACTCACCACACGAAAGTGTGTCACGGAATGAAGTTGCAGATCATCGACAATTATGTATGTACGTCATTGCGTGTATGTATTATTCCATGTAAGTCTACTTGCCGCCGGTGGAAGTTTTTATTGGGTAGTAAGGACTCATCGACATATTTTAATTTCTTTGTTATATTTTGGATTCCCAAGGCATATCTCATGCAACGGCGTCCCCAAGATTGGATTCTTACTACTATTATATCATTGATATTTCAAATGTTGACATAGGGAGAATTAAGTCCGTAACATCGAGAGCATAGCGTCGATCTTTTCACGCAAGGGGCCATAGGATAGAAGAGAGGACAAAATGCAAGTTTGAGCAGCGGACTTAGTATGCATTGAAAAAAATATTTAATCAAGTCTATGGGTGAAATTACGAGAATAAATCCACCAGTATCTCAAAGCTAAAGCCAAAATCACCACCGAGTTGTCCATACATCCACAAATTTCTTGACTAAGCCACTATCGATCAATTCTACGCCACCCTTTAATGATGGGCTACCTGACTCCGTCTTCTCCATGGCGAAGGACAATCCTGAGCGACCAGGGGAATCATTGTCATATTTATCCGCGAAAAAGTCAAGCAACTTGATTGTTGGGTTTTTCTGAGGGTCCTGCTCAGATTCACGCAGACGCTGCACCCATTCTCTCTTAGGAAGGATCTCGAATTTCAGGCCTGATCTTTGTAGAGCTGGTAGCAGATCCTCCGTCCATCGGAAAGTTCTGGAGTTTTGGACATGATAGACCACATCGGGGTTGTGAGCAAAAGATTTGGATCCGTCATTGGGAAATATTCCACTGAGTTCCAACACGGCATTTGCCACCACGTCAACTGGTAGCCATGATGGAGTCTCATCCAAGGCTGGCAATGCCCCCAGCGTCTTGGCGGTTTGGAGCATAAGTGGAATCGCTTCGGTTGGGTTCCAATACCCAGTCACTGTGTCTCCTACAATCTGACCAATTCTCAACACCTTGGCAACCATTCCAGTAGCCTTCGCGGCAGTATGAACAATCCTCTCAGCCACGAGCTTGGATCGAGCATAGCCCATACTTTGGGCATGTGCAAGTTCGGGGATGGGACCTTCAGCTATATTGGCCGGAAGTGGGGTACCGGCTGCGGCAGAGATGGAAGAGCAGAAGTAAAACTCCGCGGGAGAAGGTCGCCGAGTCGATAGACAAATATTGATAAGGTTTTGAACGCCCTTGATATGCTGTTTCTCAAAACTACGGACGCCCAAAGTAAAATTCACAGCCCAGGCTGCATGGATAATGTGTGTCAGGGAATCACGCAGCTCATCTATAATCGTAGGTGGAAGACCTAGATCGTCACGACCAAGAGTTGAAGGGAACGCGACGATTTTGTAGGCATTGACGATGGGCAAAGACCTCGAAGACAGACTTGATAAAACGCGATCCAGCGCATTGTGCTCAGAAGTCGCACGCACAAGACAGAAAACCTTTTTTACCAAAGGGTGCTCTAGAAGTCGAGAGAGGATATATACACCCAAGGAACCAGTGCTACCCGTGAGAATCTATGTTGAATGAATGGTTAGAAAGCTCATTTAGCAAATGAGGAACTATAACCACTTACCACAACTTGCTCACTAGGTGGTCTGTTGAGGAAAGTAGAATATTGAGTAATCATTTGCGACATCGCTTCTAGTTCATTCTCAGATACGCCGCCTTTTCCTGTACGTAACCTGTACAAATGCGCGGCCAATTCCTTAATAGTCCCGCAGTCAAAGATAACATTGTGTGCCAGAGAGGCAGACCCAGTGTCGATTTTTGACTGGAGAATACCGCGCGCTTTGATAGACTGTAAACTGTCGACACCGGCCCCAAAGATATCAGTGTTGGTTTGGATGTCACCAAAGCCAAGCTCATTACGGAATAGACCTAGCAAGAAGTCCTCCAATTCTGGTAATTCCAAAACAAGGCGGTCCCCTTTGTTTTCACCGCCGTCCTCTAGACGTGCATATGCAGCGTCTATCAGATCGCTAAATTCCATGTAGCACTTGTTACGAATCATGGTTCCCTTGTCAGTTATTGGGTAAGGGCAGGACTGGTCCAGAATGATGACCATATTGCGCGATATCTGACTGAACGCCTCGGCATTCTTGTTAGCTGCCACGATATCTGGCCAGATTCGGTCCAGGATCTCTTCGGATGAAAGTCTCTCACACTCTGTACTGGGCACCACAATCAAACCTGGGACTGGTTTCGAGACCCCAAACACAAGGTTGTCTTTGACAAGTACACTCTGCCGGATACGGTGTTCGATTGGTACAGGAAGAACTTTCTCTCCATTAACCAGAGTTACTCTGTCATCAATACGGCCCAGATATTTCCAGGCATCTGGCATAGTAGGGTGCTTGAGGAAAGTGTCGCGGGTGTGGAAAGAGTTCGGAGGGTCGTCAGAGTTAGAAGACACTTTTGACCGGAGCCCATCGAGAACTATACATTCATAAGAGCCGTCTTCAAGAAGTTTCCATTTTAGGAAAGGTTTCACAGCTTCTAATGGCCGAAGGTAATTCCAACCATTGTCATCTCGACCTCGCGCAGATGTCATTAACTGGCCTAGCTCTGTTGCTCCATAGTGGCTAATCAGTCGGACACCAGCATTCACCAGCAGATCACCAAGAGCGTCAGGACAGCTGCTTCCTCCGAATAGAACTTGTTCACACTTCACTAGTTCGTTGATACCCTCTTCTGTTTCACTCAGGAGCTTCAAGACATACGGGACGCCGTGAAAGCTCTCCGGAGCCGTGATCTTCATAGTTTCTAGCACATTTTTCCCAGTCAACGGAAGGTTTGCGTTGTAAATGGAAATCACTTTCCTTTTAAATAGTGAGCGGAAAAAGGTGGAGAGACCGTGATTGTGGAAGAGTGGCAGTGTTAGTAGAGCTCGGTAGCCCTTGCTCGTACTGTAATTCGAGATACAAGCTCCATGGGTTTGGAATATCGGCTTGGGGAGACCAGTAGACCCAGATGAGTGGATAATAAAGGCCCATTTTTGACTAGCCTGCGGTGTTCCACTGGCTTGTGAAGGCGGTCCGGATGGCTCCTTTGAATAGTTTGCGAATTCCGGAATCAGGAACGTAGCTACACGTGAATGCTCCACCAACTGCTCGACTGCCTTTTTGTTGGATGGAGCGTATACAATATTTGTACTTTTAGTCAAAACGAGTAGATTTGCGTACGCCTCGCTGCTAAGGCGGGTGGAAAGGAGCAACACTGTATATCCCATCCGAGACAATGCGAAGAGCGACACGATATAATCGAGGTTTGAGGGGCCGAGGATAGAGATAACGCGGTTCTCAGTCGGATGGGAGAACTAGAATCGGTTTTAGTGAGCTGAATCTTCATCGTCTACAATGGCTTCATAGTAACCTCTGCAAGACCGGCCCGCTTATACTCTTTGACAGCGCCATTGGCGAATCTGTCCAGATCACGCGGAGTATAATAAACATAATCAATTACTCCATGTGCACTCTTTGGGTAGCCCACGAGAGGCTCATCAGGTGCGTCCCGCACGAGACTTCTCAAGACATCGTCAATTATGTAAGGGGTTTGGAATTCGTCTGCCGGTGGGCTTGGGGGAAGTCTGTGAACGAATTCACACGCTTTGCTACCTTCGTTCAGAAGCGCAGGCTCGAGCGTACGTGCTTCTAACATGACATATGATTGTTTTTTCATTCAGTTCCTGATTGGATACACAATGGTGCATCTACTAAGAACTTTTCAAGGTATTTATGTACAGAAACAGTAGAGAAGCTCGTCATTCCTTAAAATCCAATAAATCCGGCCCGGGCTATGCTCGATATGCAAAGCAATCGGATAATGAAGTTAATGTCGGACCCGACGTAGACTTATCCGAGTGCATCAATTGATGTTGTTGTTTCCGTACCCCAGGGGCCCCGGCCCCATGGCCGAAGATCGGATAAGGAAACACACCAGGAAAACACCGGAGATCTATCCTACAGAAATCGGAAGACAATTAAACTCTATACGCCGGAGAAAGATATGGATATGCTGGCAAATGAAGTGTTTCGACCCCAGGATACGAAAAAGCAGGTCATACCATGCAGGAAATGTAAAAGATGTCAATCCGATTTCCGCATTTTATAAGATGCGTTGGCCTTCAAAAAGTGCGCCGATCAAGTAATACGCAACGACCTTCGTAAAGGCACTGCGAAGTAGAGATGGCTGCGAAACATTTCATAAATGATGGGACGACACTAGTCCAAGATGCTTTGCATGGTCTAGCCCTATCTAACGAATCATTACGTTATGACGAAGATATCAAAGGTAAATAAAATGCCGGACCGGCATCAACAATGATGTGAAGAAGCTATGCTGATGGTCAAAAGCTATCATCAACCCATACCATGATGGTGATAAAGCTGTAACAATTATCTCTGGTGGTGGGGCTGGCCATGAACCCTCTTTTGTAGGTCTCGTTGGCGACGGTCTTCTCAGTGCTGCCGTCTCGGGGTCCATTTTCGCCTCCCCGAGCGTGCAACAAATACAAAGTACAATTTCTCGGGTAGGAGGATCTGCCGGAATCCTGCTTGTAATCATGAATTACACTGGCGATGTACTGCACTTCCACCTAGCTGCTGAAAAGGCCCGACTTGCTGGTTTTGACACTGCCGTGCTTGTGGTTGGGGATGATGTATCGGTCGGTCGACGCAAGAGCGGCAAGGTCGGAAGACGAGGCCTTGCAGGTACTGTCCTTGTGGAAAAGATTGTCGGAGCTCTTGCAAAACAAGGCAAGTTGACTCTTCAAGAGCTCTGCAAAGTTGGCGAAGACGTGGTAAACAACCTTGCTACTGTCGGTGCTGCTTTAAACCATGTTCATATTGTAGGAAAGTCGGCGACAGAATCGGCTATCCATATGGACCAGGTCGAATTGGGCATGGGGATCCACAATGAGCCAGGGTGCTATGTGATCAAACCACAGCCAACCATTTCGAGCCTGGTAGACCAGATGTTGGACAAACTCTTAGATCCCAATGACTCAGATCGGGCTTACGTCTCATTCTCTCGCGACGACAAAATTTGTCTGATGGTCAATAATCTGGGAGGTGTATCGAACCTTGAATTTTCGGCTATGACGAAGACTGTGGTCGACAGGCTCCGTAAGCTGGTTTTATTTCACTCGTGTTTCTACCATTACTAACTAATATTATGAGCCCAGACCAGCGAGGAATCAAACCCGTCAGATTATATTCCGGCAGTTTCATGACCAGTTTAGATGGGAAAGGGTTTAGTATCACGCTCCTCAAGGCTAGTGCACAAATGCTTGAGGCGTTAGATGCGCCAGCTACCACCCCAGGTTGGCCAATTACACCTAGGCTTCCTGAGAACCATGCCCAAGCACAATGTAAGGCCACTCTTGATAGAAGCCACCAGGAAATCTCGCCAGCCAGACCAACATCTCAATTAAAAGGTTACTACTTTCCCCCCGGAAAACCATAATTATAATTGACAGGTTGATAATTTGTTTTTGGTAGTGGATGAGCGAGACTTTATGGCGTCCCTTAAGCGGGCATGCGAGGGAATTGTCGTGGCCGAGGAAGAAATTGATCGATTCGACTCGGTGGTGGGCGACGGTGATTGCGGATCGACTCTCGCACGAACGGCCCGCGCGATCCTCCGAGAGATAGTCACCAAAGGTCAAGATACCAGCGATGAAGGTGATGTCATTCATAACCTCGAAACCCTAGCAATCGTCGTAGAGAACAACATGGATGGTACGTCGGGAGCACTTTATGCGATCTTCTTGAATGCCCTGGCTGCTTCTCTCCGAGTCATTGGCACAAAATTGTCAGAGAGACGGTTAGTCCAACGCTCAGATTGGGTTCAGGCATGCAGTGATGCCCTTCAAGCCGTACGCCAGGCTACACCAGCCTGTGTAGGAGACCGCACACTCATGGACGCTCTGGAACCTTTCATAACATCTTTGCAGAACGGCGCATCGGAAGCCGCCTCCATTCATGCGGCACGTGAAGGGCGTGATAGCACGAAAGGTATGACTGCATCTCTTGGACGTGCTGTGTACGTCCCCGAGCAAGAATGGAGTAAGGTGCCCGATCCTGGGGCTGCAGGGCTGGTGTGTCTTCTGGAGGGGCTGTTGGATGTTTGAGAAACCCCTATAGTTAGATCAGCTTGGGATATTTTAACCTCTTGTTGGCATGTATGCCATCGATTAAGGAAACCAGGTATCGACGTACTATGTATTCAAATACTTGATAAAATGCGTCTCATGAGAACACCCAATCACTAAATGACTAAATAGTAGAAGTTGTAAAAACTGAGATTCAGTATCATCTGTGAAATGTGAAGGTGGCCACGCTAGATTGCTATTCCATTGCACTCAACGACCACCGGGTGTGTCTCTCGGGTCATTCGGTTCCCAGCCCTGAGAGAACACGATATCCAATTCCCCCATCCCAGCAACAGCCAAGGAATCGAGTTGCCCCCAATCTTGGAATTCAGTAAAGCCAGTGACAGTCAGGTTATTCTCGACTCCGCTCTCTGGCCACTGTAATGGATTAGGCCCCATCGAGGGGGCTACCATCAAATTGGCACTCTGTAGGCCCCCAGTGTCTTCGACGTTGCGATTTTCAACAACAATTTTATTGGTATGTAGTGACCCATTCGCAGAGTCCAACCTGTCCGACTGGATACCCGCATGGTAAGTGGAGGCCCCAATCTCCGGTATGTCATGATCATAGGAAAATATGTTATCCCTATTGGTATTTGGTGCCTGGTTGTCAGTCTGACTCACTGCAGCGCGAGCCTCTTGGCGAAGCTCCTCTAAAACAAGGACGTAGCGTTGCACGAAGGAAGACCGTGAGCTACAAGTAGCCAGGTCTCGTTGGGCTTGTTCCCCTGTTTGTAGATATCTGGAAATCTCCTCTGGGCTGCCCTTCTGCGCAGCCAGCTGAATGACTCGTATATACAAAATCATGATGGCGGAAAAACCGTAATAATGGGTAAACTGTGTGTAAAAAATTAGCCTTTAACTAGATAACTATGGGAATTTGCTCCCTTTACCCAAAATGTGCTGTACATTCGGCGTTTTTCACAAAGTTCGCGAATGATCGCGGCAATTTTCATAGCAGCTGTAAGACAAATATGGATGTATTGATTCGTGGTTCCAGTCTGAGGGTCATTTCGCGGTTTATCTCGATCCATAAAAGTTCCAAGATGCTTTATCATGAATGGTCGATAGAGCAAAGTCTGCGCATGGTAGTAAGCTAGATTGAGTACCGTGTATTGGCGTTGGTATATTAAGATCAAAAGGTCGACATTCGAGGAGTCAAGAAAGCTCGAAATTTCCTGGCGCCAGCGGGTGAGATCCGCACCATGTTGGGCGGCGGCTGATGCTTCTGATTGAAAATTTGCTCTGTGGGCTCCATACATATCATGTAATATACGACCAATAATGACAGATAGCTTGGCATGGTATAAGGGAGCGAGCATTATACTTTGTGCATTCAATGTCAAAGAAATAATCTGCTGTGGCAGGATTTGAGAGTCATCAACAACCATGGGAAAGTCTTGGTCAATGTCGTCATCGTGGAATATGCGCGGACGACCTAAAGCGGCACTGAGATAGTTATCCAGGCTGTATGCGCACCAAAAGACACGCTTTCGACATTCAAAATCAATATGGTCGATACCGGCTGCAATTTCTCGCTTCCGGGTGCGATGCAGACCGATGGCCATGGCGAGCCGAGCGGTTGTGCCGAATAAACTCCAACAGTGATTGATACGAGATTGAGAAAGGAGATAGAAGCATTGAGCCAGTCGTGCCTGGACACTCGTCAACCGAACAGGACCTGTCTCAGCGTTGAGTTGTTGTTCCGAGGCGGCAAAATACGCCGCACTATCAAAACCAATAGGTTAATCTAGGAAAATAAAAGAAACCATATACAGTTGAATGACGAACCTTGTTGCTGGCGAGCTGGCCGGCGTTTGATCCGAGTCTGACTGAGATTGCTTTGCTTGAGCGAAAACCATCAGTACCACAGCCCTTTTCCCCCGCATACTAGGACTAACAGCGTCAGACCTTAGCACGGCGGTATAGAATTCATCAACCCAGGCCTGGACGGTTTGTTGGTGAAGGAAGCGATGTGTGGGGAAAGCAAAATCAAAATATCTTGCCACGAGGGCATTTGCTTCGTCTCTTGGAGGTAGCAGCATGAAGGCTGACTCGCCCCCTGGGAGCGGGCAATCCCCAAATGTGAAGATTGGTGCATTGACGGGCAGCGGCAAGTATTTATACAATTTTCTTTGTGCTCGAACCAGAAACGATACCCCGGACGAAGGGCCGACGTAGTGGCCCTCCAAATCTGTTTGATGAGGCTCAAGAGAGGCGCGAGATGGTGGATTCTCAACCGAGTGACTTGGCTCTGTCATGTTGCAACTTTGCCCCAGTTGAGACTGAGGCAAGGGGAGCAACCTCGCCGCTTCCATTGTCGAATCTAGCTGTTGCTGCTGTTGCTGCTCATTGCTCTCCTGCGGCTGCTGGGCTATACGAACATGGGGCACTTTGCCTCTATTGTAATCAGCCGTGTATTCACATTTTTTGCCAGTTCGATGGCAACTATTGCAGGGCAAAGTCCCAGTGCAGCGCAACTTCTTCCTGGGATGATCGTGAGCTAAGCTCTCTTGCGCACACCAGTGCATAGCTTGTTACAAATTAGTAGTGGAGAAATTAAACTCACCTTTTGCAGATATCACACGCACGAGTTACCCGGACGCGTTCTTTGTCGCATCGACGTTTACTCGGCGGTTCCTCCGGCGACTCCATGTGGGCTTTGCCTAGAAATCACTCATAAAGAGATGGTGCAACGCAACTGATGATAATTCACACGTGCCTCTGTATTAGACGCTTGCTTTTGTGCTATGTTTGGCAAAGTCCGGAGAAGGTTGAGAGAGGTGAAGCCAAGAAGATCAAGTAAGGAAAGAGGCGACTCGGAGATTAAACCGCGGCCTGGACACCTGACCGTACCTTCAAAATACATGACTAAGTTCAATGCTACCAACAATCCACGAAGAATAAAAAGTGGACGGTGTCGGATTTAAAGTTAGAATTGGTTTTCTTATTAGTCTCTTGACTGGTTATAGTTTGTCAGGAGACTGTTGGGTTTGTGCCATGCACTTACACTCTACAGCGGCCTGTGAATTGTCGCATGCGTCAATTGATATACGTATGTCCGAGTTATCTTCGCATCAGGTAGAAAATATTTAAAAATATTTATTAATTGAGACTAAACATGCATGTCTACAGGTGTTTCACCACTCTCTCCACTCACCCCCAGGCCCTTGGAAGCAGGGGCTGCGCCAGGCCTTGGCGCCCGCTGCGGCGGCCCTAATCTTATCCTCGTCCATCTCTAGCCCTAATCCGGGGCCCCGCATCAGATCCAGCACGCCATCCCCAATTGTCCAAACCTCAGGATTTTTTATATACGTTCCAATGTCTGCCGATCCCTGGTTGTAGTGGATCCCTAAACTCATTTCTTGGATTGCAAAGTTAGCCGACACCGCGTCTACCTGGATGTTCGCAGCCAGGGCGATCGGCCCCAGGGGGCAATGCGGTGCCAAAGCCACGTCGTAGGCTTCGGCCATTGTGGCGATCCGACGCAGCTCCGATATACCACCCACATGGCTGATATCAGGCTGGAGAACACTGACAGATGCCGATTCCAAGAAGGGTTTGACATCCCAGCGAGAGTGCAACCGCTCTCCCAGGGCGATAGGGACTGGGATCAGCTTGGACAGGGCGGCAACAGACTCTGGGTGCTCGGAGAGCAAGGGCTCCTCGATGAACAATGGCTCGTGTGGAGTGAGTTTTTGTGCAAGCTGAATTGCCATTGCCTTGTGTACGCGTCCGTGGAAGTCCACACCAGCATCCAGCCCCAGAGACTTGACTGTCTTCAGGCGCTCAACAGCTGCGTTGAGGGTAGCGGGTGAGTCTAACCAGCCAAGGTCTTCAGTCGCATTCATCTTCACGGCCTTGAATCCCTGCGAAATGCGACCGCGACTAGACATAACAATTATTACACGGCGGGACTTGGGGAGCGTCCAAAACTCACGCTTGTGCCTCGACATCTCCTGGGCGGTCCCCGCCTATCCACGCATAAACCCGCAACTTATCGCGGACCTTTCCACCCAAGAGCTCATATATAGGTACATCGAAACGCCTTGCTAAATTTGATGAAACAATCATTATTAGCTTATATATTGTGACGTCTTTTTGATTTGTCCCACCTTTCAAATCCCATAAAGCGATATCGATACCGGACAGGGCACTCATCAAGACTGGTCCACCCCGGTAGAAGCCCATGCGATAACCATTTTGCCATATATGCTCAATACCACTAGAATATGGAATTAGCATGCCTACCAAGGGAGAACGGTTTCATATGGGTCATACTTGGCATCCAAGCCGACAAATCGCTCGATGAAGGCATCGAGACAACCTTCAACCGCCTCCGTATGTCCTTCTAGCGAAGCTTCACCCCAACCAACATTTCCTTCGGAATCCGTTATTTTGACGAATAACCACCGTGGAGGTACTCGAAAATATTCAATCTGCTTAATCGGTGCCATTTCTTTTTTGGGTTGGCTACGGCTCAAGGAGGGCTACAAGTCAAGGCGTTTTTCAGTTTTAAGAACTACGACTAAGGAAAGCAACAATTTTGATTTCGCATTGTGGCTCGGTTAATGGAGGGGGGAAGTCTCATCATCTGCGAATAGCATCTATTACAGCAGGCCTATTTTCGATGCAAAAGAAAAGAAATGGAGTATTGTTGATTTTCCGATCACACTCGGCAGTACATCTCGGAAAAGATATGGGTGTGTCGGAAAAGCGACTTTACAATCTAGGACCAATCGGAAAAGCTATTGCATTATGGAAAAATGTTTGCTCCTTTTTCCAGCTACGTACATTTCTGTACTTATCCGGAGTCTTACGATTAGAGGCAAAATCCACCTTGTAAAGGTGGTTGTAGTCATGACACATCTACAAGCCTTTTTTTCAGACGTACCCCAAACTTGTCCTTCCATTCACAAACACCAACAATCACCTGTGTCATCTTCAACCGCAGCAATGGCTTCAGGTCGGGCCTTCTGGTTGAGTAGTGGCTACAGCATGCCCGCTGTTGGCCTAGGCACATGGGTATGTTCAAAGAATCAAACACCAGGGCCACGTTTACACCTAACTGCAATGACTGACATATACCCTGATAGCAATCAAAGAATGATGAAGTTCGCGACGCGGTAAAGATAGCTCTGGAAGCAGGCTACCGACACATCGATGCAGCTGCTGTTTATGGAAACGAAAAACAGGTTGGAGATGGAATCAAGGCGTCCGGGGTACCCCGCGAGGACATCTTCGTATGTACCCCCAGCTCGCACACTCATCAAAAACTATGGAGGGGTTTTTTTCGGTAAACAAGATCTAATCACTGCACCAACTGGATAGTTAACGAGCAAGTTATGGAATACTCACCACGGACCCGAGCACGTTGAAGAGGCCGTGAATAAGTCACTCGCCGACCTCCAGACAAACTATCTGGACCTCTACCTAGCAAGTTCCCGTCAATGACAAATATCACTCCTTGGCCTAATTTACTAACTCTTCGTGATGTTATTTTGAGCAGATCCACTGGCCGGTGTCGTTCCGGTACTCCAACGAAACGATTCAGCCTATCGACGCGAAGACGGGCCTCATTGACGTTATCGATGTACCTATCAAAGACACGTGGGCAGCTATGGAGCGTCTTGTGGAACAAGGAAAGGTCCGAACCATTGGTGTCAGCAACTTCACTCGGGAGAAGATTGAGGAATTGTTCAAGACGTAGGAGGCCTTGTTCAAATTTAAACACTCGCTCCGAAGCTAACCCTTGGGTTAAAGGGCAAAAATTCGACCGGCAGTGAATCAAATTGAAGCGCATCCTTACCTTCAACAACGGGATCTGCTTCAGTGGAGTAAAGACAATGTAACTTTGCGAATATTACTCGTTTGAGGCGCTCATGAGACACTGATATTGTTTTCCTTGAAGCAAATCGTCATTACAGGTTATTCTCCTTTGGGAAACAACATTTACAACATTCCTCGGTATGTTGACTAAGTTCCAAGAAGATGAAAATGGCCGTCCACTTACCTCCTTTTCTTCTAGTGCGGTTGATGACAATCTAGTGATTGACATTGCCCGCAAACTGGGTAAAACACCAGCCCAAGTGTTGATCAGCTGGGCCGTGCAACGTGGGACAGTGGTTCTTCCTAAGTCCGTCACAGCCGAGAGAATTCGAAGCAACTTCGAGGGTAAGTCACTAGATCCAGAAACCATACCCGATTTCTTGAAATCTGACCTGCGATGCCATCTCTATCAGATTTTGTACTTCCCGAAGACGCATTCGAGGCTGTTCAGAGCTTAGAGAAGCACAAACGCATGAACTTTCCCGCAAGACTTGGCGTTGACATATTCGGCGAAGTTGGCGAGGCAAGCGCCCAGCAGAGTGCACAGGATTGGGCAGAGGAGCAGAAGAAGATTGGAAAATGAACTCAAAGCGGTCTAATTTGCCTTGTTAAAGTGGATTTCATGTGCATAGATGATCTTCTTTTCTCAACTTTCTGCATACATATAGAACTTCTACTTTACTTCGCTTTCAGACTCTCTTTGCGTACATATGTAAAGGATGATATTGGTGCCTATGACCTAGATGCCTCATACTTCGCTTTCTCGATCTAGTAAATAATTCACTGCCCCCGTGGATTTTTCCGGGTTCGGCAATAATGATGGTTAGAAAAAGGGTTGTAGGCGCAGGTAAAAGAAAGTTAACGCCGTGAAGGGTTAAGGCAATATAACCCAGGATGATTACATGTAACGTTGAAGTATGCCAGTTGACTACAGGACAAATTACGGCCATTAATGAAGTATGATTGATGGTGTAAAATTTAGTGGGCAAGACCTTCTTTTTCCCGCCTCGGAGAAATGTCCACTTATCCGTCTTTCAAGATGCCAAATCACTGGTTAGAAACTACTACGTGGTCTCGGATATGGGCCCAAAACTTTGAACTAGAGCGTCTCGCATTACTTTATTCAGTTAGGTATAAACTGTAACGTTGTTGGATATCCGAACTAGCCCCTCACTCTTCCGGCCACATGTTTACCCCATGGGGAAGTTATTCTGAAGGTCAATAACAATCCCCCAGGAAATTTAAAAGTCAATAATATTAGGCTTTTTCCATATCTAGTTGCTGTTTTTTGCATCACTGCCATACCAAGACCATTCTTGTATTTTTTTTTTCCCCTCTCTCTTTCCCCATATTTACCTAGTTCGGACCAACTATCGTGTTTCATTCTGCATTCATGGACAGTGTCAAGGACTCCGAACCAAATCACATTGAGCAATATGTGCTCGACAATTCCAAAGACCAGGTCACTGGAGGAATACCAGCAGCTTTGTTGGATTGGTCACCAGAAGAAAGAGCGCGACGAGAGAAGAATCTTGTCAGGAAAATTGACTCTCGACTCCTGATAATAATGTTGGTCATGTATATCTTAAATTACTTGGATCGCAACAACATCGCAGCAGCAAAGCTGGCGGGATTGCAAAAGGATTTATATCTAACTGGGGATGAATACCAAGTAAGTGAATGCCAAGCTACGTATATGAGAAACAGAAGCAACACAGAATGTCTGTTCACAATGCAAAGATCTGTGTTAGCATCCTGTTCGTCGGATATCTCCTGATGCAAGGTAAGTGCGGCCTTTGATATTTGTATCGTTGGAGCCATGAGCTAATTAAAGAAGTCCCTTCAAATATGATACTCAACAAATTCGGTAAACCTTCGATCTATTTGCCGGGGTGCATGGTAGTATGGGGCGTCATCTCTTGTTGCACTGCTGCTACGAAAGGCTTTGGTGGATTGCTAGCCGTTCGGTTTTTCCTCGGATTTGTTGAAGCTGCATATTTTGTGAGAAAATGATCCTATCCCCTATTTACCCACAGTTTACTAATACCCTTCTCAGCCCGGCTGTCTCTACCTCCTGTCGGCCTGGTATACAAGGAAGGAATTAGTCAAACGGACCGCGCTGCTCTACGCGGGCTCGTTGATCTCAGGTGCCTTTTCTGGTCTGATATCTGCTGGCATCACGAGCGGCTTGAATGGCGCAAGAGGTATCGCAGCATGGAGGTGGCTTTTCATCATAGAGGGCGCCCTTACTGTACACCTCTCTATTTCATCCAAGCGGATATCAAAGGCTAATCTCCCCAGATCTTTGTGGCTTTGATCGCCTTCTTTATTGTCCCAAATCTTCCCAGAACCACACCTTGGTTAAGTGATGACGAGAAGGCCCTTGCGGCCTGGAGACTCGAGGAGGATATCGGTGAGGATGATTGGGTGGATAGCGAGCATCAAAGCATGTTCCATGGTGCAAAACTAGCCATCATGTAAGATGAATTTGCTCGAAAAATATGGGTTTTTAACACTAACAATGTGTGCTCGACAAGGGACCCAAAGGCTTGGTTACTGCTTGGTCTCATTTATGGATGCACCTCTGCCGGCGCTGTGACCACTTTCTTTCCAAGGTATGAAACATTTCCGAGAAAACATCCTTATACGAGCCGTATGAAAATGAAACTGATAATTTTTAGTGTTATGGCTGGACTTGGCAAGAATAACATTGATACCTTGCTCCTGACCACGCCTCCATACCTCATAGGCACGATTATCGTGTTGATCAATGCCTGGCATGCAGACCGAACGGGGGAACGGTACTTACATATGTGCATTCCACCTATCGTTGCTATTGTTTCTTTTATCCTGGCTATGGCAGGCAACAATTTTGCCGCTCGCTATGTGTAAGTCAACGCAATCAAGTGATACGTATCGGCAGTCGTTAATAAATGCATTAATAGGGCAATGTGTATCATGCTTGGTGGCATTTATTCTAGCTACGTTGTCGCCCTCGGATACATTTCAAACAGTAAGACTGTGGCTCCATGATCATGGTCGATATGACAGTACTTACTAATGGCCAAACAGTCCTACCGCGTCCCGCAGCAAAACGTGCAGCTGCCTTGGCTTTTATCAATTGTCTCAGTAATGTGTGCCAAATCTATACACCTTATCTTTACCCAGGTGAGAATCCCTTGCTAGACGGCTGTGTAAAACTATCATTTTAAACTATTTTCAATACAAAAAGACTCGGCTGCGCCTCGATATATCACTGCGTTCAGTGTGAATATCGGCATGTGCTCTATGACCATCATATTTTCCACCATCCTTCGCGTTTACCTAGGAAGACTGAACAAGCAACTTGACCAAGAAGAGGGTACCGATTTGGCTGTCGATGCTCATGCTAATGAAGAACATGGCTTGCCCGGGTTGGCTGTGAGACAAGGGTTCCGATTCTTGCTATAAGGTCAAGATTCCAGGTTATAACTCCACACATGTAACGAATAACAGGTGCTTATTATATCCCTAACTTTACTGGGAGGCAGACTCCAACGGGTTAAATACACGAAACTTATCTCAACATTTGAAGCTTGAGTGCTCTTAAGCCTTTGCGAAATATCAGTATGCCAGTTTTTTATAACCATCTAATTTAGCTAATCGACCCGAAAGAAAATCATGAGACGCCAGCCCCGCTCTGGTTAGTACATCGATGAGGAAGCTCTACAGCTATTAGAAAATCAAAGTTGGAGAATTATCTATCAGTCAAATGACATTGCAGTTGTAACTCAGTATTTACACAAGTCAAATCGATCCATCTTCCAAAACGAGTCTCTTCTCTGTAGCTCAGAGGCACAACACAAATGCATCACTCAACCAGGTTCCATACATACATCGAAAAGAAAAATCGCAAGGCAGATAATGCAAGACACAGAATTGCATATAAAAGGAAATTTTCAATGGAGCGTTCCAATGGGTATAAAAAGAGAGAACGTATTGGAGAGCGCTCAACGCGTAGCGGACGAGGGGGGGAAAAAGTAAAAAAAAAAAAAAAAAAAAAAAA
>CVMT01000002.1:902696-949247 GCA_000985935.1 Talaromyces islandicus | reverse complement strand
GGGGGGGAAAAAGTAAAAAAAAAAAAAAAAAAAAAAAAAAAAGGTAAAAAGTGACGCTTCCCAGAAGGATTTATGCATGCCAATGCAATGATTTGAAAGGAAAGGAAAAATAGTACAGAAAGGATTATCGTTGTGCTTGCGTCTTGTACAAGTCGCGACCATCGACAGTCGCTAGCAAAAGGAAAGTTGCATCGACAGCACGTCAAAAGTCCATTCGAAGGGATAAGACCAAATGAAAATGGAACTTTTATTTAGATCACCAGTGATATCATCCCGCCGTCAATGCAGGTAGTCGTGTGTGGACCAGAAAAAGGGAGGGTAAAGTATGTACGTGAGAATTTACTTCTCGGCATGGATGTTCAGCCAACTCATGTCTGAGTTAATGTTACTGCGAGGCGGATTAAATGTGTCTTGGTGGAAAATTGCACTTGATCCCCGCCCATCATTCGGCATAGGCTCGCTATGCATAGTGGGTAGATTGTGCGCACTCGACTGATAGAAACTTTCGGTATAGTTGCTGCTCGGCGGGCGAATCCCAGGGTGTGACCAATGTAGCGTATCGTTGATGCTGGCTGGTACTCCAGACGAGAACGCGTCTCGCCGGTCATGCTCGTAGTCTTCATCCGAAACCGAGCTAGCAGAGTCGGCGCTAGAAATTTTGGCAGTATGTCCATGATGAGCATAACCACGGCCAACGGTAGGCAAACGCTCGTTGCTGGGGCTGTGAGACGGCAGCCCGAGAGGTCTGGGCTCTTGTAAACCAGTGCCCTTTTCGGAGATATGTGGCCAGGCATCGCTTCCGTAATCGGACCTTGATTCCTGAGAAATGTCCGAGCTGAACGTGTTACGATGCGAGTTCATCACGTCTGTGGCTGAAGTGTCTTGGAAATACTTGCTCCAGCCGGCATTGGTACTTCGATCGCCGCGGGCCTGGTTAGGATTTAAAAAGCGTGTCGCCGTGGGATTTTGAGGCTCGTTTGTTGGAGTGCCGTTATTTTGTGGGATAAGAGGCCGGCTGATATTGCTGTTATTCGTCTTCACCATCGGCGTCGCCGACGGATTGTCATCGGCAAACTTTCCGGAAATCATGTAAATTGAATCAACCGCCGAAGGACCTTGGCTTCGAGCCATTGGGACAGCGGACTGTGTCAGAGGCTCGATACCTTGATCTTGGAAGCTCAGTCGGTCCTTATCATCAGCACCGGAGCGGCGACCGCCCTTTTCTGTTAAATCCTTCTTTCGGTGAAGGCGACGCAAAATCAGGAGGAGGATAATCAAGAGAATGGCTAAACCGCCTAAAGCACCTAGAGTAGCACCGATGATAAGGCCGGTAGATGAGCCACCACTATCGGAGGACGGGGTGGCTGTCGAAGACGCGGATGCAATCGCGGATGTCGCGGATGCGGTAGTTGATGTGGCAGTCGATGTGGCAGTTGCTGTGGAAGCGGCACTAGTAGTGGTGGTACCTAGAGGCTGTTGGATAGCTCCGTTCTTCTGGCTACCAAAAAAAGCAGTGGTGTCCACCCAGCTGTTTTTAGCCTGATTGAACAGGGTAACAGGGTCCTTCTCACTTCCACCAGAAATAACGACCAAACCGTTATCAGACTGAGCTATTGAAAACCCCGTGCGTGGAGTTGAAGGGGCAAAGGTGGAGTCGTAAGCTGGCAGATTTCCCCAATCTCGCTTTTGAGCGCCTGCTGTCGAAGATGAAGAACCAAAGGTCACCGGTTCGCCGGGCCATGCTAAATTACCACCCGACTGTGATAAAGCCACGTACGAAACGTTGTTTGGAGAAGAGGTCATATCAAAAATTTCCAGAAATTTACTACCATCGCTGTTGGACTGCATAGCAACACCAGCATCGGAGGGAATACCGGCAGCCAGGGACACCCCAGAAGTTTGCCAGCCACTGCCGGCACGGTAGAGGAAGACCTCGGTGTTTGTCGACATTCCTCCGACATAGACAGCGGTTGTATTGTCCCAGGGCAACAGAGTAGGTTTGATTGCAGCTGGAGCACCATTTGAGTCACGGTTTTCAATTCCAAATGAGGGGCCGGCGGTGGTGATTTCAAAGGTGGAGGTGGAAGCATCTTCGTTGCTGTCGGCGGAACCTGCATACACGAGAATAGAGGAACTGCCACTCAAGTAAATGGCACTATGGTTTACCCGGTTCTGTATTTGCTGGGACGGCAATGTGATCGACTCCCATTTTTCATTGACAAAGGAGTATCTTTGGAGACCAGAGTAGGTCTTGTTGTCGGAAGTTCCTCCTACTATAAACATAGCTTGATGGTTCGGGTCTCCGTCAGCGCTCCCCTTAACACAGGCGGCGCCGGTGACGGATTGGCCCATGTCCAATGTTGTCCAGTTTCCACCTTTCTCCAAAGGTAGCGTCATCAGTGTCGACGGGGTATAAACATAGAGGGCGTTATCGTGAACGACCGAACAGTGCCCATCCAGGGACGAGGGGGGCTTTGGGCTCGTCATGGCCAGAAAAAATCGGCCTAAGCCGGTGAAGGTCGTTAGAGGGCAGTAGGATGGATTGGTAATTCCGAGAGTTGTGACGAGAAGGCGAAAAGATGTGTTGTTGAGGTAGTGATATATGTATTTATTGCATGATCCGACAGTTGTCTTATTTTCGTTTATCTTCCACAGATATTGTCGTTCTATCAAGAGAGAAAGTTTAAAGTTGGATAGCCACAGGCTGACTTAAATTCAGACACTTCTTTGAAGGTCGCAAACAAATCACAGAGATGGTGTTTCGATGGAACGAGGCATCCTCACTTCATCGAGTTGGAGTGCGTGAACCACTGCGGCTGTTGATATTGCACGAGATCTGATCGCTAGGGCAGTAGTGGCAAAGATGCGAGAGGATGTTGAAGCGAAAGCAAAACCTGCAGGCGAGTCAATTGGCGACGGAGTCCGAGGTCGTTCGTTACTAGACGGGGAAGGGAAAGCGATCTGGCGGCCAGGACAGAACAGCGGGATGATAGTCACAACAAAGCACGCAAGCAAAACAGGGAGAAAGGAAGCAAGAAGGAACGATGGATGGAAAGGCAGGGATAGGCAAAGGCAAAGGCAGAGGCAAATGCAAGAGGAGGAGAAGCACGATCAGAAGGATAGTCAGTGCAGGCTGGCAGGAGAGGGTCACGGCAGGCACGGGGGGTCGCAGAGGGGGCAATGCGAGGTTGTTGGGCGCTAGCTACTTTGGGCCACACTGCAAGGGACCAGGGGCCGCTGTGATCGAGGGTGAAACGCCGAGGGTGGCGCTAACGCTGCTAGTCGCTGGCGGCGGGGCTGCGAGCTGTTGGCTGAATTCTTCTGTTCTCGAACTGAAGCAGTCGTCATTCATCATCACGTACTACGTACTCCGTACATACATAATATAATATTCCTACGTATTCTAATACATATCCAAATTATCCAACACTAGTAGGGCTGGGATGGCTGACGACGACGTCTGCAATTCAGCAAAAGAACAGTACGTAACGCCAAAGATCAAGAAAGCTAGCCCACGCCCCTGTTAGTAAATATCCCTCACTATCCTGTGCAATTCCATGGGCCAGCCACCCCAAGTTCGGACGCTTCCAAGTTCCTTCACCAGCACTGGTGGTCCTGTTGGCTATCAGCTTATTGATCTGCCCTGATCAACTTCGGTGGACCACTGGAACGACATCTCGCCCCAGCTGTCTCTCCTTCTGTCTCGTTGGGACTCTGCACACACTGCTACGTACCACCCAGCACAATGTGATGCGACCACCGGGGGACTCGGGAGGAGATTACTCAGATTAGTTCATATACAACAGAACGAGAGACCAAAGAGGCTAAGCTCCGAGTCGAATAATATAGTTCAGGCCAGCCCCCTGTAAGACAGCCAATCGGTGATGTGGATTCTGACCAGGAACAAGGGTAGAGACCCACTGCCGCAACATCCCTGCTGGTGCGATTAGAAACTGGGCCAATTATTGCTGCCCAAGGCCAGCGCTAGGCCATGAAAGGAAAGACACGCTTTGTCTGCATCCCCACGAGCTTCCCGATTCGGTTTGTCGGCGGGGCCTGCCCAGGGGGTGGGCGAATCCTGCACAGACAGGTGGGGCGCTTCCCGGCAGTGGTCTTTGCTTTAGGCCTCCGTGCACAATGCAATTACTCCGTTGTATATATCAATAGATACCAGCACAATCCCAACCAACCATTTGAAGAACAATAAAATAACTACGTATTAATATCACTGCGTATATCACTACACAACTTGTCAGGTTACAAAAGGCCCATCTGGCCTCTGTAACATCACAGTGCTTACGGAATATCTCAAGTACTTTTATTTTGGACCCTGAGCTCGCGTTGGCCAGGGCGTCAGACCCGTCAACCAGGATCGCTATAACTAACTGACTAAGAGAACAGAGTAGCATTAGTTAGTTAACTAGTTAGTTAACACCAATTAAGTAATCCGCACCTACGTCAGCGGGGTGGTGTGTGCTCCTTGTTCAATTGTCGTTTGTTCCTTCTCCTGGCACGCGCTCCTCATGATCCGCATGTCTTATTTCTTGGTTTCGCTGCCCATCTTGAGAACCCCTTTTCAGAAACCTCGTCGCGTTAATAAATTATCATTTTCTCAAATTGACAACCTGATAATTAATTACCTTTGATTAACACAGTAACAGTAACCACACCCTTGTCTCTTCGGCCCCTCGGGTGCTGATTTGGGGCCGTCGGCCGAACATCCCACTTGGGCAGGTAACTCGCAAGCCGCGCCTCAATCATGGTACGTAGTAATTATTGCCTGCTACCGAATCTTGAAGTGTTGGATCAACGGTGTTCTGGACTGCGCCGGTGTTGGGATTTGGGAGTGCTAAGCAATCGAGAATTAATTGCCAACCCGCGTCAACTTGCGTCGTACGGTGATAGACGTCTCGTGATTACTATAATTATAAATTACTATTGTCGCCGAACCTGTTATCTGACAGCCCCGAAGACCCCATGGCTTGAGTCTGACATGTTTATTTTTATAACAACCACATGTGTAGTTGGGTCCTACTAGACCGGGCTGCTTTTCCGAAAAATAAATTGACTCGGAAATGGCAACCGGTGTTGATAATTAATATAAAACGTGGCAGCCTGTTTAATTATCAATTGATATTGAGAGGGTCATGAAACAGTGGTTACTAAAAGGGTTTCCACCCGGCACATTTATAGTCCAGGATTGATTGTTCCGATGCATTTACGTCAACTGATGCCCGTGTGGAGCCACAAGTAATCATAAGCAACCTTCCGAATAATAGCCCATGTGGTCAATATCAACAGTTAACTATAACTAGCTACTACTCTTACAAACAACGGGCTAACCAGCAATGTAGAAGAATACTTCACGCACGGAATCCACGCCACAGCCATGAAAATTTGTGGCAAGGCTTGTATGTGAAACGACAGACAAGAGCATGGCGTAGTCAGCTCTATCCTTGCTGTTGCTTCCATGCGTGGGCCCGTTGTAAGAGGCGGGACAAATTGGCCGCCGATGCATCGTCGGCAGGGAAGACATAGTCCATGTATTCCTCGTACCGGTCGTCGTCCAGCTTGCGGCGCTTTTTGACCCGGCGAGGCATCTGTTTCTCGATGGCTGCAAGGTCCTCTGTTGATCCATGTGTCTGTTCAAACGCCTTCCACGCGTTCAACAGCTCGACGCGCTGTGGGCGAATTAGCAAATCACATAGACAATATTAAAAGAACGAGAGAGAAAAAGAAGAAGAAAGAAACCTACCTCTTCCTTCATATCCTTGTCTTTCATCACCTTGTTGGCCCTTTCGAAGATCTTGCGCGCCCGTTTCTTGGCTTCTTCACTAACTGGCCGTTCCTCCTCCTCTTCTTCCTCTTCTTCTTCACCTTCCGGAATATTAATCTCAAACCGAGCATAGTTTATCCAGACCTTGACGTGATCTGTCTTCTGTAGTAGTCGTTCGTATAATTCTCGGGTCCGGTCGTACTCTCCTTCGTACTCTTCGAAATCGATGTATGCTTTCCACACAAGCTCGGGCATATCCAGCAGAGGTTGATCGATTCCCAATTCGAAGATTCCGCGCGCACGTTCCAGGTCTTCCAGACCACGCTCCAGTTCGGCAAATTTAATCCAGGCTTGGCTGTTTGCTGGATTCCATTCAATGTGCTTTTCATAGAGCGTTCGGCATCGGTTAAACTCAAAAAGCTGACGTTCCAAATCAATATATCCCCGGAACAGCTTGTCCTTGGGACACATGCCAATCGCCTGGCCTAGTGTCTTTCTAGCTGTTTGTAATTCCATCTGGCGGATCTCGAATTGAGCCTTCATTAGCCAGATTTTGGAAAATGTAAACTTCTTGTGCGGGATAAGCTTTAGGCACTCTTGGTAAATCTGTCGAGCCCGTTCAATTTCTTTGGCTTCCATTTCTTCCCACAAGGCGTAGAAAATCCACAGGTAAATATACCTCCGCCAGTGACGCTTTTCCTGTGACGGCGGTATCTGCGCGATAGCTCGTTCGTAAACATCTCTAATGCGGTCTGCATTGCCCGATGTCTCTTCAAGTCGAGCAAAGTCAAACCACACGTCGTAATTGCGAGGATTCTCTTTGACCTGCTCTTCGTATTGCACTCGGCGTTTAGCCAGAATCACATCCTCAACGCCCTCCCGATCACCAAACTGTTTCTCAAAAGTTGTGTATGCTTGGTGCAGGGTCGCCGATTTAGAGCGAGGCAACCGGTCAAGAGCAAACTTGTAAATCGCCCGAGCACGCTCGTATTCCTTCAGCTTGGCTTCGAATTTTGCGTATGAAATGAAAATCTTCTCGTCCATGAAATCATCTCCAAGGGTTTCAATCGCAAGCCCGTAAACTTCTCGAACCAGATCGCTCGTGCCGTATTCCTCCTCGAACCGAGTCCACTTGATCCAGTTTCGGGGCTCTGGGTGAACAATTGTGAAGCGCTGAAAGATGGCTCTAGCGCGATCGAATTCATTGTATCGCTTCTCGAGTTTTATATATGCGCCCCATGCGCCCTCGTCAGGCTCCCATGACATCCAGCGCTCAAATACCTGACGGGTTCCCGGGATGTTGCCTAGGGTTTCCTCCATGTAGACATACTTGTACCAGAGCTTATCTACTCGTGGCAGGATCGTCACCGCTCGGTCAAGAAGATTGCGAGCATGATTGATATTCCGGGTTTTCATCTCGGCCTCGATGTATCGAATCCACAAGATCACCGACGTCGAGTCCACATCCAGAGCCCGTTCGAAAATGGAGCGTGCTCTCCGAAACTCTTTCTGTTCCAGCTCCCACTGTGCATATCGCATCCAGTTATTCATGTTAATTCTGTTGCGCCGTACATAGTCCTCAAAGTCCTTTCTTTTGCGACCCTGGTACTCGTGTAGTTCTTCCAAGTCGGCAAAGCGCTGGGTCGGTGCTTGCAGTGCCGTCTCTTGCCTGTCAACTGCTTCGCGAAGCAGCTGCTCTGCTGAGATCTGAACAGGCGCAGCGGCCTTGTTCTTGACCCGGGGGGGTCCTCGTGAAGACTCCATGGCGTTGAAGGCAAATTTTGTGTCGTCTTAACACCTTTTGCCGAGAAAACAGATACAATCAAAGGGCGAGGCAAAGCGGGCGCTATAAACTCCGCGTCAATCGCGTTTACTGAGGCTTCTTGACAAGCTCAGTGGCGATGTGAGGACCGAACAGCAATGCAGACAAAAGAAGGTCAAGCATCTTGCGGAATTCTCAAGGTGGGTCCTCCCGCCAGCTCCAGCCTCCAGAGCGCGCGAGTCACGTGATGGGCTGATTACTCAAAGAGTCAAAGCTCTTTCCACCTCGTGCGGCGTCACTTCATGTTACAACTTTTCTACCATCCAGTCCCGTCCCAGCCACCTGTCGCTCAGGATGTCTGCCGCCGAGGATTTGTTGAGGGATTTCGAGGACTCCGACTTGGAGGATCTCGCTGAAGAAGAGGAAAATGGAGTGCAGCAAATGGAGGGTGTGACCGAGACGGCGGAGGAGACCCAGAATGAAGAAGAGCCTGGAGTTAAGAATGACTTTGAAGTGGCCATGTCAGCGGCGGACGAACTTTCTCGTCTACACAAAGTTCTTCGCGACCATTACTCGATTCGATTTCCAGAGCTCGAGACGCTTATCACGAACCCCATCAACTACGCCAAAACAGTCGCTATCCTACGAAATGGTCCTCTTAATGACATTAAGCAACTTTCGACCTCGTCCGACAACATGGTCGGTGCTCCACTGAGCTCGGTTTTAGATGGCCCTTCGTTGATGGTTGTTACAGTCGAAGGCACAACTACGCGCGGGCGGGAAATGACCAAATCCGAACTTGCCACCGTCCTCAGCACATGCGAAAAGATTCTCAAACTCGATCGCGAACGAACGGCGCGCATAGAGAGCGTGCAATCTCGCATGACCGAGATTGCACCCAACCTCACTGCCCTCATCGGGTCACACACTGCAGCACAATTCTTGAACCAGGCTGGCGGCCTTCTGGAACTAGCCAAAATCCCAGCTTGCAATCTCGCCGCACAGGGCTCGAAGAAACAAGAAGGGCTGGGTTTTGCGACAAACGTCGGTATTCGCCAACAAGGGTTTCTGTATCACTCCCCGATGATTCAAGACATTCCAAACGATGTCAAACGCCAGGCAATGCGTATCGTGTCGGCGAAGATGGTACTAGCTGCGCGGGCCGATGCTGCTCGAACCAGCTTGGATGGATCTATGGGTGAAGAGCTCAAACAGAACTGTTACCAACGCCTCGACAAATTAACTGAGCCGCCGCCGAATAAGGGACCTCGAGCGCTGCCAGCGCCAGACGACAAACCGGCGCGAAAGCGAGGCGGTAGGCGTGCTCGCAATGCGAAAGAAGCTGTCGCTACGACGGAAATCCGCAAGTTGCAAAACCGAGTTGCTTTTGGCAAAGAGGAACAGGAAGCTGGATATGGTACTGGTGATTCGTCGGTGGGGCTTGGTATGCTTGGGCAGCAGAACGACGGGCGCATTCGCGCCACACAGATCGACCAGCGAACTCGAGCCAAGCTGAGCAAATCCAATAAAGGATGGGGTGCTGCCACTCCTATCAGCGGCACTGCAACATCGCTGCGTGGGCCTGGGAACGCAACTGTCTTGGGCTTGCGCACGTCCGGCGTGGGCACTTCTCTTGGAGCACAGGCGGGAACGGCCAGTTCTATCGCGTTCACGCCAGTGCAAGGCCTCGAGCTGGTTGATCCCAAAGTGCAGGCTGAGCTCAACCGCAAACGCAAGGCGGAGGAGGACCGATGGTTCAAGGGCGGCACCTTTACCCAAGTCGGGAGCCAAAGTAACGAGGGCTTCAAAGTGCCCGACGTCCCAGCGCGCAAGAAAGTTGACACTGGGGATGGGAAGATGGCACCGCCGCCACTGCCGGGGAAAAGATGAGAATCAAATAGGTAGAAGTTTGCATTTTCCTTCCGGCGTTTTGGGTGATATCGAGCTCATGACTTGATGATACCAATATCTACTGTATATGTACTTAGTGCTAGTAATATTAAAAGCGAAAGAGGTCATATGGC
This sequence comes from Talaromyces islandicus, assembly GCA_000985935.1. Lineage (NCBI taxonomy): Eukaryota > Fungi > Ascomycota > Eurotiomycetes > Eurotiales > Trichocomaceae > Talaromyces > Talaromyces islandicus. The sequence continues at coordinate 939,685 of CVMT01000002.1, read as the reverse complement.
TTTATATTAATTTCCACAGCAAAGGATCTAGTATACTATTTCTCTTGGATATACATACATGCTGCTACATATCAATTGAGATGTATCAATTGACGTAGCCTATGGGCCGCGATTGCAAAACATTGAATCTGGCATTTGCGGCTAGGCTGGATCGGGAGCCACGCTAGCGCTAGCCGCAGCTGCACGGCCGATCCTTCGTTTCCCCGGCGTTGCAGATTCCTCCCGATGTCGCCGATATCAACGTTTATCTGCCTGATCGTCGACCGGACTGAAACATCCAAAAGTTCAACGGACTACGTACTTTGTACTATCTCGCTAGAAAGTGCCTCGATGGCATGCTCAGCACTACCGCGGTTCGTGGCGATCAAACAGGAAGCAGACCCAAGAGACCCAGGAGACCCAGACGACCGTCGGATGGCGTGCTCGACCGTCCCCGGATCCTTTGCACACCGCCCGCATGGGTCCTTTTTTTTTTTCCCTTCTCTCTTAGTATCTAGGCTGTCACAAATTACAATGTGGTTTGCGCGACCCACGTTGCTGCTAATTTTTCGCAATTCCTCTGGCCTCTTGCGCATCCGCCGCAATGGGTCGAACAAAGGTGACATCCGCCCCTGAAATGTCGTGTCGCCCGCCGCTTCCTCCAGTTTCCTGCTCGTGCGCATTATTATTTCTACCTTTCATCGTCGCCTGCTCGCCTTCTTCGCCTTCTCATAATCATTCATCTACTACAAGCGGCTTTGTTTTCTTGACCGATTAATCACAATGGCCGCGGTTGTCGAGACCAGCGCAACCGCCCCCGCAAATCCTCCCACCGTGACATTGAGAGCACCGACGACGCTCTTCCACCACAGCCTAGTGACCAAGGATTTCGAGCTGCTCAAGTTCCACGCGGCGGCCGCCTTGCAGCTGCAATTTGGCGGGCAGCGCCACGAACAAGTCGTGACTTCGGATGACCGATTGATCGCCTCGCCATACAATGATCCGCTGAACCTGCTGGATTTGAGACGTCTGGACACGCCAAACCAGCTGCTTGCAAAGGCGCTGACCATACTCAAGCCCGTGCGTGACGACTATGCCACTGCGGAGTACACCGAGTCGTTCAACTGGCAGGCCGTCGTCGATTTCCTGCGCGATCTCTCTGCCGCCGAGGGCTACCGATGGAAGAAACAGAAGTTCTACGTCGTCACCTTCCGCTCGCAGCTCCAACCGGTTATCGACGAGCAGCGGCTAAACGATCTCGATTACTATTCGCACCAGGAAGCCATAGCCAGCGGTGGCCTGCTGAAGTATTGGTTCGGCACCAAGAACGAGAGGCACCAGAACCTTGCAACCTGTATGTATAGCTATGTATAACTTGCTCTTGTCGCGAGCAATACAGCTGACCGTTCATTAGGCGTTTGGAGAGCCAGAGAAGACGCGCGAGCCGGAGGCACTGGTCCCTGGCACAAGCAGGCCCGAGGCGCCGTTCGCGAGTTGTACGACACAATTGTCTTCAAGACATTGAAACTAGTCATTGATGACGATGCCTCCTCATGGGAGATCAGTGACTGGACAAGCGAAGACGACAATTAGGGAATCCTCCCTGTGACGCTGTTACGAAATATTGTTGTTTTTTTTTTTGGTTTTTTTGTTCCACTTGTGTTTTTGATATACTCTTTCGTCTCGGGCTGGCATTGATTCATATTTCGCACTGCATGGCATTTGCATAAATATCCGCGCACACATTTGACACTCACATACACACATGCTGCGCTCGCTGGCCACAATGGCAAGACTGCTCCGTACATTCGAGCATGGGTTACTTTCTCGCACCGTCGTGTACGGCGCATGACAGTTCTATTGTGCGTTGCTCACAAAGCCAGAAACATCAAAAAGCCTCGTCTCTTCTTCAAGCGGATAGACAGCAATAGATTGTTTTCAGTTTTTATGATCCAGGGCCTTACGTATCAGGACCGCCACGACCCAAGCAGGTGTGTTCTTGTAAAAAGCTGCGCGCTGCCAATGCGATGATGAACCGGCCACTTAACAAAACAATGTTCTGCCGATTCCCCGCTGGTGTCGAGAGTCGTCGGACTCCGAAGCGGCTGTTTGGTAAGGGCCGGAAGTCAGGCCGATCTAATTAGGGCACCAATGGCTCGCGACCAAATCCCCCAGTGCGTGTGCGTAGCCTGTAGAGATGGACTATTATTTCCAGCCCGGACGATTCCCACATTGCCCATCGTGGGGCTGCGTTGATGGTCGCGGTGGTGGTGGTGGTGGCGGTGGTTGTGATGTTGTTTGGACTCCGGCAGATTTGTGGAGCCCATTTTTTGCTTCGGACACCGCCCACGGCCTGCCCCTCGTCCCGCGAGACTATTATTACTAGTGCACTTCTCTCCCCTCACTCGAACTTTTCCTCTCTTCCTGCTCATCACTCTTCTCTGTCCATCTCTTATACCACATACACTGTGAGTCTGCCTCTTTATGACTTTATAGTGGTTAAAGCTGACTGTCAAATCCAGTTGTTTTTGCCCCTCTTTCATCCAGCTACAATTCACAATGGCCGCCCCCGCCCACAAGTTCAAGGTCGCTGACATCGTACGTGCCTCGTCCGCCCTCTTGTCCCTTATCGCTAGAAGCATGAATTGACAATACAATCCAGTCTCTTGCTGCCTTCGGGCGCCGCGAGATTGAGCTCGCTGAGGTCGAGATGCCTGGTCTCATGGCCATCCGCAGCAAGTATGCTGCCGACCAACCTCTTGCTGGTGCTCGCATTGCTGGTTGCTTGCACATGACCATCCAGACTGCTGTCCTCATCGAGACCCTCACTGCTCTTGGTGCTGAAGTTACCTGGACCAGCTGCAACATTTTCTCCACCCAAGACCACGCCGCTGCCGCCATTGCCGCTGCCGGTGTCCCTGTGTAAGTCAATTGTGATCCTTGAGGAAAACTCTGCTGGCAGTTGGACTGACAAGACTTGGACTTGTAGCTTCGCCTGGAAGGGTGAGACCGACGAGGAGTACGAGTGGTGCTTGGAGCAGCAGCTCACTGCCTTCAAGGATGGCAAGAAGCTCAACCTTATCCTCGACGACGGTGGTGACCTGACTGGCCTTGTCCACAAGAAGTATCCTGAGCAGCTCAAGGACTGCTACGGTATCTCCGAGGAGACTACCACTGGTGTCCACCACCTGTACCGCATGCTCAAGGACAACAAGCTCCTTGTTCCTTCCATCAACGTCAACGACTCGGTTACCAAGTCCAAGTTCGACAACTTGTACGGTTGCCGTGAATCCCTCATCGATGGTATCAAGCGTGCCACCGATGTTATGATTGCTGGCAAGGTCGCTGTTGTTGCCGGTTTCGGTGACGTCGGCAAGGGTTGTGCCCAGGCTCTCCACAGCATGGGTGCCCGTGTCATCGTCACGGAGGTTGACCCCATCAACGCTCTGCAGGCTGCCGTCTCCGGCTACCAGGTCACCACCATGGAGGAGGCTGCCCCTATTGGCCAGATCTTCGTCACCACCACTGGTTGCCGTGACATCCTCGTTGGTAGACACTTCGAGGCCATGCCCAACGACGCCATTGTCTGCAACATTGGTCACTTCGATATCGAGATCGACGTTGCCTGGTTGAAGGCCAACGCCAAGTCCGTCCAGAACATCAAGCCCCAGGTTGATCGCTTCACCATGGCCAGCGGTCGCCACATCATCCTTTTGGCTGAGGGCCGTCTCGTCAACTTGGGTTGTGCCACTGGCCACTCTTCCTTCGTCATGTCGTGCTCTTTCTCCAACCAAGTGTTGGCCCAGATTGCCCTTTACAAGGCTGGCGATGCTGCCTTTGGCGCCAAGTACGTCGAGTTCGGCAACGAGGGCAAGCGCCCTGTCGGCGTCTACGTCCTGCCCAAGGCCCTTGACGAGCAAGTCGCCAAGCTTCACTTGGCCCACGTTAACGCCAAGCTCACCACTCTCACCCCTGTCCAGGCTGACTACCTTGGTCTCGATGTCAACGGCCCTTACAAGAGTGAAATGTAAGCAACCCTCCACCACATCATTTGTATTCATATGTATTCATATATACTGACTTGCTTCCCCTCTAGCTACCGCTACTAAAGTGGCTATGATACCCCTTATTTCTCACCCATTTATTTAGGCGCACGGTGACATATAGACTTCTTTCAACATGAGGTTACGATGTTATGAAACATGAAAAAAAGAGTTCTTGGTCAACATAGAACTCACGAGCATTTAGCCTTCAACGGCAGAACTTGAATTCCAAAAAAGCGGCATCTTGTTTGGGGATTTGTTTTTTTAACTTTTCATTTGTCTTGGTAAAGGACTTGGGTATCCAACAAACTAGGAACAATTAATTAGTATATTATTCCACGTAATCTTTTTTTTCTCCTTCTTTTCATTGCCCGAAGAACGTAGTTTATATGTCTAACCCAGTATTAATGAAATAGCAATATTAGATTTAAGACATCACTTCTTCTATGTTACATCGTTACCAATATCAATACAAGCGTATAGTCAATAATATACATCACGGAAGGAATAAATCGCAGGGTATTGCGAGGTCAATTGAGCTGCCACTCCTGCCAGAAACCAAGCCAAAAGTCGTCGTCCATCGTCAGTAATGTCTCACCAGTCTCGGGGGCCGGCCACATCTCCGCGCCCATAATATTCTGGGGTGGCATCTGTGGGTATGGTTGCTGACCACCAGCAGTCAGGGGAATCTGCTGCTGTGCCGCTTGTGTTGAAGCAACCGGTGGTTGGCCATCTGTGGGCACCCCGGCCTCTTCTAGGCGGACAGCCTCGAGGTATCCAGCTTTAAAGCGGCGCGTCCGAGCTGCGAGATCGAGGAGCATGTCATTTTTACCGTCTATGAAAATGTGGTGTCGATCTGGTATGCTATTCTGACATCCTCCCCAACCGTTGCCCGTTCCACTGTTGACCTGCCGCGCCAATTCACTCGCTTTGGTGGTGTTTGCCGTGATTTTGTCGAGGATTCCAGCTAGATCGAAATGTCGTCGAGCCTGTTTATAATCCCATCCAGGGACTTCTTTGAGGAATATCAGCTTGCGCACTATGACTAGCACGCGTATGAACGGCTCCCAGGACATCATCGTGATTTGAAAGTAGTTCCTGGGATGTATAGCAAAGAAGGTTTCTAGGGCGGCGGCGGCGGCAGAGCCGAGTAGAGTGAGATATTCGATTGTTCGGTGGTTGAGGGCAGGCGGCCAGTTGGATGGGTTAAAATTGGGTCGATTGAGGATGAGAAAGACAGGGATTTCGTAAAGGAGCATTTCGGCATAGTAGTAATGGAGGAAGAGTTGTTCTGGAAAGTGTTAATAAGCTTCGAGAAGAATTTAAAGAATCGTTGAACTGACCCTGGATAACTTTGTTCATAGGCCAATCCTTTTTGAGTGTTTCCAGTTGCTGCTGGGCAGCATTGATGTGCAAGTCGATTGAAGTATAAAACTTTTCCATCTCTATAGGGCCTACGGGTATTGCCTGACGTACAGAATTCATAACACACTGGATACGAACCATCTCAACGGCAAGTAAATCGCTCGGGCTTTGGTTTGCCTCTGCCAATACTTGACAGCACTCCTTGACATATGGCGTGTATGGAATTGGCTCCATTCCTAGCGATGAGTAACAAATCCTGCAAAAATTCCATATAAGCACAGTCCGGAAAGAGACGATAGTCCACATACCAGGAGGATAAGTAAAAGCAGCCTAGAAAAGCGCGTCTCTCTTCTAGCGTTTGGCGCTGAATGTTAACAACACCCTGTAGAAGCGTCCAGATCACGTCTTGAACGGTTTTGTACCGATCTTGCCGGACTGGATAGTTCAATCCCAAGTCCGTTGCCAAAGAAGTTGCCATTTGCAGGAGAGTCGTTATTTGCCTGCCCCCGTAGAACAAGATTCGATACCTATATTACGTATTTTCTGATCAGTATCCACTTTTGTTTTAATAAGGTAGGTAATCTTACCAAGTGATATAAATAAGCATTCCTTGCAACAGGTCCAAAGACTTTTCGCCTTCTACGAATAGCCGGTCGGTTAGGTGACGGAGTATTTCTTTTCCTCTTTCATTTTGGGGACCATAGTCTTGACAATGAGATACGGTGAATATCATCTCCGCAAGAAACGGTTTATTCTCGGCTAGCTCCTTTGCAGTGATATGGCTCGGAATCAACACAAAGGGGAAATACATAGCCATGGAAGACCTATAAGCTTCCAGACATACATCCTGCTGCGTCCTAGGAGAGAACTGTTCCACTTGGCTTACAGGTCGCGGTTCCGGCATAGGAGATGTTTGCGTAAAGCCAGTCCCGCTGGTAGGTGGTGCCTGGAACATGGTTCTGGCAGGGTGAGATCGTGGTATGGTATCTGCATAGATTGCCGACGAGGTTCTCCTGTGGTACAAAGAGTCGAGATGCGAGGTATCCATGGGGGATCCCGCTGACGACGAATTTGTGTCTTCATTTGTGTCCGTGTTTGTTTTGCCATCTTGATCTTGCGATTCTTTGAGCAGAGTGACAATGTCGTCCAACTTTTGTTCTAACTGGGACACACGGCTAGTAGACTGCAGTCAGCCTTTTTGTATGATCTATATGGTGCAGGGTTTTAGTTACATACTTTCTCCTCGGTGCCGATTTACGTTTTTTCCTTTCCTTTAAGGGCTGGAGAGCGCAATCTTTCCCTAACCTTGCACATCTATGCGGTCACCGGCGTCAATCATGGAGTCCACGAGCGGAGAAAACGAAGCCATTTTTTACCTTTGGCACCTGGAATTGTCGGTATCACTCGGAATGCATCTAACCTTGGCAACAGCGCACGTTCGACATGCACGAGGGCCTGCGCCGCCACCACGAGGTAGCGACTTTCTGCTTGTGTTGGAGTCGGACATGGAGGAAGCAGGAGCAGCGACCGCACCGGGTCTGGGGTCTCCCCACGCTGGATCCATTATTGGCTCAACTATGCAAGAGCGGAAAAGGAGGCTACTTGTGCCAGGTCAAAACACCCGTCTAGAATATTCGATCGTAGCGTGAGTTGAGAGAGGCACATCAATAACTAGAAGGAGTTAAAGCTGGCGGAAACGGGGTGAAAAGCGGCCGCCGACTCCTTTTCTGTGCCCTTACATAAGCTTGCGCATCATGTGACCGGCTTTGTTGCAAATTCTGTGCTGCATGACGCAGTGAGAAACCAGTGATATTAATGATACATACTAGTTAGTTACTATCTATGATCTCGTTGTGTCTATTTCGGTGTCGTTCGTCGAACTGCAAATTCGGCTCTCTCGGAGATGTCGACAAATTACCGTTTTCGGTAAAAGTTTCTCCACAATTTATTACATACATATACGTATATTATTAATGGATATCTATGGCTTTTGTTTCGCCTAGTGTATTTCCCTACGTGCGTAATATCAACCCTTTAATCAAAGTTTTCCTATGCTAAAGGGGGGAAGGGCATTAGCTCATTACACATTCCGCAAACACTACAAGAATGTGGTCCGCCACCAGTAAAAGCGCTGGAGAGAAGTGAAGGTCAACCTCTGACTATGTTTTAAACAGCTAACTATAATCAGAATTATGTTGCGGTGGTACTGCAATAACAACCTTCATTTACTACTCCCTTGAATCGTGTTAAAAATGGCGTATATAGGAGCCATCTGTAGAGTCTAAACAGAAAACACTACCCAGCCTGTGCGAGTTGACACATTCCAAAACAAACCTTGATACGCATAGCATTATTTCCGCTACTTACCCTTGATTGCCATTTGATATCCTCGGAAAGTTGAGGTTTCAGATTGCCCATAACGGAATGCTGTCTCTCCAATAGCTTTTGTGTCTTCCCAGTCCTTATTACCTCATGCAATTACATTCAATGAGGAGTCACACATATTCAGTAGTTAATAATGCATGATACCTCCTGGGGGTTGGGAAACCTGCCACCTCTTCCTGCTACTGCCTCCTTGTATAAGGGACCAGTCTCCGCTCTCAGTCTTTATCAGTTTACTTTCCGAAATTCACATCTTTAGTGTCATCGAATGTGTTTGGGTTGCCTTGGTGCGTACTTTTCAAGTCGCTACTGTGCTTAATCCGTTGTTTCCGTGTGAATCAGAAGAGTTTTATACAATCGGCTTCGAAAATGGTCTCTTCATCACTACTTGTTGGACTCACCACAGTTGCTGGTCTCGTCTATGGCTTCCCTCTACGATCCGCCGACGACTTGATGCATGGCTCATCGAATCTTTTGATGTCGAGGTCACCCGAACCGGTAGGCTCAGAATCAACCTATGCATCCTTAATAAACTGATCATTTTCAAAGAGATTCAAAGACCCCTGTGATGTTGCCGACTTCTTGAGAAAAGTGGATATGAAAATCCCCGACGACCAAGATATTCAAAACTGGATCGACCAGGTAAAACAAAAGGGAGCGATGGGGGGAGACGATGATGGTGACAGCGACAATGACGACGACGACGACGATATCGACGACAACATTGATGACGATGACGACGATGACAACAGGAAGCAGGATCACTCCAGGATAGAGAAGGTGACCGAGTCAGCTGTATCCGAGACCTTTCACGCGGTTGCAAGCAGTACACCAGGCCCTAGCAGCAATGTCGAAGGCCAGATCACTACTGTGTATGTGCCAGTTCCGGTGCTTCCATCATCGGATGGTGATAAGACACTTGCATCGACACCCACCGTCTTCCCTTCCCCAAGCACGACGCCAATGTTGGCCACACATCCATAGAGGCCTATATTGTACAAGGTAACAACAGCGTAGCTGAAGGCCGAGCGAACGACAATGCCGGAGCTATTAACCCCGTGGCACGACGCTCATGGCCACCGAAGAACGCTGCAGGTCCGATCAAGTTGCTAAGCTTAGCTCCGGGTATGGCTGATGGGAGACGGAGGAGAAGAATATCAAAACTATGAAGCTGTTTTGACCGAGACTGAAAGCCGGTGGGCACTAGCTATGGCCGGAGCGCAAGCGAGCTATGGGGTGCGATTTGATGAGATCATGAAATACGAGAATGTTTTAGCTAGCTTTTACCGTTAGTATCCAATGAAGATCTGCACGAATTTGGCTCCTTGAAGTAGACCAGATCCAGTGGCGTAAACTCGCTGCTCGATATTGTTGTCCGCGACATCTCGAAGAGGAAAAGAGAGGGGTTGAAGCCCGAAAACGCGATTCTCCCGGTGGCGGCCGGAGTGGAGATCTCTGGCCAGCGATCGGCTTTGGCTGTAAATCCGAACGCCCAGCGGGCGGGGCTTCGTAGACCTTGGCTGGAGCATAATATTTAAAATTTGTTGGTTAGATCAAAGCATTTATTACGTAGGTATCAGGTATAAATACAAGGACGCTATCTGCATCAATAGATCAATTACCAACCACAAGTCTTAACCTCTCATACTCAACAACTACCACTACTACTGCTACAACCAACAACTACCAACATGCCTACTCTCATCGGGAAGGAAGTTGGTCCAACGGGCTACGGTCTCATGCGTAAGTGGCATACATTGGTTGCTATTTGCATCTCGAGTTGCTGACAGGGCCTGCAGGCATGACTTGGAACCCCACGCCACCTTCTAGAGAGGTGTGCTTCGAGACCTTGGATACGGCCTTGGAAGTGGGCGCCAATTTTTGGAACGGCGGAGAACTATACGGAACACCAGACAACAACTCGTGCCACTTGCTCAAGGAGTACTTTACCAAGAACCCGCAGAACGCGGACAAGGTTGTGCTCAGCATCAAGGGTGGTCTGGCTCGGGGTGAATTGAGAGCCGATGGCTCGGAAAAGAACATTCGCGCCAGTGTCGATGAGTGTCTACGAGTCTTGGATGGCACCAAGTCGATCGACATCTTTGAATGTGCTCGACAGGACCCTAATACGACTGTTGAGCAAACCGTCACGATCCTTGCACAGCTGGTCAAAGAAGGCAAGATTGGCGGTATTGGTCTCAGCGAAGTAGACGCGGAGACTATCAGAAGAGCGTACGTATGACCGGCAGAAGTTGAAAGAACTACGCTGATTGCTATATTGTTTTAGTCACAAGGTCCACCCCATTGCAGCTGTGGAAGTGGAGCTGTCTTTATGGTCTTTGGACATTCTCGAAAATGACGTTGCCAAAACCTGCGCCGAGCTGAACATCCCAGTCGTCGCCTATTCTCCGCTTGGTAGGGGTGCTTTCACTGGCGAGATCGCCAAGTTTGCAGATATCCCAGAAGGAGACTTCCGCCGCCTCGTTCCTAAATTCCAGGGTGAAAACTACGAGCACAATTTGAAGCTTATTCAAGAGATAGTGGCTTTGGCCAAACGCAGGGGAACTGCCCCAGCTCAGATTGCGCTTGCCTGGGTCCGCAGTCTAAGCAACAAGCCTGGACTTCCCACGATCATCCCTATCCCTGGTGGCACAACCAAGGACAAGGTTATTCAGAATACTCAAGGAATACAGACTCTATCCGATGCAGAGCTTGCCGAGATTGACTCGATCCTGAAAGGACACATGGTGAAAGGTACTCGCTATTAGAATATGAGTGGTGTAATAATCAAGGGTTCGTCGACAGTCTAGTACACATTCTTTAATTCAAGTATTAGCAAACCGTTTGTACTCAGGTCTTCAGAATTTTAGATGAATAAATATCACAAAATCAGGTCAAGTGTAGAAGGAGTCAACAAACAACTTCACCATAAATTAGGGAAGCTGTCAGTATTGCAGAATTCACTTTGTTGCTCATCACGTAACGACTAGGGTAAAGAGAAGCAGTAAAAATCATGTCGCTTACCTGGTCAGCACTTCACCAGCATGACAACAACGAGAAGTAGGTGTTAGCCATGATGTGCACGTCCTCATGATCATCATCAAGAAGTATAAAATTTCAAGAAAATAAAAAGAACGAGAACGTTCCCGGCACGGTGGATGCTATTTATGACGGGGGTGGGAAAAAGAGAAAGGAAAAAAAATAGAAGTTCGGGCGGGAAGCTTCAAGACCGAAGCTTCAATCACGTGCCTCCGCATTGTACCACTGGACTTCATCTGACGTGCAGAGCGCCCTTGATCAGGAAAACTTCGCAATCCACCCTTCGTCCTCCCGATTTTGCAGTCCAACCCAGTGTGGGCCCATTGTGGACCAAGCATAGCACGTCACAATGGCAGATTCCCCCGGCTCCCCTCTCTCGTCTATCGCATCTGATGAATTGACCGAAGACATCAAACTGGACAAGGATGGCCAGTCTCCCTCGACTTCAAGCATGCCACCATCAAAGAGGCGCCGAACTGGCGTTGCTTCCTGGGACCACCACACTCCTATTTCGTCTGTGCAGGGCGATAATGTCCCAACCTCGCCCTCGAGCCCTATCTCGTCCGACACAGACGGCGACATTCCCAATTCGCCCTCCCTTCTCGCACTGATTGGCGGCGGCCAAGATGATGACTACAGTGGACAAGGCGGCGAGCAAGTCTCGATCTGTCGCTGGGATGGATGCGAAGCTGGTGACTTGGGCAATATGGATAATCTGGTCAACCACATTCACGAGGACCACATCGGCTCAAGACAAAAGAAATATTCCTGTGAATGGGTCGACTGCAGTCGCAAAGGACAAACCCATGCCAGTGGCTATGCGCTGCGCGCGCACATGCGGAGTCATACGCGGGAAAAACCATTTTACTGCGCCTTACCAGGTATTTCACTAAACCCACTTTCCAGTACATGTGTTAGGCATGACTTTCTAATTATCCCCAAACCTTTTAGAATGCGACCGCAGCTTTACCCGTTCCGATGCTCTCGCGAAACACATGCGAACCGTACATGAAACTGAGGCTCTTCGACCCTCCGATCCCGTGCCCAAGAATAGCCAGCTTGGTCAAACCGCGACTCCTGTCAACAAAGTCCAACGCATCAAGCTGAAGCTCAACCTCGGCAGCAAGGATGATACCGAAAATTCCACACATGGTGGTGATAGTGCAAGCAATCTAGATGGTGAAGAGCCTGAATTAATCCCAGTTCCGGAATTTACTCCTGATCTAGGCTTCGATCGTCATGAACTCGACTTGCCTCCAAGCCAATTGTATCGGCTCCTTCGCCGTCAGGTCCACTGGGCACAGATAGAATCTGATAAACTCAAGGAGCAGTGGCAGCAAACATGGAGGCCCAAGCGAGAACAGGCATGGAGAGAGAAAGAATCGGTCTTTGAGAATGTCATCGATACCGAAGCGCGGTTGTCCGAAGCCCTTACGTCAGAAACTCTTCCCAACATACAAAACGAAAATGGTCTTGCAAACGGACACCCCGAAAACGTGGTAAATGAGTCTGTCTCTATTTAGAGCTACCCAGCGTGTCTCTTTCTTGTCTGTTTAAGCTTTGTTATTCTTATATTATGCGCTGCGATGGTTCTTATATGTTGCACAGTTTGGAGGCGTTACAGGGCTTAGTCGATATCATTTTCTTTCTTTGACATGTACAATTTAATACGTTCAAATATAGCAGTTTTCTGGAATTCCTAGCGATTATGAAATTCTTTCGACAGTTCATATTTTATGAGTCACCTTTCATGCCTAACGACTTCGCAAAACATCAATTGATGACATTCTACCCTATGGCATAACAGATTTAGAAGATTGGGATTGTATCGAACCAAAGGCGCATACTCGACAAGAACATATAAAACATTTTTAAACTCAGTGTCTTGAAGATAAAATAACGTATTGTGTAAAGAAAATCTAGTGTCTAACAACTCCTAAATCCTCAAATGCATTCAACATTTTTGAAGTTATCTGTAAGTACATACATGGTTGGGGCGAAATAAATAAAAATCGCCATATTTCCCAAAAAGATCTCGAGATCGCACAATAAAGCTGTGTATTCCAGATGACAGAACACCGGTTATCTCAAGAAACGCCTGTTTATGTGCAACAAAGATCCGATTACCATCGCATCATGGTAACGAGGAAATATCAACAACAACAAAAAGAGTCGATTGTGTTCATCCGTAGACCGATTGATGTCATAAGCCTGGGGTATGCAACACTCGACATATAAAAACAAACCAACGCGAATGCGTCGCTTACAACTTTTCATATGAAATCCATGAATATTTCACGCCTCGCCATGCAATGCAACAATGTATGATGCAAATACACTTTCCAAACTCCGCCGCTTGAAATGCAGTATTGAAAGTCGAAATCCAGACAAGATTGTATAAAGTGTGTTGATCCAATTCAGGAGGAAGTGAATTCTAATATCAAGGTATAACGCCGAGTATGGATGTTTATCCCTTTGTCCGAAAGCTTCGGCAAGGGTATTTGTAAGTAAAAAGGCTCTGAGTCAAATCCAGAGAGCCCACTGGCGTTTTGGGGGATATAAACCCCTTGGGTATAGCGAGGGCTTCTTCCTGTGCCCCCGTAGTGTTTGCCATTAGCACTAGATGACACTGACTTGTAAAAGAAATCAACCGTGGCATGATATTCAATCACATGAGGTCTCAATGTATCTTTCTATCTGGCAATAGTTGTGGTGTTTCTATTGTTGTCCACAACCCTTTCGTACATGGTCTTCAGTGAGTTGAGGTCAGTCTTGCCAACTGAGAAGCAGTTCTTTGCAACGTGGTCCCTAGAAAAATATCAGTGACAGTTCCATTGTAATATTGATCCTTGTAGTACTACTTACCAAAGTCTATTCTCCAAACCAGGATAGTTCTCGTGGCGGAGGAGTTGTTTGATGAAATTACCAATCTTTAAGATGAGGCGACGCATCTCATTGGCTCGTTCCTCTTTATCTGGATGGTTCTTTTTCACGTCGCGGAGTTTAACCAAAAGATGGGCTTTGGGCTCAAATATAGAATCTTCCATGGTGATTGGCGCGGTATTGCTAACGCTCCGGGGTCTGGGATGGTCCTCGTGAACTCCATTTGTGCCATGTTTCCGAATCTTATCATTGTGCAGGCCAATCTTGGTTCGCCCATTGTCGGTTCTTGGAGTGTTAGAGCGCTCAATACTGTCCCGCGAATTATTTGTGTGAGAACGCCGATCGGAATCACGACGAATCTTGCGGCCATTCGAGGGAGCTGGAGATGCTGAAACACTGGCTTGACGGCGCTGTGCAGAACTTAGCTTCCTGTTCCGGTGGTGGTTTTCTACTGCTCTCTTAGCAGCGACGTTATTGCCATTTGCAGTTTTATCACGTAAGACTGAGATGAGGTAGTCCGCCCGACGCACTAGATGAACTGCTCCTGGTGACTTGGTGCCCTTATCTTCAGTATTTGCTCGTTCATTTTTCTTGTCGACACGATGCTCTTCCAAGAAGAATTTGTCACCAAGTCCCAGGTCCTGGTCATCACGGATTTCGGGCCATGCGCCATAACCATGTCGAACTATGCCAATACACAGCATTCCGTCTTCACGTGCCCCCCAAGAGCAAGTATAATCCGCCTTCTTTGATGCTTCAGGTATACGGAAGCTCCTGAAATCAGCTAATCCGTCTGTAGCCGCACGAAGCACACGCATTTCTTCGGGTCGTTCGACAATGGTATGAGCATTTATACGCTTGACCCCGTGAAGGTCAAACAGAACGGCTTTCTTTTCCTTTTTGGTAGGTATTTTACCGGATCTCTCCATGTCTGCAAGTTTCTGCCTATCCTCTCTCACAAGATTTGATGCCTTGCTAGTTATCTCATTGAGCGCCGTTTTGACGGTTTCTCTATCCCGTCCCGTAAGGCGAGCTTCTCGAACAATATCTTCTTCACGGTTCTCGAGGTCACCGTATCGTAGAAAAGCCCTCACTAGGTGGCGAAGTTCTTTCTCTACCAAAGGACGTTTAGGGTCATCAGATTCGGATTCAGATCCATCTGCGGCTTCCGCGTTGACTTGAACGCGTGCATGACGTTTCGCTTTCCGCTCTTCTCGCTCGTCACGGCCATCGGCTGGGACATTGCGTTTGCGCGGACGGTTCTGTTCGATAACCTCCTTGAGATAGCGCTCATCTTCTTTGCGCTTTTCTTCGGCTTTGATCTCTTCAAGCTTTTCTTTGGGGATTATATCGTCCCAACTCATCTCATCAACCTTGACGTCAACAAATTCAAAAGACTTGAGGAATTCCTCGCCTCCATCAGCCTCCAGCCCTTCGGCTTGCTCTGTCTTGTGTTCTTCGGCGTTTGCAAGCACGGAATCAATGTCAAGCTGTTCCAGCTTCTTCTGGTTTCCAGTTTGCTCGAACATTCGTTGTCCACGTCGCTTAAGAATACGTGAAATTTCGTCCGTGCCAGTGGGCTCGCCTACAGAGCGAGCATGCTTGCCTGGAAGAGCATCCTTTTCTGTCAACCCCCGCTGAATTGTGATGAACTCCAGCATCAGCTTGTTTCGAGCGCGTTCTAGCACTTCCTCCTCAATCGTATCTTTCGACACTAGTCGATACACGCTCACAGGCTTGGTTTGACCAATTCGATGTGCGCGAGCCATCGCTTGAAGGTCAGCCTGGGGATTCCAGTCAGAATCAAAAAGAATAACAGTGTCAGCTGTCATTAAATTGATCCCAAGACCACCCGCACGAGTAGACAGAAGGAAGACAAAATCAGCACTCTCAGGAGCATTGAAATGCTCCATGGCTATGCGACGGTTAGCGGCACTAATAGTTCCATCAAGTCTTTGGTATGGGTATGCTCTGTAGTTTAAGTAGTCTCCCAGAAGATCCAACATCTTTACCATTTGGCTGAAAATGAGAACTCGATGACCGTCGCGTTTGAGTTTGGCCAATAACTGATCAAGAAGCATCATTTTACCACTGCATGTGATCATGGTGCGCAGAACATCCTCCCGACGCGAAACATCCTCGAGAAGCTTCGCTTCGGCATTGGGGAACATGAAAGGGTGGTTGCTAGCCTTCTTTAATTCCATCATAATATTCAACAGACTCTGTTTCTGGCCACTGGCTCCTTCGTTCAAAGCAGCATAATTTTTTGTTAGAATATTTTTATAATATTCGAGTTGAATATCGGACAGCTCAACGCGAATGATCTTTTCGGTTTTAGGGGGCAAGTCTCTTTCTACCTTGTCCTTTGTTCGACGGAGCATGAGCGGTTTAAGAGTCGTCTGAAGGTTGGCAAGCTTTTCTGAAGCGGCTTCAGAACTCAAATCCATGTCAACCTCAACTTCGACTAATCCTGGATTGAGGAAATCCATCAAAGCCGAGAGCTCGGCAAGGTTGTTTTGAATCGGAGTGCCCGTGATGAGGAGTCGAGCGGGAGATTTAAGGCCAAGGAGATTGCCATAGAGGTTAGACTCTCTGTTCTTCAAACGATGAGCTTCATCTACAGCCATGAACTGCCAGGGTATCTGTCGAAGAAAATCAAAGTCCATGTTGGCATATTCATATGTTGTTAGCATGACGTTGAACTTGGGTTTGCGAGGATTTCCGTCCTTTAAAAGTTCATAGTCTTTGAGAATCGTGCGAGCTGTGCTCGAACCACTGTAAACGACGTAATTCACGTCTGGTGTCCAGTTGTCAAAAGTCTCTGACCAAGAAGGTATGGTCGAGAGGGGAACGACGACAATGAATGGGCCATCTTGCCCACGAACATGACGAAGCCAATTGATGAACGCAATGGTTTGGACCGTCTTTCCAAGACCCATTTCGTCGGCGAGTACTACATTCTGCTTGCGAGCCCAGTTGTAAGCCAGGAAGTTCAGGCCTTTGATTTGAAAGTCTTTCAATTCTCCGTTTTTCAGATAGCTTGGTGAACCCGTAATCGTTGTGTATGAAGATTTCTCGTCTTTGACGCAAGTGACAACCTTGTCATTGCGATCTAAAAACTTATCAAGCTCATCCAAGGCAATTTCTTTAATAAGCGTGTCACTTTCCCACGTACACGAGTCGTAATTCAAACGTTTCCACTTGACGTAGTACTCATCACCGTCAATCCCTTCGCGATGACCGATAATACGGTCAACTTTTCGGTAATCTTCTAGCGACTCAATCTCGCGCTCACGGTCGAGATTCCACTTTTCTTTGTCTTCGGGTGCGACGTCGGGATCATTGTTCAAATAAAGATCAGTCTTTAGCTTGTTCTTGAAATAATTCTCTAATCTGCGGAAGCCACTAAACCCTCTGAGCTTGTCGCTGGTTTCCCAAGTTGCATGATAATGGGACTGGTCTTGCCATTTTATGTAATACATGCAGTCACTTATTCGGACAGCGTCGTAGGCGATATCCGAATCGACATCGTCCTTGAGACGATGATTAAGAACGCAATCAATGCCAGGGCCACTGCTTTGTTGAACTGGGGCGACATCGTTCACTATCCATTCCTCAACTTCGTCCTCGAACATATCATCGGAATCTTCGTTGTAGTTGGCCACCCTAGTAGCATTTCTACTAGAGAAACGCACCTCCAGAGGTTGGTGGGAAATGGATGGCTTGGTTTGACGACGTCGGGATGAGCGGGCATGAGAGGCGCCATACTCGTCCGAGTCCGAGTCCGTAAGAGAAGATTGAGTAACCGATCGAGAGGGTCCCTTCGAGACCGGTTGCGAATTATTGATGCGGCGGCGCTTGGAACGTGGCCCTTTAGGCTCGTCATCGTCATCGGAATCGGCGAGGGTTTGGCGGAGTTCGGTTCGAGACCGGCCACTCCTACGAAGCCCATAGAGCTCTGGGTTCTGCCTCATGTATTGTACCTCGTCAACTCTCGACGGCTGACGTTTGATTCCGAGGCCAGAGCCCGGGGACGATGACGAAAGGGAGTCGTTGCTCTGGCCATTGCTTTCGAGGTCCGACTCATCGTAGCTTGAGTTCCTCCTTTCCGAAGGCGTGATATGGATATTTCCTCCAGCACCCGCACTGTCGTTAACGCTGGCATCGGAGACATCAAACATGTCGCCGTCAGCGTCAGCATCAGTCAGAACATCATTTTCTCGGTCGCTCGCCGGTTCCGAAGATGACATATGTCCATAGCCATTAGCCGATGGCTGGAAAGTCTGAGTCCCGGAGGACAGTTCAGCGGTGGCCGGGTACGCCATGCTAGCTGCTATGGCATACACAAGTCAGCATTGCAAGTTTGATTGACGCAGAAGCACAAGAAGGAACATTCCAAGACGGCAAGAATCATTTAGCGACTGTGAAGAGAAGTCGAAATCAAAGCATTGCGCATAAAAAGGGCATAGGAATAAGACATTTGATGGACGGGTTCTTTGAGGATGAAAAGTTGATGGAAATGACGAAGATGGATGACGACGTGGTCGCCCGCACAAAGAGCAGAGGCTGGCACTCCAAGAAGTGGACCAACGACGATAAGAGACACAGCGCAATTTCTAGTGTCCAAAAGAACCTTGAAGAGCCAGAAAAAAGATATCCTGAAGGTGGTGGGTGGGTCGAGCGCCGGAGTCGAAGTACTCCAGCCAAGCCAGGACGCGTCTGGCAGATCAACAGGGAAAAAAAAAATGGCTTACCGTCCCGAGCGTGGTGACCCCAAAAGGGGATTGGAAGTAAGTCGGTCAATGTCTAAGAGTTGGTGGCGAAGGCAAATTGGGGGTTGTGGAAAGGAAAAGAGTGGCCGTAAAGATCTGCGAGGCCGAAAGCTGAGTGTTGAGTAGTGGAATGTCAGGGAAGTAAGATGTCGGCGGATGTGGGTGGTAGAGGCGGAACAGCGAGTAGCAGGCCAAGACGCAGCCTTGGGGCTGCAGCGGCAGGTCAAAGCCGCTGGGATGCCTGAGGCGCTAAGGCAGCAAGGCAGCAAGCCGCGAGGCTCTGCCGGCGGCCATTGGCTGTGGCGGCCTAGCGCCAGTCGGGGCTGTATCGGGCTTAGGGCAGATCCCAAAGGGGAAAGGCCGCCCCGGCATCACGTGCGTGCTGGGCTGTTTGGCTCTGTTTGCTCTGTTTGCCGGGATTCCAGCCAGTCGCGACTGACCCGTTGCGGATTAATAACCGTCATTGGTACCTGAGGCATCAGGCGCGGTGCAGGCCGGAGGGCTCCACTATCATCCCACAATTGCGATCAAGTTTTCTTCGGTGCCCCTCCTTGTATGGTTGACGGGTTTCTGATCACTATTGTTTGGATCGAGGCTTTCTTGCTGCTTTACTCTCTATCAGCACCGTGATTGCTTCGCCTTCGCTGAGTTGGTACGCATCCCACCTCTCCATAGAATACGCTGTTGTTCCCCTCAGTTCATGCCACTTACCACTGTCACAGAGAACCGGCAACGTCGCCCGCAAACATCATGGCTGACAAACTTACGAGGTAACTTTATATTTGCTTTCTATTCATATGAGCCACGGAATTAACTGTCGCGTTAGAATTGCCATTGTCAACAGTGACAAGGTGAGTCGGAGCTTCCCCTACCCCGCTTAAGGCACACATCACTGACAGCTTGTGTCCTACAGTGCAAGCCGAAGGTATTTTTACTCCTACTCTCCTACCACCAACGATATCCCTTCGACCCAATATTGATGGTTATAGAAATGTCGCCAAGAATGCAAGAAATCTTGCCCAGTCGTTCGCACTGGCAAGCTTTGCATCGAAGTCACTCCGGATTCCAAAATTGCCTTCATCTCGGAACGTCTCTGCATTGGATGCGGTATTTGCCCCAAAAAATGTCCATTCGGCGCTATACACATCATCAACTTGCCTACCAATCTTGAAACACAAGTGACACACCGTTACTCGGCCAACAGCTTCAAGCTCCATCGCCTGCCAATGCCTCGCCCTGGACAGGTGCTCGGTCTTGGTACGTACTCGCCACGCCCACGTGACACAGTTTTGATGCTAATTCTACTGAAGTTGGCGCGAACGGTACTGGAAAAAGTACAGCTCTCAAAATCCTCAGCGGCAAATTGAAACCGAACCTGGGACGCTACGATGATCCACCCGACTGGCAGGAAATCCTCAAATACTTCCGTGGATCCGAGCTTCAAAGTATGTCTTTAAAGCACCTATACTATATACACAACAACACTAACACACGGTAGACTACTTCACTAAGGTCCTGGAAGATGACCTCAAGGCGGTGGTCAAGCCACAATACGTCGACCAAATCCCTAGGGCCGTCAAAGGGCCAGTTAAAGAAGTTGGCCCTTTGATTGAGGCTCGTTCGCAGATGGACAATATGGACCATATTATGGAAGTACTCGGTGAGTCGTTATTCCTTCCCGTGCAACACAAGAAAAACTTTTAATCCGGTTTTAGAACTCAAGCAGGTCGAAAATCGTGACATTACCCTCCTTTCTGGTGGAGAACTGCAGCGATTCGCCCTCGCTCTGGTTTGTGTACAGCAAGCGGATGTGTAAGTACCATATTGCCATGTATCAACTTATATCTGCGCTGTAAAATCCAAACTACGTTGCAGCCAAATATACAAAGCAAAAAGCGGCTAATCTTCGATCAACAGGTACATGTTTGATGAACCGAGTTCGTACCTTGATATTCGTCAGGTGAGTAATGTGCCTCTTACACTCAAGACTTGAATTCTCAGATTATTGTTGTGATGGTCTCCTTTTCTTCGATATACTAAGAAAGTTAACAGAGACTGGCTGCTGCACGAACCATCCGGGAACTTCTGCGACCTGACGATTACGTCATCGTAGTCGAGCACGACTTGTCTGTGCTAGATTATTTATCTGACTTTGTTTGCGTCCTGTACGGTCGCCCCGCTGTTTATGGAGTTGTTACTCTACCAGCATCAGTTCGTGAAGGCATAAATATCTTCCTTGATGGACACATTCCCACCGAAAACTTGCGTTTCCGTGAGGAATCCTTAACTTTCCGTATCGCTGAAGCCGGCGATGACCTCCTGGCCGATAAGGCTCGTGCTTTCAGTTATCCCAGTATGGAAAAGACCATGGGAAACTTCCATCTAAAAATCGATGCCGGAAAGTTTACTGACTCCGAAATCCTCGTGCTAGTGCGTATTTTCTTCTACAAATATTTTCCCATTGCCGTTCCATTGACTAACGTGTTGGGGTGTGAAAAAAGATGGGCGAAAATGGTACTGGTAAAACTACTTTCTGTAAGATGCTTGCCGGTGCAGAGAAGCCAGATGGAACCAAGTCGGTGCCGAAGATGAACATTAGCATGAAGCCTCAGAAGATCACACCCAAGTTCCAGGGCACTGTCCGACAGTTGTTCTTCAAGAGGATCAAGGCCGCCTTCCTCAACCCACAGTTTCAGACTGACGTCTACAAGCCTCTCAAGATCGATGATTTCATCGATCAAGAAGTTCAGAACCTGTCAGGTGGTGAATTGCAACGTGTTGCAATTGTCCTTGCCCTTGGTATTCCCGCAGACATCTATCTTATAGACGAGCCTTCCGCGTATCTCGATGCAGAACGTAAGTCGATTTGTATGCATCAGATTTTAATGAGGGCTTTTTTCTAATGTTTCCACAGAGCGAGTTACGGCCTCAAGAGTTATAAAACGATTCATCATGAACACCAAAAAGACTGCCTTCGTCGTCGAACACGATTTCATTATGGCTACCTATCTTGCCGATCGTGTCATCGTCTTTGATGGCCAGCCATCCGTTGACGCCCATGCAAACATCCCGGAATCGCTTCTCACCGGCTGTAACAGGTTCCTCCAGAATCTGGACGTCACATTCCGTCGTGATCCAAACAGCTACCGTCCTCGTATTAACAAGTACCAGAGTCAGCTAGATCAGGAACAGAAGTTGAATGGCAACTACGTGAGTCTATCCTCATGCCTCTCCACCGAGCCCTTCTGCTACTTGCCAATCCACGATTTTCTAGCCTTAACTCTTTGCTAACTTTGCTTTCTGTAGTTCTTCCTTGAAGAAGAGAATTGAAAAGGGCATCCCACGTAAGCACTATCGCGATCGTCGTTGGTACGATGGTCACGACACTTACAAGCGGCGTCACCGGGTACTGGTTAGAAAAAAGGGCGTTCGGTTTGTAGCATTTTCAGGCGTTCGAGGACAATCCAGCTCCCGTTTTGGTATCAGTGATTCTTGTGACGACATTGGTGGGGATGACGATGACGAGGATGAAACCTTGTTCAGCACATTGACAGCTCCATCTCGAACTTTACGTGACGTTCTGACAAGCTTTATTCCCTGCTGTCACAGCATCGGGACTAGCCTATTTGGCTGCCTTCGCATATGATTATATGCGGATTTGGAAATTAAGAGATGTGACAGCATTTGTCTGGTGAACATTGGATATTTGACCAAGTCATTTCTCCAAGGGTTTTCTCTTTGTTTGTTTCGCTTAATTGACTCTTCTCGCCGATGGCAGGTCTCCCAACCACGCATATCGCGAGGTTGGCACCATGCGCTGAATTCCGTTTCCAACTAGCCAGCTACCTATGTTTACATACCGTGGCCCTATAACATTCGTTTAAAAGCACATGCAATGGATTACATTATTTGACTACATTTCAGCCAATTCTTTTCAGATCAGAAGCTGTCGACTGGCATGCAATCAAACGTCAACTATTGAAACTTTCTACTGGTATCGATAGCCATGAATGGACCTAGATCAAACATTGACGTATTATTCAACTGGTAAATCGTTTGATGTGATCCGTCGGTACCTTGATGTATTTCTATGTTATCAATTCATCAATGGCCAATTGATGAGTTCAATGCTGGTAAATAATGTTTGAACATTCATTGATGCATATGGGCCGACTTATGTACATGTAGATCCGAGTATTTCTATTTCCATTAAGTGTCCACACATGTCCACACACATACGCTATGGTGTAATGAATGATGTGCTATAGCTTGAGGAGTTGTATTTCCGCTGTCCATCAACATTGAATTGTACTTGGTACGAAATATATGTACTTTAATGCTTGTCGGATATGTACATGTGTATACATTGAATTAACATTTCAAATGTTGAGTGATATACTTGAGGTATTACGTGCACACAACGTCAAGTAATATATATTCCAGGTGTTAACCTGACAAAATTAAAAATTTTCGAGACACGTGCACTGACTCTCAACATTTGAAGTGCTCGCGCAATTGACTTCCACTTCTGGATATACCAATTTATATATTCACACATGTCAGCTAGTCGGCTGATGATTTCACGTCCTAACTTGGTCAATTCAATGTATCACATAACTATATAATATAATTCTTGACAGGGATCTAGTACTACGTGATATGAGTAACAGAAATGGATATGTATCGATGGACAGGACGAGGTTGAGCTGCTCCTACCCCGCGGCCGAGGGAAGTTCCAAGTAGTAGCTTAACATGACTTTTTGCTTTAGGAGCCTATCTAGGTGATATAATTGTAGATTGTCACTTTTGTCGATTGTAAGAATACACTGGTTACCCCTTAAATGTCACGATGCTAGTATGTAAAGATAGCGAACGTTTGCATGTAAACGAAAATATTCAATATGAGGAAGAAAAGGAAAGCTAGATAAAGAGCTTTCGGGATTATAAATGCTAGGTAATCCGAGTGTAAGATTCTCAGCGCTAGAGAGGCCAAGTGATGAATAGTTTTGACCCCAGCCTCCGTAGAAACAGTTTTAAACAACCAGACAGCTGGCAGGAGTATCCTGTGTAGGCGGCTTAGCACTGGCCACCTTGGATAACTCCAATCATAGGTAGCCCTCGGTCTCTTGACGAGGCTGCGACCGCTCTACTGCAAGTTGCCGCTGCATCCTGGATGCTCTCATAGATTGGGACAGGCGCCACTGTACTGCTAAATTGCACATCAATTGATATATAGGTCGCTATTAACGCGATTATTCTTATTCCGATGTTATTTGTACGTGAATGAGGAATAGTACGATCTCCCAGGAAACAAGAATTGTATTGTGTAACATCTTTTGCTTCAATCACCGTAGCTTTTAGAGAGATGATATAAAAAGCCATAGCTTCCCACAGTAAAGTAATCTCTTGAGAGAGGAAGAATGGGAAACGTTACTTACACAACCGACCAAAGACGACGAGTCACGATCGCTAATCTTCCTCAATTTCCCCTTCTTCGCTCCCAGAATGGACCGCCTTTTCCTCCTTTTTGGACTCTTCTTCAGCCGGCGGCGCCGGAGTACGGCTGCCAACAGAACGCCGGTCTCGGTCACGGTGGCTGCGGTCTCGCGATTGATCTTTTTCACGGTCGTCGCGCCTGTATCGTTTCGCGCTGCGGCTGGCTACGCTTTCGGCGTCGCTATCACGTCTACGACGACGGTCGTTACTTACCGTGCTACGTGTGTCACCCCCATAGTCCAACTCATCACGACTGCCACGTGGATCACCGCGAGTTCGGTATAATCGTTCGCGCTCTTCTTCTCGGTCACGACGTTCGCGATCATAGTGGGCTGGCCCGCGTCGATCGCGGTCTCGTTCCCGTTCTCTGTCTCGTGCCCGATCACGATCATCCCTCCGTTCATGAATAGGTGATAGACCGCTTACTTTGCGATATGACCGCTCGCGATCCGCCTGAGCTTTGCGGCGGTCCGCTTCGTATGGGTCTGGTTCTGGTGTTCGACTGGGCCTCGCCCGGCGATCAGAGCGATATGAACCGTTGCGCGAGTCTCGATCAGGCCGGTCATGATAGTCGCCACGGCGGGATCCACGGTCCCTATCACGTTCTCTGTCGACGTCTTCCTCCTTTTCCTTGAGCCGACGAATGAATTTTTCAAAGGCACTTTGACGAAGATCGTCAGAATCAAGGGCAGTATACTCTTCAAACCTTTCAATCCTCGGCCGGACCGATTCCCACGTATCTCCAAGACGAACGGGAGGCTCCAAATGCTTGATACGAGAGCGCAAGGCATCCACAGCACGGCGTTGATGGCGATCGGCTGCGTGTTTCTCATCCTCTGTGCGCCGTTGGATCTTCTCCTGAATGCGCTGGAAGATGAGTTGGAGTATATCAGTATCAATGTTGGCTGTGCGACGGTCAGTGACCATCACGGACATGAAATCTTCGAATGTTGTCTTGGTATCGATGTCGTAGCGTTTGTCCTGAATCTTCTATGTTAGCTCGTTCAAAATTTTGAACCAAGGAGTTAAAAGAACATACGTCTAGGACATCAAGAACGTCGTTTCGTGGTTCTCGAAGTGATTTTTCCTCTTCTTCCACCATATCCCAGAATAGATCCAGGGGACTTGAGCCACCCTGGCCCAGGATTGCTACATACCGAGGATCATCTTTAATCAGTGGATGAATGAGCATCCATTTACTCCCGGCCTTTATTTTCCCCTGCGAACGTAGTTCTCTGAGAAGCTCTAGAAAGCCTTCGCGATGATGGCGTTCTCTTCTGGCCTTGGCAGCCTTGTGCTGCTGACGAGCATCATTGAATGTCCGCTCTAGAGATTTTATATGATTCTCGAAAGCAGTTAAAATATCTGATTTGCTCAGGGTCTTAAACTTATCGTCCTCCTTAATTCGTTCATTGGCATCGAGCGCTTTTTGCACCTCGGCCCATCTGGTATATGGTTCAAGCTGGAGAGCATTCAAAATTTTTACGAGATCGTCCATTGCGGCTTTGCGGGTAATGGCCTCTTGCTCCACATGAGTCTTCTTGAGCTCAACAATGTACTCTTCGAAGAGTTGTCGCCGCTCGTTCTCGTCATTGGTAGACCGGAAAATGGTTTCGCCTTCTATGATGGGGCGGATGGTTTTCCATCTGCTATAGTGCTTGATTTCCGGATGACTTTTCAGCATAGTATTGAAGTCTGTACGCAGTTTAGCGAACCTCTCCTTCGCGCGATCGCGTTCTTGCATGCGAACTTCAGCCACATGCTTCTCGAAGGCAGCTCTTCGGTCCTTCGGGTCCTTGAGAGCGCGATACTGGGGGTCTTTGATGGTAGCACGCATTGCTTGTTCCCATGTCCAGTCGGGCTGGACATTGCATCTCCGTAATAGCTTTATGAATGCGCTTTCGGCTTCTTCAAAGGTGCTGTACTCTGGGTCAGTTTGTTGAGCGGGAATGAGACCATTTGTATCCAGTCCACCATAGCCTGCACGACGATCAGGGGCACCGCGATCATAGTCGTCGCGGTCGCGCTGTTGTTGCGGGTACGGGCTAAACGACGCGGTTCCGCCGGCCACGAAGGTAGAAGCACTAAGAAAATGATAAGTTAACACATTTCATATAGAAGGCGAGGGTTGATCGGAGTGATCCCTACCTTGCGGATGGCGCTACAGGAGGTTGGGCCTGTGCAAGTGCAGTTTTGTAAACTTCGGGCATCTCCCAGGTACTTTGTTTGCTCTCCGTATTGTACCAATATTTCCGTCCGCCCTCGGCAGTATATTCCTTCCATGGCTGATTCGATAATGCACGCTGTTCAGAAAACGAGTTAGCAGAGCCCAAGGGGACAGCAGCTGAGCAAGAGCGTACCTCCACGGGAGTCAGAAGCTCGGCGGGCTTCGCCCATTGCGTTGCCTTTGTTTGGACATTGTAATAGTATACGCGACCGTCAGCGTTGCGCGCCTCCTGCCACAGGCTAGAACCGGCTGACATTTTGCTGGCTGGATTCATGGCGACCGTGCTGGTGGTGGATGGCAGGTTGAGAAATAAAAGTCGACGCAGTTGAAGGCTAACTAGGTCGGTCTGGGCCGGTGCGCACTAGCCGCATCCGACAGCCCTGCGGCGAACCCCGAGTGTTTGTTGGCACCACCCGCAAACCACCTGCGATTGCTTGAACACCCCTAGCTGTTTGTTTGTTCGTCCTGTGCCTGGACAATCGCGGTCGGCGAAGGAGCTGTTTACTGCTTTCCTGAGCATGAGCAGCCGAGCCAACGATGCTGGGTCCTAGCCTCCATGGGGAGTTTCTGCGGCATGCAGTTCTCGAGACGGTGATCCCGCATGCCCCTGATGTCGATATCGAGGCAGCCTTGACCTCTGCTCTCGAAGAAGGCGCTGAGGATTTCACTTCGATTCTGAAGACTATTCCCCAGCGCTCTCTCCTTTTCTTTGGTAAGTGGTGTCGTTGCGCCCTAGTCCTGGTTGCGCCCCAAAAGCTAACTAGACTGTGCTTTCAGATGAGACTGTTACGGTGCGCGTTGTCTTACGGCTGTCAAACTGCTCTGAAAATGCTTTGAGATCTCACCTTCCCCAATTGGATATTGGTCTAGACGCATTCGTCTTCAATCCTACCGATGCCGGGTCCACAGAGCCATCGCCAGCAAAGGACCTGGTCTTCTCGGGAGTTGTGAATGACAAGGAAGAACCACTGGTTGTTGTCAATATATTTGAAGGAGAT
Organism: Talaromyces islandicus; assembly: GCA_000985935.1. Classification (NCBI taxonomy): domain Eukaryota; kingdom Fungi; phylum Ascomycota; class Eurotiomycetes; order Eurotiales; family Trichocomaceae; genus Talaromyces; species Talaromyces islandicus. The sequence goes on along the minus strand of CVMT01000002.1, from coordinate 912,501 downwards.
GAGGGAAGTGGGAACCATGTATATGTTATTTGGAAGATTCAAGCATTTCTTCGTGCGTCGCACTTGTCCTATACTTTGTGCTTTCTCAATCTGACTGATCGCAGGCCGTCCTCGAATCCGTATCCAACATCCGAGCATTGCGTTTTCGGCCGCCGCGACTTTGAACACGACAACGGAAATGCCAGACAAGTCTCTCCGAGAAGATGATTATCTTCCGAGCACCATCCCAGCATCCACAAACGTGTTGCAGGCCCTCTCGACAGACCCATCTCTCAAAACCGTCGCTCCGTACCTACCGGCATCGAGGCTTCTTCGTGTGGTTCCTGCGACGCAAAAGGAAGCTCCTGTTTACAATATATGGCAACAAAGTCAGAACTCCATTCGAATCGTACCAGCTGCAAGTGCAAGGATACGCTGCTCGCGACTTAATACCTTTTCCAGTCGACCAACAACGATTGCAAGCCTTGACTTGGAAGCGACACCTTTTATAGGCTGCGATATTGTTTTCGACAAAGCAGACGTTATTCTTTGCGATGGACACGCTGAGAACTTATCCAAAGCTCCTGAGCTACAGCCCCCAATCATGCTACGACCAAGAGATGACGTTACCCTCATGTATAAGCTAGTTCCTGAATATGGGCCCGAGTCTTATTTCTCGACAACAGCTTTGGTCAGCATGCTTGACATTTCCTTGGAAGGAGTGATCAAGCTGTCCGATGATTGCCAGCCACGGATTTCTATGCAGTGGCGAACCAACGTGGATTTCTCCACGCCGCTGAATCCTACATTTGGCGGGCCCAGCCAGACTCTACAACGTAACAACCGACCGGCCAGTTTGCCGGTAGCCCCTGGACATAGCAGCTCCTCGTCTACGGGTGCGGCAAATCGCAGCTCTTACCGGGAACGGGCTCACTCCGTTACCCAAGGAGGAGTCACCGTCTCGTTTTCCGGCCCTGCGACAGTCGAACTCGGCAAGCCGTTTCAGTGGGATGTGTTTATTGTCAACCGCTCTATGGCCCCCCGGAAATTTGCGATGATGGCGATTCCACGCCGGAAGCGGCTCGATCCTCGTAAACATGTGGCAAGACCATCGTCGTCGTCGGTGTCGAGTAGAAAGGAAGACCACCTGGCAGAGGCCGTCACAGACGAGAGCATCATCCATGCTTTGCAGAAGAATGCGGTCGGTCAGGATGCAGACTTGATATGCCTCAGCACCGACCTAAGAATAGGGTATGTCTCTCTCTCTCTTTTCGTTTGGTTAATTTTGCTATATGCCCACAAGCTTACCAATTGCCAGTCCTCTGCTTCCTGGGACTTGCCACTCCGCCGAGCTGGTTTTCCTTCCCCTGGCTACCGGATCCCTCCATCTCGAAGTAGTCCGGCTCGTGGATATGAACAGTAACGAGACGATCGACATTAGAGACCTTCCAGACATCGTGGCTCTGGAAGGCAGTGCGTAACGAGGAGACGTACATGATGAGTACTGAGCACGGCGGGCTCCGTGTTGGGCTTCTTCTTTAATGTGTGGACACGATGTATTAGACATGAATAGAAATGAATGTAATATAGATGCCACTATCTATGCATATACGTAGCATATATGATATCGTAGTATATATGACATACTATACATAGTACGTAGTTAATAGCTATAAGCGCCAACGGTTGTGCCAAGAATAGATACTGTATTATGCGGGGGGACCGGAGACGCCGGACCCTGAGTGGCACAGCCTGGTCCAGCCCAAGCCCGCGTTTTTGGCCCGTTGCAGCCTACGATGACTCTCTCCGGTCTGTCGCAATAGAGATTTCTTCCATCCTCTTTTACCCTCCGCCCACATCGCCTCCTGCTGCCAACTCATCTCAGAACTTCCTTCCAGGGGGCCTTCTGTCAGCTCGAAAAAACAAAGACAAATCACCCCCCACCACAGCGTCAAACCACCCCACCGGACGTCGTCTTCCCTGGCAGCCGTACTCAGCCTTCTTTTGCGTCATTCTGAGGTCCTCACCCGACCGGCTTCTCTTTTTGTACGCCCACACAATGTCTTTCGCCATATTCGACAAAATTGATACCACTCGCCGGCGAGCTTTGAATGGCTTGAATCGGAGGTACATTTACGGTCGCCTGGTAATATCTCCCTGCAGCAGCATGTCTTGAGGTCGTCGTGAGCCAGCGCCAACTAATACCGCGCAGCCTCTACTTCACACCATCATCTTCATCATCGAGCTGGCCGTTACCATGAGACTTGCAGCCAAGTTCAACACATATTATGCCGAGAAACCGGGTATGTAGTGATACATGGTCGCCGTCATTTAGATTACCAGTTGGCTAATTATTTACGTGCAGTTTTGACCACCATGGTAACGAACGCTGTGCGTATTAGAGTTTCCACCTTATGCTCTTGTCAATTTATTCTAATCACCATTGTGAGTAGGTTCTTGGTGGAATCGCGGATACAGTGGCACAGACTATCACAGCGTTCAAAGCCCGGTTGGCGCAACGCTCATCAGACTCAGAAAGCGGGATTATCTCAATAGAAATCCATGACTTCGACAAGGAGAAGCCTTCGCAGTGGGGAGAATTAGGAAGCGCACGGACTCGGCCTCCTCCGTTCGATTTTGAGCGGCTGACTAGGTTCATGGCCTACGGTTTCTTCATGGCTCCCATACAGTTTCAGTGGTTCGGGTTCTTGTCGCGTGCTTTCCCTATCACGAAGAAATCAGCTACCGGCCCTGCTTTGAAGAGAGTGGCGTTCGATCAGTTGATTTTCGCACCATTCGGTATGGAAATACCTCGTCCTGTTGCATCGTTCTTGGCACTGACAGCACCAGGTCTGTTCTGCTTCTTCACATTCATGACCCTTGCAGAAGGCGGAGGCCGAAGGGCTTTGGCCCACAAGTTCCGCGACGTATATCTCCCGACTCTGAAGGCCAACTTCATTTTATGGCCTGCGGTCCAAGTTCTCAACTTCCGCGTGGTCCCTATCCAATTCCAGATTGTAAGTAGACGGTGATACCAAAGAGCCTTGACGGATCATTCTAATTGATTTTGACTAGCCCTTTGTTTCTTCCGTTGGTATTGCGTGGACTGCATATCTCTCACTGGCCAACTCTTCCGACGAAGAGTAGCTTGAAATTTTTCGACACAATCGACAGGATCGATGGTCAGTTTCTGAACACTGCACACCTGGGGGAGTCCTTTTGCATTTTTACTCGGTTTCCATGGGTTTCTCTCTTTTCTCTCTTTCTTTCATATTCTCTATATTCGAAAGAACCTAAACGTGTCGGCGCAATTGAGTATCTGGCGTTACCTCATGTCTCGTTGTCTTTCTGTTGTCCGGTTTATTTGGAAGACTATCTATATTGCATGTAGTTATGGGGGAAAATGGTGCGATTTGCTTTGAATAATAGTTTTCAATTGCCAAGGTCTCACATTCTCGTCACTCTGTTGATCGCTCGGCAACTTGACACTGTCGATTGCCTCGGTCCTGGCCACGCAGCCAATAATCTAGACTGTATATGCTCGTTATTCAAGAGCTCCCGATCCGCTCCGCGCAGGCTGGCGTGAAGCCTCCAGGGCAACTGACATCACTCCCGCATCAGCCCGAGTGCGGCGATGGGCGCATCCCACCACCAAGTCTCTCACCGAAGCCCCACCAAAGGTATAACTCTTAGCTGTGCCCCGCCTCGTTCTTTTCGGTGACCTGCCCAAGAAAAGACATATTAACAATAATTCCTCAAGAGTCGGTTGCCTGCTGCGCGGTTATCTACTGAAGAAACTTTATTATTCCCATACTCTGCTGCAGCGAGGTGAGTTTCTTGATCGTGTGTCGCTTCTTTGACGTCATTTGCTAACACGCCCGATCTAGCTTTTCTCTCTCTCTTTCTCATACACCATGTCTCTCTCCAACAAACTCGCCATCACCGACGTTGATGTCAAGGACAAGCGTGTCCTCATCCGAGTAAGTCAATTGGCGCCAATCCCTGGCGGTATCACCCCCGTGGACGATATACTCATAGCAGTTTTTGTACCCGACAGGTCGACTTCAACGTTCCCCTCGATGCCAACAAGAATATCACCAACAACCAACGTATCGTTGGCGCTTTGCCGACAATCAAATACGCTCTTGAGAATGGAGCAAAGGCGGTGATCCTGATGTCCCACCTTGGTCGTCCTGACGGCAAGGTCAACCCCAAGTACAGCCTGCAGCCTGTTGTTCCCGAGCTCGAGAAGTTGCTGGGTCGCAACGTTATTTTCACCAACGACTCTGTTGGCCCCGAGGTGGAAGAGACCGTCAACAAGGCCTCTGGTGGCCAGGTTATTCTGCTGGAGAACTTGCGATTCCACGCCGAGGAGGAAGGCAGCTCCAAAGACGAGCAGGGCAACAAGGTCAAGGCCGACAAGGCCAAGGTTGCAGAATTCCGCAAGGGTCTCACTGCTTTGGGAGACATCTACATCAGTAAGTCTACTATACATGGAGCTGATGAGTTCCCGGGGGGAAGGCACCGCGCTAATCTGATTCTGCATCCACATAGACGATGCATTCGGTACCGCACACCGTGGCCACAGTTCGATGGTCGGAGTTGAGCTCCCCCAGAAGGCATCCGGTTTCCTTGTGAAAAAGGAGCTTGAGTACTTTGCCAAGGCTCTCGAAAGCCCCCAGCGACCCTTCCTCGCCATTCTTGGAGGTTCCAAGGTTTCCGACAAGATCCTCCTCATCGACAATCTTCTACCAAAGGTTGACAGCTTGATTATCACCGGCGGAATGGCTTTCACTTTCAAGAAAACTCTTGAGAATGTGAAGATCGGCAACAGCTTGTTTGACGAGGCTGGTAGTAAGATTGTCGGCGACGTGATTGAGAAGGCCAAGAAGCACAACGTGAAGGTAATCTTGCCTGTTGACTATGTTACCGGCAGCAAGTTTGGCGCTGATGCCGAGGTTGGATACGCCACCGATGAAACCGGTATCCCCGATGGCTGGCTCGGTCTGGATGTTGGCGAGAAGAGTGTTGAACTATACAAGGCTGCTATTGCCGAGTCCAAGACCATCCTCTGGAACGGCCCCCCTGGTGTCTTCGAATTGGAGCCTTTCTCCAAGGCCACCAAGGCCACCCTGGACGCCGCTGTGAATGCGGCTCAATCGGGCACCATTGTCATCATTGGCGGTGGTGACACTGCCACCGTTGCCGCCAAGTACGGCGTTGAGGACAAACTGAGCCACGTGTCTACTGGTGGTGGTGCTTCTTTGGAACTCCTTGAGGGCAAGGAACTTCCTGGTGTTGCTGCTCTGTCAAGTAAGTAAACGTTTCTATTATCCGACAAACCAAGATACAGGTGGGATTCTCTGTAATATCGAATACATATATTCATTTTCAAAAAAATTGAAATACCGAAGCCTCTATCCCTGCATGAACCAAGGGTTTCAACTGCCAATAGAGTCCAGTAACTCCAGGTCTAGCAATATCACGTTCTGATTACTCGGTGCTACTCGCAGAAAAAAGTATATCGAATCTCTAGGTAGCCGAAGAGGTTGAATTGGAATATATAATCGTACGAGGGCCCATCATAAGAATCTCCAAAGAGTAAGCAAGCCCTAGCCAACATGTAATATCGTCTGGCGACGAGGATAGTCTCATTAGAATCAAGTAGAATCGTCTGCGGCCTTACGATGACTGCTAGTTTGTGTGTGACATTGGGGGATCAAGTTTGACGTGAAAATATTTTTTGCCCGCCTGGTCGTTATCAAGCTATTGATCTATCATCTAGCATGTTGTTTCGCGGGGAGTTGGTTCCATCGTCCTCATTCCGATTCCTGTTTCTTTGGCCGGATGAGCTTTCACCTATTTGGCGGCTTCGACTTTCTTTATCTCCTCCCTAGAAGTAAGAATGTGTGAGCAAGGGTTGTTTTATATCAAGGGAAAATGAAAGAGGCGATGCATCTTACTTTAACTGTTTTGAAAAGTCCTCGCTTTCGTCATCGTCATCCCAGCTTTCCTCCCACAGGTGCGTATTAGCGCCGTTGGTTGATGTCGTTGAGCCCTGAGCCTGTTCGGTTTCCTCTTGTTGCCAGTCTGAAGATTATCGTAAGAAAGTGGTGTCAGGAATGAGTATAACAGGATCAGAATCAAGAGACTGGAGCTTGGTGTATGCAACAGACAGACCACGGGTCGGGGCAAGGTAGGTGGGACTCACCCTCAACTGGGAAGTCTTCAAACTCGTCATCCTCCTCAAGAACGGGAGGGTTCTGCTTCTGCTGAGCAGGCTGCTCTGAGACATTGGTCTCAGCTGTGTTTGGATTCGACATTGCGGGCGGGACGGGTTGAAGTGTGTAAGCAACGAGAGAGGGGTCGAGGACGGTCACGCAGCGGTCTTGAAGCCAAGCGAGAGTGGCAGCAAGTTGGCGATCAGTATTTATAACGGACGGTCGTCTGTAGCGAGCGAGATGGCTCTTTGTGGCAAGGTGAATGCTGGAGTGATTGGTATAGGAATACACGGCGGACAAGACAATGCATGTCGTCAAGCATGTTCCTATTGGGCAGGCGGTGAGGTAAAATGTGTGGCTGGTGAGTGTGGCTGATGCCCTGCATTTTCCCGACACAGACAGCTCTCGCTCTTATTCTCTCCCTCTCTTTCTCCCTCCCCTTCGCATCCAGCCAGTATTTTGCTACTTGCTGTTCTCTTGAAGTACTTCGTCTATATACTGGTCCGGGTCCGACGCATGGTTTGGGAGCCAAAGTCCGCTTGGGCAGATCGCGCTGTTCGCTCTCGGAGCTTAAACAGCCGGGAAGCCACGAGCCCAAGGTTCGCCCATCAGCCACATTGATCACTCAGCTGGACAGACTTCGCCAGAGCAGTCTTGACTTATTCTTCTTTCTTTCTTTCTTTCTTTCTTGTCTTGCTTTTATTTCTAGTCTTCGGAAACAGCAGAATTCTTGCGGTTGCTCCCAGCCTTGGTCAATCAAAAGGAGTCCATCACGCCGCTACCGTCAGCATCCAGATCCGGAGGTCGGCGGCTATCCCCTAGGCGGTTATCCCCTAGCTAGTTATCGATCCTTCGTCCGTCGACACACGCTTCACAATACATGGACCAGGCAAATTAAGCAGATTCCTTATGTAGAACGCACTTCTGAACTTTCAAGCTAAATCCGTCCAGTCCGGTCTGCTTAGAGCCTCGAAAAAAACTAGGGCTTTTCTACCCGGCCTTATTGCTTAAATCAAGCCTCCGACAATTTTTGATTTTGGCCTTATATACCTTTTCGAGGCTTAGGCAGACTTGAGGTCTGTAAAAACAAAGGCTTTTCCAAAATGTATCGCGTGGGGTCGTGGCTATCTGGGCGCAAATCCGGCAATTCATCTTCGCAGTCACTCGACTCGGCGGTGCAGGTTCAAGATCGTACGTTTTTATTCCCCGTTCTATTGTAACTGACCGCTAGATTGTGACTGATGCTAACTGATTGTCGCTGGAATAGTTGAGCATGCGATGGCTGGTATGTGCTTTGGATCCATGCATGGCTTAGCCAAAAGCTAATGAATGTGCTGTAGCGGCCACATTGATTCTCAATGATGATGTCGAAGGCGCTGAAACAGGTTTAAACAAAGGTGACTCAACTTTCCACAAAGTATGTAATCTCCAGTATCTATTGAACGATTTCTATATACTAACAAGCACCCAGACTGGCAAGGGCGTTGTTGGTTTTATTCGCGCGACCCTGGGTTTCGAACAAGAAATAATGCGTCAGGGTATGCCAGAAACCTTTAATTACCATTTAGACCGTGGTTAAAAAGCTAAATATCGGTTTATAGCCGCTGAACGTCTTGCGGATGCTGAGAACAGTGCATATAATGACCAACAGAAAACAGTACATGTCTCGAGTACTCCGAATGCTTTTCATTCACAGATATATGGCGCAGGTGCAGAGTATGTCCTTTGTCAAGCAATGGTGCAGATTATGGCTGCTGTTGTGGGTGTCCTTAACGAAAGCCTCACGGAAAGTCTCAAGGGGTTCTATAAAATGCGAAAAGCATACATGGCCTTGGATGGTATTCTCCGGATGGAGGAACGACACTTGCAAACTGCCCGTTCGAAGACCATAGCTGCGCTACAATTAGAGGACAAGGTCCTATCATCAACCCCCTCCTCAGCTTATAGTCCCACCATATCTACCGAAGAGTTGACCAAAGACACTGTGAAGCTGAGCGTCGTAGATAAAAGTCTAACGTCATCAAGCCCAGGTATTCCTGGTACGCCACTCGGTGAGACCTTCAGCCACGGTCCTGAGTCCGCCGAGTTCAGCCATCCGATTGATGCTTTCATACATTCTGCTGCTAGCTTGTGCTTCGGCATGCTTCTCCTGATTCTCTCGATGATTCCTCCCACTTTTAGCCGCTTGCTCGCCATTATTGGTTTTAAAGGTGACAAGGAACGGGGATTGCGCATGCTATGGCAAGCCAGCAAATTTGATAGTTTGGTTGGAGCTATCGCTGCGTTTGGTATCTTGGGATACTACAATGGCTTTGTCCGATTTTGCGATATTATCCCTGATGCTACGAACGAGGACGAACTTGAAATTGAAGGATATCCAGTGGACCGACTCACGTCATTGCTCCAAAAGATGCGGAAACGTTATCCAAATAGTCAACTTTGGCTGTTAGAAGAGTCTCGCATGAAAGGTGCCAACCGGGATTTGGAAACCGCGCTAGATATGTTGAAGAACTGCGACAAGAGCCCGCTCAAACAAGTTGAAGGGCTTCAAACTTTTGAAAAAAGCTTGGATGCGATGTATTTGCATAGGTATGAAGAGTGTGCGGAGTCTTTCATTAGCGTGAGTGAGATATCGAACATTTCTCTTCCTTTGGCTGATTTGTTCCACAGTGTGTCGAGCTCAATTCTTGGTCCCCTGCTCTATATTATTATATTGCCGGAGCCGCATACCTAGTACTATACCGTCAATCATCCGCTACCAGTGCAGCAGAAGCAACCGTCTATGCTGAAAAGGCTAGAGAAAACCTGCGCAAGGCGCCTACACTGGCGGGAAAGAAGCGTCTAATGGCACGCCCGCTCCCGTTTGATGTCTTTGTAACCCGCAAAGTGGCCAAGTGGGAAGCCAGAGCCAAGGATTGGGGGGTTGACCTTGTTGACGCAGTCGGAGTGGATCCAATTGAAGAGATGATTTTCTTCTGGAATGGCTACAATCGCATGAAAGAAGAAGGGCTGGAAGATTCCCTTCGCAATCTGTCCTGGTCCGAGACCGAGGCTAACAAGACATGGAACAAGGAGAGCGAGGATGAAAAAGCCATTCTCTCTTTGCTTCGGGCAGGTGTTCTACGCGCGTTACGAAAACACCAAGCAGCCAAGGAGATCTTACAACACAAAGTCCTCACTCAGGACAGAACTCTCTTCAAAGGTCATCTACGCGATGACTGGATTTTGCCCGTGGCACATTTTGAAATGGCCTCTAATCTATGGATGGAGCGTCCCAGCTACGTGGCGACTCACGGCCGAAGTGAATACGCCTTGAAAACTACTGTGTCGAGGACGTCTACAGAATACGGTGTAAAGGAGGAAGAGGAAGTGGAGCGCGAGAAAGTTCGAGAATGTGAAGAACATCTCGAAAAGATCGCTAAGTGGGAATCGTACGACCTTGATACTCGAGTCGGTCTGAAGGTCACAGCTGCCAGGGAGGCTGTCCGGAAGTGGCATCTGGCTCATCCTGCAGCAGCCTCTACTTGACCCTGTACTTATTTGGCTATTTTTCTTGAAGATGGGGGGGGGGGGGGGGGGTTTTTTTTTTTTTTTTTTTTAAAAAA
>CVMT01000002.1:870947-902671 GCA_000985935.1 Talaromyces islandicus | reverse complement strand
TTGACTTCATTTCAGATTTCAAAAAATTTATGGTAGATTTTTTGTGTCGGTCCTTTTTTTTTTCTTGGGATTACCGTTCAAAAGGATCGAATGTACATGTATTGCATATGCATGGTAGATGATGTTTAAGAGGATAGAATCAAATTACATGTATATATGTCATACCTGTATCTCTAATCTTATGTTGCGTGTATTTTCGCATGATAACGACTTTTTTTAAAAAATATTCATAGGGGTTTCAAGTACAACATTGAATATCAACATCCATACATGCAACATTGAATTGTTTTGACGGCTATGCTCCAGTCTGATAACGTCACAAACAATCACATGCACATATGTAGTTACTTTACATTACTATATTCCGACTATATACATATCTAGTCTATATATATGTACCAATTAACATTTTAACATATTATAGGACAATCATGAATGTCCTCCACCAACGGAAAAAAGGGCAACACCTGTGCTCGAAGGCGACATCTAAGGAAATCCCAGTTTACTCCGGGTAAACCGACGCCCTCGACCATTTACCCCTCGCTCTAATTCTTCGCCCGTATATATAAAACAAGTATGGAATGGGAATCAGAGCAACTGCAATAAAGCCCAACGTACTCGCGGCCCAGTCAATTCCAAGATTGTGATACATTGCATCGGTGAAGAGCGGGAAGGTGGCAGCGAAAACGCTGCGCAGAAACGTGTTGGCAGCAACTGCAGACGCCGCAGTCGACGAGAACGTATCAACGAGATAGTTTAGTGCGGCTTGGATAATGGTGAAAAACCCAAGGCCCATGCAGACGGCTCCAATCACGGGGGCGATCCAGTGTATAGTTCGATCAGACGTCCAGGCAAAGATGAACATACCTGCTGCAAATGAAATCGAGCCCAGCATCATCGGAGGCAGGCGGGCTTCGGGGACAGGTCGATTGTTGTTTGCCTTGAACTTCTTGATGTAGAACCGCTGGTTGAGAATGTTGACAAATGCACCGATAAAGATTCCGATCAAAAGAGCCAAAAACGGCAATGCCCCAACAACCTGATTCCAGCCGCGTTCCTCTTCGAATTCAATGGGGAACGCAGCCAGGTTAAGGTATAGAATTCCATAAACAAACGAAGCATACAGGGCGATAGCGAAGCATATAGGAGTAAACAGCAGGGCAAACGGCCGAATAAGATATTTGTTTCCCATTTCTCTGAGGTTTACATCCCATTCCTCATGTTTTGAATGCAATGCCCAGTTCCCTGTTTCGTATCGAAGCCGTCGAGCTTTGCTCACGAGTAGGGCAGGTGGATATGTCTCATCGAGGAAAATGACGTCCAAAGTTAGGATGAACATCATATAAATGCCGGTAATCTATAAATAATCAGAACTACATGCAGTTAAACAGCATCATTCAGGAATAAGCACTCACATATTCAGTCCACCTCCATCGCAGATAGCTCTGAACAATCGCACCGCCAACAATGGGCCCAAGAATGGGACCGCCGACCACGGCCATTGCATACCCGACTATAGCAGCACCTCGCTGCTCCGGCGACCAGAGATCACCAAGCACACCACCGGTGTTTGTCACCGGAGCTGCTCCAAAGAAGCCGGCAAAGAAACGCGTGATCAACACTGTCTGGATATCCTTTGCTGTCGCGGTACCGAAGGAAAAGACAGCTGCGATAAAATACGGTGTGATTACGGCGGCTTTACGTCCGTACAACTCTGACAGGGGTGCCCATATCAGAGGGCCAAATCCAAAGCCAAGAAGGAGAAACGTCACACCAAGCAGGCTGACTTCTTGTCCAACATGGAAATCGGCACTTATTTGTAATACTCCCGGTGTGTAACTGTGCCATTTATCAGAAAGGAGAGCCATCAATCAAGTCTGTAACAAAGACACGTACACTGCACTTGCCCATGTAGCACCTGTTTCGAAAATACTCGTTAGCTAACACGAAAAACAAAGATAAGAAAGAAGCTGAAAGCGGCAAAAGTCCCGTCTTACCCATCGTGGTCAAGCCATATAACACAGTTGTGACGCATTTTTTGTAAAACCCCCAATTTCGCGGGTGATAAGGATCGTCGGGCCCATCAAAGTCGACCAGTACATCGGGAGAAGTCTTGGTATGGGAGAGCGGATGGGTGAATTTGGCAATCTGGCCAGGCTCGCGACTTCGGATTCTTGATATAATAGACTGGGCGCGCTGGTTAAATGCGGAAGCAGTCGAACTTGCTGTGGTCTGTTTCTCTAGGTTTATGGTATGGTTGGCGCCGGGCTCGTGAGGCTCGTCTGCGCTCGCATCTTGGATGAAAGAATTGTCGTCATGGCTACTGTTTGAGCGTTCTGTGACGGGGTGATCGGCCATTATCGTCTACACGCCCAGCGCATTGACTAGTGTAAGGTTCAAATGCTGAGGTGCGAAACGAAAAATTGGGAATTTATATCAATTGACATGGATTGACGTATGTAGACGTATATATCACCAATTGTTGAACGGGCCCAACACTCCGATTAGTAGAATATGGCAAAGAGATAGGTTCCGCGAGCCCAGTACGACAGAAGCCAAAATTAACTGCTGATCGATTAGTCTCAGCCACGGAAAAAAGAAGAAGAAGTTGCAAAAGTCACCAAAAAGTTGATGCGGGGCGGCAGCTACTTATGTTTCTTACTCCGGACAACGGATGCTAGCAGGCAGGCCGAGCTCGGGCTTTAGCTTGCTTATGCGGAGACAGTGGCCGATGATCTGCGATGACAACCAACTCATATGCACGCTATAATCCTAGAAAACCGTCCTCGGATTTACGCAGTGAGTGAAAGTTTTGCTTCGGATTTAGGCATAAACTAATTGCTAAAGTTATATTATTTGGGCCTTTCCTGGTGGATGCCGTGATGCCGATTAGCCGGCGCACCGTTTCTGACACGAGTGGGATTCAGTGGAGCCGTATATAAGCTGACATCAGCAGCATGCAAGAAGAAGCATCAGTGAAACCGACTCTATTATAACTGTTGACATGTTCTATTGTATAGTTATATGTATGTTTATATAGCTGTAACTGATACAGACTCGATGCAGTGGGGCCACGTTGATTTGCAGTGCAGATGGACAAAACTGGCCAATGGGAATTAATCAATTGATTGCGCTTGATACATATGTACAACCTGGCCAATCAGAAAGCTCATTTTGGACTGAATGCAAGAACTGGTCTGTGCATATACAAACTGGGCAAACATGAAATGTATTTCTTTCATTATTTAGTCCTGTATACCTATCAGAATATTCAATTCCAGAAACGTTTGTATGTGATTGATACTAATTGATCTTTGAATAAACGGGAAGAAAAAAGACACCCCAATTTCATCTACCTAAGCTCCTGGAATATTTTTACCACCCAGCCCTAAATCAAGAAGAATAACAATGACCGACGCTAATACATATGATGTAAACTAAATTACCAACTGCAACCAGCTCCCCTCAAATGTTAATGAGCAAGCTATTGTCGACATCATCGTCTACAGCACCAAATTCCCAATCCCCCCGCTGGATCCGGCTCACTCGGTCTAACTCGGCCTGGTATTCGCGGCGAAGATGCTCCAAGGTTACGATCGCCCGCTGTGGACTCGGGCGGTGTTTTTTGTTGCCAATGGCCTGCTGGCTGGCCTCAGCCGACCCAGTGCCACTGCTGCGTCGTCGAGCAGAAGGGCTCGAAGGGCCACGAGACAAGTTGGCGTCGTCCATAAACACGTCGTCGTTGTCATCGTTGTGCTTCGCCATTTCTGCAGTGCCCTGAGTAGGATCCAGCTCCACCAGAATGTACGCCTCATTTTTGTCCACGCACGCCAAAAGGTTGATCAGCGATAGCAGCTCGTGCCGGATTTTCTTGCTCTCGAGATCATCCTCCTCTACCAGTCGCCTGGACTCATCATCATCAATCCTTCGTCGAACAAGGGCCAACTGCGTAAGGGGGGTATCTCGTGCATCACGGAGTCGCTGCACTGTCTGGTATCCCAACTCGGCTGCTCCGCGAAGATCGTTGCGCGCAATGCGATAGGCATGCAAGATACGGTGATAGTCTGGAGTATCGTTTCCTTCCCACCACAGATCGTCTGGATCCAAGGAAGAGCTGAAAGAAGGTTGCTTCCTTGCAAGTGACAAGAGGCATTCGTCCACATGAGATGAGAGGCTAGGCGTGATGCCAAGTGGGAGGTGGAGGAGCTGCTCGAGACCGGAAATACCAGGCCCGTGCGCTGAGAGAATAGCAGTTATCAGAGAAGCAAGCGCCGGCTTTTGCAAAGCACTGTTGGTGTAGCGCGAGAGCGCCGAATACGCCTTATCAAACTGGCAAGTTCTCAGCGACGCGTAGAACAGTCGAGAAAGAACCTCAGTCCGAATGTTCAGATATTCTGGATCGTCTTGAGAATACTGGCCATCCGTCTCCAATGCCTGTAACGCAAACGAAGCAAAGTCGGACACATGCGTAAAAGACCGAGCCTTTTCAAAAACGCTAACTATATGCTGGAAATATTTCGGAAGGCCGTTGTTGAAATTATCTGCGTCAAGAATATCGAGCAGACCGGACGACATTTCGCTCAGGTCACCGAGGGCCCTCCCAGACGCTATTGATCAGTCAGTAATCACTGAATATCAACTACGTAATCAACACTCACAAAGCAGAAAAGCAGCTTTTTGAAAGTACAGGGCTGCTTTATCAAATTCTGACTTAGCCACGAACAATCGGCCTTTAACATAGCTTGACCAGGCGTTGCTAGGTTGAAAGCGTAAGAAGTCACTCGCAAGTTCAACATTGCCGTTTGCAATCAGATCACATTGTATGTGCACCAAGACATTGGGAAGCACTACGTCTCCAGGACGCACAATCCATGAGAGGACATCTCGTATACCTTGGGTTAGATTAAAGGTTTGAGGAAGGTTAACGTTAGGTCGTGGTCGAATATTGGCAACAAAGAAGTCCTCGAGAATTGATTTGACTACGCCGACTTCTGTCGATTTGACTTCCTTGTCAGTATCATGATGGCCCCGATTTGGTGGGATTCGGGTATTTGAGCTGAGCCAATATAGGAGTTCGCACTCCTTCAGAAAATTTATGAGCAAAGGGAACAATTCTGATGCATCAAAAGATGAGCCGGGCTTTTGAGTGATTTCGCCCCCGATGAAAACCACCAGGATGAGAAGATCGAGCAGGACTTGGCGAGTGTAATTAATTGTTTCCTGGGATCCATTTGTCATAGACCTAACTCCAAATGCCGTGAAGAGCAACTCCGAGTCTTTGGCTGTAAACCCCATTGGGAGTGTATCTAGAATGACTTGGAATGGCTCCCTTTGCAGCTTGTAGATGTTCATTTGTTCGTTCATCGAAGAGCAGAGGAAATTAAATGTATCGTCTGATACCTGATCTCCTAATTCTGTTCGGTCAATAAAGGCTCCTAGTCGATCTGTTGCCGAGAGCAAAGGTTCCAGAAACAGTTCACTGTGTAAAGCCTGCTCAACTGATCGCAGTGCGGTCGCAGGCAGACGTCTTCTGAAGTCGGTAGCGACCTTGATGAGATGGCTAGGCTCGTGGTATCGATTGCCAATCTCGTTCTCAAGTTTCCGGTGTCTCCATCGATCTGCCACTTTGGGTAGTCCGTTTTGCAAATCTGTAACCGAATTGTGAAAGAGTAGTTCCGTAGCGCTGCATTCTCTGATCAGGGCACAAGTGTCGGTAGTAATCACCCATGGAAGGTCACTGTAAAGATCATATGCCAAGGATACTGGCTCAAATCTTCGGCCGTTGACTTCCTGGGCAATCTGCCAAAACTGACGCCACTTGTGGTCGGTATCTGTTCGATATTTAGAATAGTCCAGGTCATCATCAGCGAATTTCCGTAATGATACAGATGCCGCAATAGTCGAGCACAAGCGTTCTTGCAATGGCGCGTTCCGCTTAGGAAAGGCCAAAGATGAACGTGGCTTCAAAGCTTCTTGGTACGAAACGAGCGCTGTCTCTAATACTTCAGGTGTGTAGCGACCCGGGTGAAATATGAATTTGAGCCACTTCTCTGTAGGGTCGACAGTGTCTGCTAGTATCAAAGAAGGAGCTGGTTCGTTCCGCCGCGTGTCCCAAGCCGTGGATGTCCAATTCGCAGACCAGTCATCTTCTAGGCTCTCGAAATCAAAGTGTAGCGTATAGAGCTGGTACAGATCGTTGTTGCGCCACAGAACCCACAGTTCCATCCGCCTTCCTTCCTCCATTGGTCGTATTTGGAAGTCGGCAACGCTCCAGAACATATTTCCAGTGGCGTCAGGATCCAAAGGCCTGAAAACAGCCTCTGGGAAGAGATCCTCGATAGTCAGTGGTGCAGTCAAACCACCTTTGATGGCCCAGAACTTAAACTGCCCTTCCTCATGAGGGGTATACGTGGCAACGTAATAACGATATCCCCCATCCATAGCCCTTTCGGCGTTGAATACTCGAAGAAAAGCAGAATCCGCAGGGTTCAGGAAATATGCCGTCGAATCCTGTTGTTGTTTGGGTAGCTGGCGATCTAAAAGATCTTTTGAACCAACCAGTCTGTTTGTCGCGAGATTCCAAACCTTTAATGTATGGTTCAAACAGACTGCAAAGACGTAGGTTTGATCTGATGTTGTCGCTATCGCATTCGGTGTGTTGGGGTCGAGATTATGGCCATTGTACGTTATCCGCTGCTGGGCGCTCCATGGCACAAGCCCGCGAAGCGATGCTCCCCAGGACTTTTCGTCAAAGGTAATTTGTGACCAGTGAGACCCTAGACATAGAATATGTCAGATTAAACAAATAAGTAGCAGAAAAGGGAATTGTTGGCCTACCATCATCTCCAGCCCGCCTGGTCAATCTCAAAAGAGCGCCGTTTTCAAGCGCGATAAACAACTCGGTCGTACTGCTAGCGTGCAAACGATGAGGCTGGGTGAAAGAAAGAGGAGAAGGCACAAAGGATTTGCACCAATCTTGGAGATTCTCATCTATGGATGACACACGGCGAAAAAACTCTGGTCGAAGGTTCAACGTGTGCAAATGTTTGGAGGTGGTTAAGACGAAGACGTTTAGGACCTCGTGATCTTCGGTGTCTGCCAGGGCCACGCCAGAGGGGATTATCGCCTCTTGAAAGTCGAAGCGAAGCACCAGGTTCGCTTCATGGTGATCGACAACACTCTTGGATATGTCCACGGATTGGATCTCCAGCACCTTGTTTTCATTGACCACCCTCCAAAGGAACGTACGCGGATAAACCTTTCGTTGGCGAAAGTAAAGGGATCCTTGTGTAGCCAGGTACCGTCGCGCAAAATCCTCTTCGTCTCTGATGATCGGTATATCTTGGGCTGCCACCGAGGAGAGAGACAGCCTCGCCCGCCGCTGCGAGTTTTCTTGCGTGGGGATTTGGATGTCGACCACGGTGCTTGCTGCGGCCGGGCGCACGTCGACCTTGATTTCTTTGTAAATTTTTGCCATCATGCGGCTGTGTTCTTCAAAAGCGGACAATTCGGGATAGGAATCAGGCGTAGGCTGCCATGCTCGTCGTCGCAGGGTGAGCTCGTGGAAGTGCGACAGTTGTTTTTCTCTGCCGCCAGGTTTGATGGCGGAGGAGCTTTCGGCGAGAGCTCCAAACGCCACAGCCTCAGGCGGACTAAAACACTAGCGCGCGCTTCCGTGGAGACAACCACACCAGACCGATTTTAGGTACAGAGTATGTACATATGCACAGATTCATTTGATTCAATGATTCTACTATACTGAGCTTATAGATATTCGTTATTGGATATTGTGATGTGCTCTGATATTTCACGGAATGAAAACGTATCTTCATACATATTGTACCACCGGACTGCTCCTGTGCCATGCGAAAAATAATACTGAGAAAAAGAAATAATAATAATAACTATACACAGGCCGTGATCATCACTTGAGTGTTGAGAGGCGACGTTCTTCGTTACTCGTTCTCTAGATCTTTAGGGCTAGGATCACCGATACCGTCTTCTCTAATCGCAAACAGACAATCGCTCTCGGGCAGACAAGGACTGTCGTAGATCTTGCATATTCGGGTTTCCCCGCGGCCCTTTTTCAAACTTAGTCGAGTAGTGCTTGCGTGAGCGATAATGTTCCCTCCGATCGGTTTCTTTGGGTCTGGGTTGAACATGGAGCTTGGGCCTCCATCAACCTGAGAGACGACTTGGTTGGTGATGACCACTGCAATTCCAAACTCGTCGGCAAGGCGCTGCAACGTTCGCAGAAATTTGGCAAGATGAGTCTGACGGTTGGACAGTTCACCACGCCCGTTAAAGTCGGTTCGATATAAAGCGGTCGCAGAGTCGACGACCAGCAGCGAGAATCTTGTTTCGCACATCATCTGGGACGCTTGGTTGAGAAGTTGAAGCTGGTGATCTGAGTTGTAAGCTCGAGCATAGGCAACGTTATCAAGGACCTCCTCTCCGACGAGTCCATATCGTTGTGCAACAGCCAATAGCCTCACTGGACGGAATGTGCCTTCGGTGTCAATGTAAAGGCATTTCCCTTCACCACCACCCATGTCGAATGGTAACTGGCACGTAACGGCAAGCGTATGGCACAGTTGACTTTTCCCTGTCCTGAATTCTCCAAAGATCTCCGTGATTGAACCGGTCTCTATTCCTCCGGCCAAAAGGGTGTCTAATTGTTTCGAGCCAGTGGTAATGGAGATAAGTTCGCTTCGTCGAGCATGCATTTCTGTGGCGGTCGTGAAACCCATAGGGACCAGCTTGGAAGCTAAATTATTTTTTATGTTAGTGATTCTATTATTTCGAGGAGTCGACATTCAATTTTTACCTTCAGCCAAGATCTTGGTGGCTTTCTGTTCAGAAATACCCTTGATCTGCTCCAGGACTCGTTTCGGACTAAACGGACGGTATCAGAACTGCGAGACAAATCAAACGCAGAATGACGCTTACGTGTATGCAACAGACTCAACAGTGTGAAATCCTCCATCGATAATCAACTTGACATCTCGCGCCGTTAAGCCAGCAACACCCTGGTCAAGAATTAGAGTCCGCCCTCATTCTTTTAACAATGTCGCGGGGTTGGTACCTCGAGAGCAGAAATAGGCGTGGGAGCACCAGGGCCTGGAAGCCCACCATCATCATACTCCATTTGGGGTTCAGGATCGGCAGTCATTTTTGCAGGTGTATATCCTCGTTGGCTAGAGAGCTGCTCAAGTTCCGGAGTCGCGTCGCTTACAGGAAACTCCCAGTCGATCACGCGTTCTTGCAGAGCGGAGGAAAGTCAAGTAATGCAGGCCGGTATATATTTCTAGATGCCCACCAAGAGTTGCTTTAATTTATGAAGAACTGTCTGGTCATGAAAACCCTCGAATGAATGAATCAACTGATGGCATAGTCGGTCGTTGATTAGCGAGGACGCGTCAGGCAACAACGCGTGGTCACGTGATTAACCAGCGACTAATCCAGCTGATAACGATGATTGGTCCCAGCGTGTTGTATGTTAACCAAGTACTGCTACGATGGTGTTATTGACGATCTGAATAAATACCAAACGATCTTATTCGTTCAAAGTCGAACTAAACTAAAGCGCTAGACGTGTGGATGGAAACGTTGTGGATCCTTTTTCCTTCTGTATTGAAAATATCCACGAATTTCCTCATGCTGCTCATTATCGATAACGTATCTACTTTCGTGATATTGCTCGAAACCTCCATAACAAAACCGCACAGTCAATTCGGTTGTATCTTGATGCGTAGAACAAACAAGGCCCGAGATGGTAAAACTGTTGCCAAGAATTGGATGGAAATACCATCAAGACATGCTTGACTATTTTTCCGGCGACGATCAGAGAGGAGAGTAAGATGCATAGCGACTCAGCTGGCTGGATCGAGAGGCCCGTGGAGGCGATGGACTGGGCGGAGTGCTCATTATAGAAGAGTCTGCGTTGTAATAAAGCGGTGCATTGCGATGGGGTGTTTGTTGGCCAAGGGCATAGATGCCCTCGACCTGAACGCCAGTCTCGAGTGCTCGAGCACCAAAAGGGACATCATCAACCTTGAATTGCTGTCGCCATAGGGTAGTGTTCCGCTGGGCCTCTTCTGTTGAGGCCCGAGTGTATAAGCGAGTCTTCCATCTCCTAAAACATGTCATAAGAAAGCCCATGGCAATGACAACGACCTATAACGTTTAGCGACGCTCTCGTTCGTTAATAAAGGAATGAGGTACCATAGCACAAGCGAGAATCTGTTTCAAAGTTTTAGTTAATCAATAATGTAAGATGGTAGGTCGTCCAATACTTACAAAGACCATTTTCTCCCAGGACTTCCATCCTTGCCAGAAGCCCATGGTAGTGAAAGCAAAATTTTGCGAGGACTAAGATACCAGGCAAGCTAATAAAAACAGGACAAGAGTTCTGACATGAAACTGCAAAGTAGCTATGCAAATTGATGATTGAAGAGGGAACGGAGCAAGGTGGCTCGGCCAGCAGTTTCTTTCACCTCGCGCTCTTTCCACCGCCAGGCAGCGGCGTCGCCTCACCGCCCGTCCCTATCTATCATATACATGCATATATATGTACATTGTATAAATGTACACTGGCTGCGGTATGCCCCCGTCTCAAAATATTCCCATATTGCTATATAACATTAACCCTGATCTGTTAACCTGTAGTCAGATAGGCTGTCGTGCATGTATATTGGACCGCAAGGAGTAAGCTCTCCCTGTACAATATCACAATTAACAAAAAGTTGTCAAAACTCTGCCGAAAACCCCCCTCCCCCCCCCCCGTTTAACGAAGCAACGTCCACAGGTGCTCAGTTGTCTAGACTGGCAATCAAGCGGACAGTCAACAAGTGTGCTTTATGAAACCAGTCCATACATGCGCCACAAATGATTAAAACAACTTAGCGTAGAAAGACAATAATCGAACTCGCAAATTCTACATAGGGCTTCAAGTTTCTGTCACGGGCGATTCGGGTTTGAAGCTTCCAAGCTCCGCGCCTTGGCCACTTTGGGCTCGCTTCCGGCCTGGGAGACGGAACCCTAGGTGGGTGGATGGCGGTCGGTTGCTATTGGTAGTCGAGTCAGACGAATTGTCTCCAAAGCGAGCAAAAAGGCCTTTCTTCTTCGGTTTGACGTCCTCGTCGGCCAGTCCAACCTCCTCAAATGTCTCTTCTTCCATGGACTGAGGGCGTTCAAATGTGTTTCCAGCACAGAGGCGTCCATTTTGTCGAGAGACACGAGAGTCCAAAGACGTGCGAGAGGGGAGGCCGTCGGACTGGGCGACTGGAGATCTGGCAGAGATGTCCTGCGACGCACACGAGTTAGAAAGCACAGGCCGTGCGGGGCGGGGAGATTTGCGTACAAAGGATCGGCGATAAGAGTCGAACGATTCCCTGCTTATTGAGAATGGCTCGTTTTCATCCACAAGGTTGCGATGCTTCGAAGACCCGGGCGAATTGGGGTATCTGTGCCAGAAGCTCTGTTTCTCAGGGGGGGAGGGCTACGCAGTGCCCGTGGTTAGCAATTGATGGACATCAGAGAAGCACCGAGTTGTGAAGAGATGGTAATACCGGAAGGTAGACGCCACTATCGTTGACCACTGGCGCAAATATTGTGTCAGTTTCTTTCCACACTTTGTATGATGCAGAGGAGCTACACGTACCACACAGTTTATATTCATTGGGAACCTCCTCTCTGCTTCTTCGAAAATTCAATGGACCGCTCTGCTGACCGTCGACAGATAAGCGCGACTGCGATGACGCATTGTTTTCTTTGGCCTCGTTTTCAGGTGCCGTGGGCTTTCGCCCTAACAGATTGCGAAGCTGAGGCATTATCGATAACGGAAGGAATGGGTTGAAGTGGGCAGGGCAGATCGGGAAGCGTGTGGCAGGAGCACGAAGGGGATATGGGACCACAATCCAGTAGTAGTAGTAGCACAAGTCTAATAGTAAGTACGGAAAAGCACTCTCACATGACCAAAAGACATTTCGCTGGGTTTGGTCTCTCCAGGGAATTCAGATGGAGACGATTATCAAGGATATGCACGATCGCAACGTCGGATGCGGTGCACAGCCCGACGATCAGCGGGGAAGGCAAGCGTGGGTGGCTTATGAATTACGTCGTGGTGCAGGTCGGCCGGGGCTGTTGGATCTGCTTTTCTACTGGGAGCGATTGGATTGCATGTATGAACCGTGGTGGTTTTCTATTGATTAAACGATGAAACGTCGCTGTACAATGTTTATTGACTATACGTAGCACCAGTAGTAAAAGACTACAAAATGTGGCTGATGCTGTTTATAGAGCACTATTGGACGTAATCCGGTTATCTGTGACGGATAACCCAGTGGAAGGGCAGCTGTCGGCGGGAAACCTTGCTCGGCTCGCGCCAACGGGTGAGCGTGTCTGGTTCGAATCGTGGAGCGGCAGCCGCAACTCGTTGGATAACCACGATTGTTGCGCTGTCTTAAGCAATGGAGATGACCCCTCAGGGAAGCAATTCTGCAAGGAGCTCTCCACTCTGTGATGGCGGCGCCAGGTCGCACCTCCTCGTGCAAGGCAACTCGCTATTGAGTTGTTCAACTGCATTCTCTCTTATTTTTGTTTTTGGTTTTCTTTTTTCCAGCCTTTTTTCCAGCCCTTTTTTGTCATCTGCCGTGTGCATGAGCAGACTATTGTACGCCTGTCTCTTTATGGCCTAGTTCCTTGGCGGGGGGAAAGCTAACTCCACCGTTTACACCGCCCGCGGGAGGCAGGCACTTAATTCTGCCGGGAAAAAAAAAAATTCCAGCGGAATTAAATCCTGAGTATCGTGCTCTTCCTCCTGCTCTGACAATTCAATTTTTTTTCTTCCAAAATTCCTGTCGTCGATATGCCGGGCATTAAACGCAGAGTCGACGCGAGCAATGACCGCGATGGCAAGCGTGCCAAAGTCAAGGATGCCGCCGCTCCTTCAGCAGCAAAAGGCAGCAAAAAGAACAATCTTCCTCCGGCCTTCCAGAAAAAAAGTGTCTCACAAGGTTCTCGGGAGTTCAACAAGGAGACGAAGCTAGCCAAGGCTGCTCACAAAAAGCCATCGTCCAAAAAAGTACAGAAGGAGGCCGTTGACGACGATGACGAAGACGACAGTGAAGACTCTGATTCGGCGGATGATTCAGATATCGACATGGATGACGAGCAAGACTCAATTGAAGAGGAGCAAGGAGATGTGTACCCTGAAGACGAGGCTGCAGCCGAGCTGTCAGGAAACGGAGACCATTCAAATAGCACTGAGAATAGTATGGCGCTTTTTCACCCGCAAATCAGGAACACTACGTTGACGTTGCTACTCTATCTACAGAAAGTTCTTCTCGTGAATCTCATGCCAAACAAAGAGCCCTCGCCCAGGAACGCAAAGCAGCAAAGCCGAACGCAGATATTATCGCACGATCGAAGAAATTATGGGAACGACTTCGTCGCAAGTCTCACGTGCCTCGTGATGAGCGCAAGACATTAGTCGCCGAACTCTACGAAATCATTACTGGTCGAGTGAGCGATTTCGTTTTCAAGCACGACTCTGTACGAGTTATCCAGACCGCATTGAAGTACGCTAGCCCCGATCAACGGAAACTCATTGCGCGCGAGCTCCAAGGCAAGTTCAAAGATCTTGCCGAGAGTCGGTACGCCAAGTTTTTGCTCGGCAAAATGTTGGTCCATGGAGACACTGAAATTCGCGACCTGATCGTTCCCGAGTTTTATGGGCACGTCAAGCGCCTTATCAAGCACCCTGAAGCATCCTGGATCCTCGATGACATTTACCGCGCCGCTGCTTCCAAGCAACAAAGGGCCCAGTTGCTCCGGGAATGGTATGGCCCCGAGTTTGCCATTTTCAAGGACAACACCAAGAGTTCAGAAGTGTCGGCCGACTTATCTCAAATTATTGCTGAGAACCCCGAGAAAAAGTCTCCAATCATGCGTCATTTGTATGAACTCATCAACCAGCTGGTGCAGAAGAAGGCTACCGGGTTCACGATGCTGCACGATGCAATGCTTCAGTATTTCCTGAACACGAAACCGGGCAGCTCTGACGCAAGCGAATTCATTGAGATGATCAAGGGAGACGAAGAAGGCGACTTGGCCAAGAACATGGCTTTCACACAATCTGGCGCAAGACTGACATGCCTGTGTCTTGCATACTCTTCTGCTAAAGATCGCAAGCTACTCCTACGATTCTACCGCGATACCATCAAATTGATGGCCGCCGACGTGCACGCACACATGGTTATCCTGACTGCATTTGAAGTGGTTGACGACACCAGGCTCACTGCCAAAACTATTTTCCCAGAGCTGCTAAGCCAGGACGCAGCCGAGTCGGCCCGCAACGAAGAACTGTTGATGCAGGTGAACGACAACAATGCTAGAATCCCACTGTTGTATTCGTTTGTCGGCGACAAAGTTAAATGGCTGCTTCCGGCTAACGATCAAGAGATCCTCCAAGAAGTCTTCAATATCCGCAAGGAAACCTCTAAGAAAGAGCCGTCTATTCGTCGCCAGGAGCTCGTCAAAGCTGCGAGCCCGAATCTTCTCGAGTTCATCGCCGCGTGCTCCGAGCCGTTGATGGAGACCAGTTTTGGGTGCCAGTTTCTTCTGGAAGTGCTTTTCGGGGCCGAGGGTGACAAGAACGCAGCTCTCAGTGCTGTCGCTGCT
Source organism: Talaromyces islandicus (assembly GCA_000985935.1). Taxonomy (NCBI): domain Eukaryota; kingdom Fungi; phylum Ascomycota; class Eurotiomycetes; order Eurotiales; family Trichocomaceae; genus Talaromyces; species Talaromyces islandicus. The sequence goes on along the minus strand of CVMT01000002.1, from coordinate 887,989 downwards.
GCGGCGAAATCCAAGGCTGAGGCGCAGGACTCGCCCTTTGTGGGGCGAATGCTCAAATCTCTCGTTCAGGGTGGTCGATTTAACAGCGCCGAGGGCAAGATTGAAAAAGTGAACCCTCCGCTGGGATTCCATACGGTGCTCTACGACAGTATCAAAGACGACATCGTGTCGTGGGCGACTGGGCCGCAGACATTTGTTGTTGTCGCACTGGCAGAGTCAGATGACTTTGGGAAGAAGGACGAACTACTCAGTGTTTTGAAAAAGAACAAGAAGGCGCTGGAGAAGGTGGCCAAAGCCTCGCCAGAGACTTCATCGAAGCAGTCAAAGAAAACCAGCCCAGCGAGCAGTGGCGCCAAACTGCTCTTGACGAAGATATAATGAACTCGCGCGTTCAGGGAAAAGCATCGTTTCAATGTCATTAGGATCAATACATACATAGTTTCTTATTTTGTCAGAGTGTTGGGGATTTGTTTTTGTAGATGCATAGATGCATTAGGAAATACTACTACGTGCATAGTACATAGTACAGTCCTTGACTCCTTGGAGGATTCCTTAGCTTAACGTCGATTGAGGAGGGGTGTCTCCGATTGGCAGACAGCATTAATAGTAAATATTATGTATGCTCCATAGATAACTAGTAAATACTAATAAGTAGTATGTAGTAAATATTGAATTTGCAACTTTTTCAAGGCCAATCAATAGTCGGATGGCTGCACAGTGGCAAGCTTGCAGGAAAGGCAAGGCGGCCCCTGCAGGAGCGAGCCCCTTCGGCGTATTCTCCCTTTCTCCAGTCTTTCTTTCTTGCAGAACGCACGCACACACAATTGACGCCGAGAAATCGCATTATTTAAATTAATCTCCCGGTGGAGCACAGTCGATGCTTCGAGCCCCCCCTCGGGCGACCGATCATTCCCCTTTTCAGGCCAGCTCAGGGACGCCTTTTTTTTGCATTTGCTGCTGGGGGCCGCAAGCAGTAGTACCACACCCGCCCTGCTGGCCCTTTCTTCCCCTGCCTGCACGTTCTACGACCCGAGGGAGCTCTCGCTGGTGGCCGATCACCTCGAATTGTTTATTATTGTTGTTGTTATTGTATTGTGTGTATTTCTTGTTAGCTACGCACGTGTGCTAACCAGCCGACCGCTGTTGAGTGCGCGCGACACGCCCGCTAACCTGCGCCTAGGATATGTCGTTATCGGGGGCATGTCTTTTTTGTAACGGCTTGCAGAGGTGACTGACGTGTTTTTCTCCCTCTCTCCCCCCTTTGTGATCGCAATCCAGGCGCTGTCAGGCCACCTGGAGCCCAATTGCACTCCGCATCCCTAGCTGCTGTCTGGCCAACACCCTCTCTTCACCATGGCGACGAATCACTACGGTTCCCAGTCCACCTACATCCCCAATCGCTTCGATACAAGCGAGCGTAAGCGCCAGGTTGTCGAACAAGTCACTCAACGCCCCGATGTGCCTGCTGAAGCGCCGCCGTCGCCAACATTAACGAACCCTGACATGATCCTCCCCTTCGAGAACGAGCGCGAATCGTCGACGCCGTCCCCCCCATTCCGTTTTACTTCGTCGGAAACCCACGTGTCTCAAAATGGCCAGCTGCTACCGTCTAACTATCAAGGCTCTGGCTTCAATTATCACGGAGACCTGGGCACAGCGACTGGCGGGGCAGGCTTGGCTCCTAGTCGCCCTCCTCGCCCTAGGTGGACGTACGAGGGCCACGCTCCTAGTCGACCGCTGTCCGATATTGGTGAAGAAGATATACAAGCTATCTCCCCTGCTCTTGGAGGCAAATTCCCAAGAGATGCGCTAAGTGTGCCGGACAAGGAAACAGACTCGTGCAGCACTGCATCTAGTTCAACAATCAGCGCGAACAGTCGCGGTGCGCAAGAAAACCGTCAAAATGGAGCCCGGCCGGATTCTAAGCGCAGTAGTTATGCGAGCCAGGGCAGTATAGAGGCCGCGCGAGCCCAAACCAGCGACGCATTGGTTTCAGGCGATCCCCAGCTTGAAGAGAACTCATCCGCTATTCTTAGTAGCGAAGCAGAGCGGATCCTGGAAAATGCTAAGAAAAGATTGACTGTAAGCCGCATTATACAGCCAGAACAAAAAGAAGAAAAGAAAACCCACTAAACCTCGACAGCTTATGGAAGGGAACCTCACCCGAGCTCGCTCATCAATTCGCCTGACGCCTTCGCCTTCGCTGCAGTCGTCATCGCCTTTACCATCGGGATCGCTTCTCCCGGCTCGGAATCTTCAGCCAGCCGGGGAGCTTTACAGATCGATTTCGCAAACCGATCGCCGAAGCTCGATGTTTCGGCCTCGTTCCATCCATACTGCGCCGCAAGAATCCGGCCATTCCAGGGGCCACAGCGAAACAAATGTGCCGACAGATGCCGATTCCAATACTTTTCCATTGCAGCCTTCGCGATCAATGAGTGCCTTGGCATCTTTCAATGCGACGCAGCATGATGCAGACGAAAATTCCTTCTCAAATCACTCCCCGCGCGCCAACGGCAACAGTCGATCAGCATCGGGGTTTTACCAGCCGAGACTGGACTCGCTTCGGGAAGGCGACAATTACGGACAAAGCTATTATGGATCGGAGTCGGACCACGAAGGTCCAGCGGGATTGGGGATATCAGCACCAAACAGAGCGACAAAAATGTCGTCCATGGAGGATTTCAACTCTGCTTACCCAATAGAGAAACCACCCTCACGCGCCCAGTCGCAGTTGCAAGTCCGGGACCTCAAGGATCAAGCTGCAGGATTGAGGACCAAAGTCGCGTTGCTCAAAGTAAAGACGCAGGAGGACAACCTTCGGCGCCGAAGCTTGCAGAGTCTGCGTACTCCGAGCCCGTTCACAGCTGCCGAGCAATGGTATACCAGCGCGATGGAACACCAACAAGGAAGTCCCAATATAAGTAACAATGCTGGATATGGTTGGATCCCAGAAAACTCAGGCGAACAAGAGAACTATCAAGATACAGTTTCCGAAGAAGAAAAGCATCATGCAGGGGGTTTTGCAAACGGTGCGGTAGAAGAAAGCGCGCACATTGATCATCGGGCACCGGACTATGATTACGACATCGGAGACGACACTCAATCGATGTATAGCACCTATGAGGATGCCGAAGAAGGTGACTACGACGACGAAATCGACCGGGAAGCACTGGACAGGATTTTAAGCGAACCATTTGATGATGATGACGAAGAATTCCAGGATTTCCCCTCCGACTCTGCACCGGAAGCAACTCCTCACGAAGAGCGTGAAGATGCCTTCGACTATGAGAACTTTTATCTCCATAGTGCTCTTGGTACCTACTCTCAATCAATGCGACGGCGCAGCTACGGTTCGACGGGCTCGACAGAAACAACAAGACCGCCGCCCCATGAGCAACGAATGAAACACGGCCGTAACGGCAGTGCAGATTCTGTGTCTACCCTCGCCACATTCGCGACAGCCACCGAAAATGCCTACTCTGACTATGAGGATGAAGATGGAGAAGACGGTCAACACGTAATAGACCAGGCACTTGGCTGGGACGAGAACGAAGATGGTAAGCAGAGCACTGGCGATTGTGTCGTGTCGGCTTTTTCCCTCCCTATAACTAACATGGATCCAGATGTAGCGACGCCTGTTCAAAGCCGCCGAGCAACAGTAGTAAGCAGGTCCAGCGATTCACAGAATCAAGGAGCTAAGGCGATCCCGGGGAACGGTATGTTGACGCCGCCGGGGTCTGCAGCTCGCGAGCAATCGACTCCAACAACACCAGTAGACGCATTTATGTCGACGCTTTCCAAATCGACTTCTCGGCCGCCATCTAGCCTGGGCTCGGACGACACCCGTGTTCTGGAACAACTTTTTGAGAGCCTAGGCAAAGTGTGCACTGAGCTGCAGGAACTGACCCTGCCCAGCGATGAGGCCGCCCACTCTGAGGCTGATCCAAAGTATATCCGCACGCTCCGCAGGCGACTCGATGCAGCTCGTCGCGCTCTTGATGGCCAGCTTGATTGAAACATGTAAAATGTATAAAATTCTTTTTGCTTAACACATGTTGTCTTTGTCTTTCTTTGCCTTGGTCTTTTGTCTATTCGAATTCTTCTTCATTCTTCTGATACCCTTTTCTGACGATATCATATGTCTCCTTTTTTTTTTTTTTGAACTTGAAAAATATGAAATACCCTGTTGTTATATATGCAAAAACACTTCGTTGATAGTTTCTTTTTCTCAAACCACTCAGATGTAACTTATCATGTGTATATTACGTACCTATGTTGTAGAGTCAAATTAGACTAGCGCCTCGTGGCGGCGGCGGCGGAGGCTGCAGCTTGTGCCCCACCATTCCGGAGCTTAATCAGGGGACAAGGTTCGACGTCATTTTTATTCTCGTCCAGTTTGCATTCTGCTCACCGGCTTGATTCCTTGATAACTAGCCTTCTTTGTTTTGTTCCCATCTGTGGACCCTGTGGTTTTGCATCGTGCAGAGACAGACTTTTTACCCTACCCCAAGCTCGCCCCTCCCAACATCAATTGATCCACATACACACAAACAAAGCAAAGAACCAACAAAATGGCCATGCCCAACCCCGTAAACATCACACCGCAAAAGGACCCTATGTCGTCTCCATATCCCGGCTCCTCCTCTCATGCCCCTTTCTCTGCCTCTCCAACCACACAGAATCTCCTCCAGCAGCAACAGCAACCGCAAGTTCACCAACAACGGCCGAAGCGTCTCCTCATTTTCCAAGAGACAAAATCGCCGGCTCTTGAATCCGCCTATACACCGGTCAACACTCTCGGGCTTCCCATAGCGGGTTTAGGGCCATATTTCCCGGGCTGTAGTACGACGGTGTCAAACCTGCCTCTGAAAGTGATCAAGTCGTTTACTGAAGTTTTTAATTCTCCGCGGTATAAGAATTGGTTTGTTTCCTCCCCCTTTCTTGATTTATGTCATGTGGAAATACTAATAGAAAAATTAAGGGCTGTGGTCGCCGCTGGGCCTTATCATGACCCAAGTGAGGATGGGAAGTTTTATGCAGTTGTTCTGGAGCAGATCAAAGACCAGCCACCATCGGATAGCACGAACAGGTGAAGGAGGGGGTCATCGGAAAGATATCGCAGAATGTGTTGCGGTTCATACGAGGGGAATGAATTTTGTAAGATCTGCTATTGCGCTAGTTTCATAGTGTCGCGTCTACTGGCAATGGCGAGCGCAATGCTCTGCCCATGGCAAAAACAACGATCGCATTCTTCCGTATCAGCCGCAGTAGAATCTGAATCACTCAGGTCCAGACAAGGGCTCGAGCTATCTCCTGCCAATACAATCGATGCAGGCGGGATCCTTTTATGCGGTGATCCTGGAGGTGGTGTCAAGCATAGTGGGATACGATTGAAATACGTCAAGTAGAGCAGCTAGGAATGGATTCTGCGGCGCCAGGCGCTGGTGCACCATTAACACCGTTGACCCGGTAAGCTGAGCCAGCATTCCAGCAGTCTTCCGTTAGCTAGATGGGGGTGCTTACAGAGCACATTCTACCTATTATTTTGTTGTTTTCTGGTTTTTCTTTAGTTTTTTTGGGCCCAAAGAGATACAATACTACTACAAGTACAAGGGAAATTCTCAAAACCCGCAAGTTCCTTCAATGTATCCCAGGTCACCAGTATTGCTAGTATACATAACCTCTGTAGGCACGAGTAAAGCTCCTGTATAATTTACTGACTTTTGGCGAGTTATTTCAGCCTTATCCCATATCTTATCTTTCGGCACAATTATGGTATAATGGGTAAAAGGATGACCTAGTAACCTAGCCCTAGCCCTAACCCTCACACTTATGGATAAATTAGTCTTTGTCTTGCGGCATTCAAAAGCAATTTAATGTCATCCTTTACAGATGTGGTGGCTGGGTTTACTCGCTGTAATCAATGATTTATATATAAGAGTATGAAAAGAGGGGCAGTTCTTTCTGCTCAATCATGTATTAGACCATGGAAGGGCGTCAACCCCACCGCCAGGCCACCAGCGAACTGGGAGAGTAAAAAGCTCTTGTGAACATGGAAATATTTTATCGTGCTGGATGAACTGAAGACACTTATGCTAGGAATGCGATTGTGGACCTGACGCAAGATACTCGTCTTGTTCTCATCTACGAATTGTTCGACTACCACGATATAACAATGACAACGACAACGACAACAATTATTAAACGTGATTAATAAACGTCCAAACCCGTCTAATTGCAGAAAGAAATCCAGATAGCCACCCATCTTGAAAGTTTAAAAACGCCACCAACCCCCAGTCGAGGGTCGTACAGTGATCAATGGGTCGTACTAATTAAGTGAAAACCGAAGTAGATTGAAGGAAAAGAAAAAAAAAAAGAGAGAAAAAAGGAAAACAGCATTCCCTTCTTAGGACAAACGTCGTGATCGTCGGATTCATGAAAATGTCATTTTGGTGTCGTGTGTCATCGCAATGTTTTAGACTGTCGGTGGTGGTAAAAGTATCTTTGACGCGTACTTTAATTCGAAAGAGCGCGAGTCTGTCGGATCGAACTCGGCATTCCGACGCTGTTCGAGGTACATAGCTGCTCCTATTAGAACCTGGCTGAGAGATATCGAAGTTGGATGAACTCACGCGAAAGTTGAATGCTGTCGAACCATACAGCAGCGTTGGGGTCACTATTCTCCACGGCTTTGAGGAGACCGGTTTCTGGGTTGACAACGGTCTTAGGAGGAAGACTGCGCATTCGCAATAGCATGTGCAGGATGTCGGAAAACTTGCCCCCCTGGTTGGCGTATTGTTGCGGTCGTTTATCCAGAGGCCACTACCCAATGACCGTCAGCGCATCCTGAAACAAAAGCAATTTGCTCATCTAGAACTTACCCTTCCCGCAAAAGCTTCATCTTCCCAGGTAGTGAACAGCCAGCAAGTGCGCTCCACACAGTTGAGAAGAACTATGGAAACCAAAAAGGTCTCGAACCAGCCACTATGATGACGCTGGAGGAGACGGCGCTCCAACTCGTTCATCACAACCTTACTGAGGTGGCCTGCCCGCTTTTCGACAGCCCCCCGCAGCTGGCTACACAAGAGGTTATAGGTTTCGGTATTGACATTGCGGTCAATTGGCACCCGACCGTCGTCAGTTGACGGGGCCAAGGCATTGGCCGGTGTTGGCGGCAAAGTCGAATTGGAAAAAAGTCTCCATTCCATTTCGGAGTCGACAAGAACGTGAGTTGAATACCATAGATCTAAGGCACGTTCGAGAAGCACGTCCTAAAAGAAAGCTCATTAGTATATCATTAAAGCTTTGTACGAGCCAGGAAAGTTACCTTCTTCTCTTGAGCCAGCTGCGAAGCCAAAGCCAAGGTCTGCTTCATAAAGATCGACCGCTCCTCTTCGATGAAAGATGGCGCCATCCTCTTTATGTAGACTTCCACTTTTCCGGGAAGATCGTCCCCATCATTATCTAGCATGTACAATTCTTGGGTAGACCCCGAAAACTGGCCATCCTCAACTAAAGCTTGTAGCTGAGGATCAATGGTTGATAGATTAGCCTTGTGGCCTATGCTACCTGTAAATGTTGCGAAAAAAAGACTGTCGTCAAAATGGGTAGCCTCAATGCGCCCAAGATAGTGTTCAAAGGAGCATTGACCTTTAGTGGCATTCACGTCGTGGTATGCTAGAGTTGTATGAAGTCCTGCATCGAATTAGCGCAAAGCTTCCTTGGCAAAAATATAACGGCTACTGCTCTTCATGCTTTCTTACCGGCACTGTAAAGTTCAAATTCCTCGACAAGACGAGTGCGGATGCATGGCTGTTTCCATAGCCGGGCACTCTCGACAGATGCACATGTGTTACAGGGGCTGTCCCCAGAACACTTTCAAATTATTAGTCTTTGGTCAACAATGCTGCAATAAAAAAATAGTGACTCACTGGTTTCTTGAGCATGCGGCACCGAATGCACGCGCCCCTCTTGCGCACCTCCTGGACTTCCTTTCTACGGTCTGGACTGAACCTTCCACGAACTTTTGGTTTTGCCGGCTTGGAAGAAGTACCGAAGTCGTTGACAAACCCCTTAGTCTGCGAATTTGGGTTCATTGCAATTGGCCGAGGATAGGACGCAGCGCGTTGGGTTGCTGCTAAGGAGGGATCCGATGCCTGCAGACTCTCGAGAAGAAACTGGTCTGTGCTGGATAACTGGTGCTCAGGCCAGCCTGATCCGACCCTTGGCAGACCATCTGGCAGTGATGCCGTATCATTATCCATAGCGAGAGATTGTGAGGCCATTTCACTGGCAGAGGCGGCGATCAGCGACAGTTGAGATGAGGACTGTGCCCCAGTAGTAGTCACATCGACAGCCAAGTTTTCGTTATGAGTCATAGATGTTGGGTCAGATGCAGGCTGTTCGCCAGGTACGGAAGGTGTCGGAGTCATGGAAGCAGCTGCGGCGACTATGGAAGGAATTCAATTAACTAACGAGTCGAAAAAGCCTCTTATGATTTGCACACTTACCTCCTGCTAAGACGGCTTCATTTGTTAGATCCTCGTGTGTTTGAAAGGCCTCGGCCTCAAGAGCAGGATCAATCATCACTGTTTTCCCGCCCACAGTCATCGTCTGGGTGTATTTCGGGCCACGCTTGGTCTGGTCAGACGCGCCAACTTGCCTGGAGGCCTCGGCTAGCACGTTAAGACCGTCAAAAGCCGGACGCGTCGAATATGGCATATCTGTGTTCTTCCCTTTCTGAAGCCTTGCGAGCACGGCTGCTTTGTTCGGATCGTTGTCGTCGAGGGCGGGGAGGTCATGGATGCGCATGACGACAGACTGGCGGGTGGGCATTGAGATGGCCTGGCACTTCTTCACCAGGTGATTGGTGAGGCTGTCGATACGGCCCTTGGGAAACTTCTCGCCGCATGCTTTGCAGGTGTGCTGGTACCTGTTACTGGCGTCCTCCAGTTTCGGACCACGCGTGAAAAACTCGAGAATCAGTTGGTTGGGCTTACGACCCATGGTGAGTAGACAAGGCGACAGTCTGTTGTCACAGAGGAACAGGAAAAGGCATTAGTTAAAAAAATTGAAAATAAAAAAAAGAGGTACAAGAAGCTCACATCAAAAGGCGATGATGGCCGCTTACAAAAAGCGACAAGACTGGCACGGGTGGGGAGGGGGAAAAAGGAAAATCACGATGGCAACTCGCAGGGATGGCGAGGCGCTGCAGTGAGCGGGCAGGGCGATGCCGGAATGAGAGAATCGATCTTTTTTTCTTTTCTTCACTTGCCTCACGCAGAAAGGGTTTCTGTTTGTGTGCGTGGTTTTAAGGTGCCACTGCAGGGTGTTGTTAGAAGATTATTATTATTATTTGACGGGCAGATTGACGGCAACGAAGCGAAAGCGACGGCAAAAAAGGCAAGGGCGGTCTGGGCACCCGGCGCTGACTGGACTGGCCACCGCTCACCGCACCCGCGCCCGTCGAGGCGGTGATGGCGCGTCCGGCACCGCCTTCGCTTTGGGGATAGCTTCGTCGCGAACGCTGCTTGTTCTTCCTTCTCAACTTCATTGTCCTCCACGCCTTGCCTACTCCCAGTCTGGCTTCACCGCTGCACCAGTCGACTGCCATTGGGCGTGTCGCTTGTTGCCCTGCTCCAGTCGCCATGCATAACAACAAAAGAAAAAACCTGCGCCCGCTGGTGTGGTTGCACAATCCTGATGAGCCTCATCTAGCTGTTCGTGGCCCCGCCAGCCAGCAATGAGATCCTGTGTTTGCCTCGCCAGTCCGCGGCTCCGATCCGATTAATTCCGGTTGCGTTCTAAACCTGGTGCAATTACGAAAGGACAATGGTACAAAAGTTTAATAAGCTTGTTTGGTTCTCGTCTAGCTAGCAAACACGGTGCTCCGGCGCCCGCCACGGCACCCCCAGAATCGCGAATATTCGCTTCTCGTCGCGCCCTTCTAGCAGGGTCCCGTTTGTCGTCTTGACCTGGTTGGGCCCCCGAAGAATGTCCTTGTAAAGCCCTCGCTGGTTGAGGCACAGGCCTTTCTTTCTAGCTAGGAGCCGCATGCTGCGGTTAAATATATCGTTTCCCGTGAAGTATAGCAAGGCAGCTCCAATTTCATCGCCCGGCACAAAGAGGAGATCGATCCGGCGCCACACATTCTTGTCTGGGAGGGCTGAAGCTCCATGCCACTTAGATCCGTCGTCACGCGACGTGACCGCCAAGCTGGTCTTCAAGAATCCCTGTGCGACAAGCCTTGGCACCACAAGGTCGAGCATCAGGGCTCTGATCGATTCAAGAGTACCTGTGGGTTTGGTGATCAAAACATCAATGTCTCCGCAGTCTGCCGCTCCGCGTCGGTAAGAACCTGCAACCATGACTTCCATGTCGGCGTCTACTGCGTGGACAGCGTCTCGAACAACCTTCCCGTGCATGGAAACCTCATCACGGGGGATACGTTGCTGAAAATCATAATAGTGATCCACTCCAATTCGCTGATTCGTAGACAAGTCTGCTTTTGTCTTGAGATCCTCTAAAGATCTGTAGCCTTTGGCGATCCACTTGGAAGCTTGCGCAAATCCTGCGCCGTAGACACCCAGAAACAACTGCAACGCTTTGTCTTCGGGGGTAATATCTGTATTTTCCAACCGTTGTAAACGGTCGGTAGAGACAATTTCTTCGATTTTATCTGCCAGGCGATCGCCAATGCCGGGAATAGCAAGAGCCTGCGTCCTTGTGCTAATCTTGGTCGTTTGTCTCCGCAGAGCAGCGATTGCTTTCCGATAGGCTATAGTGCGCCAGTTATCAGCCGTTTTGCTATAGTACTCTGCCATTTTTTGCAGTATCTCGATTGTTCGCGTGTTTGGGTTGTCCTTTGCGGCAGCTCCATCGTGCTTCTGCATGCACGTGAAATTCTTTTGCCATTCTGGAACGTTCACGTTCAAAGTATCGTCTTCGTTTCCTGGAGTCTCCGGTCCTTGGCCACTTTGAAATGTGGAATATACTATGCGCTCATCATCGAGTTCATCAAGAGGCTGTGAACGATTAGTCGGGCTTTATGATGGACAAAGTATCCGTCTGACTTACCAGATCATTCACCGATCTGACTTCTTGCACGATGGCGTCTAGGACATCATGACTGGAATTTGATTCTGCAAGGTCTACTGTCGTATTGGCAGTTTGTTTAACTGCCGTTATAGCGGACGGCGAAATATCCTCTCCTTGGCTAGAGGTGGGCGAGTGCTGATTACGTCGCCGAGGGTTTTTGATAGGTGGGGAGCTTGGTTTCGCAGTCGAAGTGACAGGAGAGTTGTCTTTTGTCTCCTTGCTTGGTGTACCATCTACCCGAAAGCGAGACTGGGTGACACTCAGAAGTTTTCCGAACTGAAGACAATCGGAAGGGTAGTCTTGATTGACAATCGCTGGATTCCCCTATGCTTCTTAGCAAGAACCAAAGGGGCTAAACAAAACCTGATACTTACAGCGAATTGCTCAGAAGAAAGCACTTTGCATACCTCTTCAAAATTGAGCCCCTTGTCGACAATTATGTGGGTAACATCTGCCGACCAAGTTTGTGCCCAAAGAGCTCCGTGTTCTTGGGACCTCTGGATTCGCAGTTTTCGAGCTGGTGCGATACCGTTGTTCGGGATGAAAAAGAACGTCAGGCCCTTGAAGATCTGCTTCGATTCGGGAATGACTCTCGATGATTCTGTGCGGCGCTTCTTGGAGCCTCTACGTGGTCCGATGGTGGAAGAATCGATTGACCGTTTCATTTCATTGTCGTTCAAGCTCTGGCCTTCACCCGGCGTGTCACTAGACGTCTTAGGAAGTGTTTTGTCTCCTGTTGACTTTGTAACCGGAGGTTGAGGTAACGATGAAGCCCGAGCAAAAGTCGGTGGAGTGCTTTTTAACTTCGATACCTTTGTCGACATGGCAGGAGAACTGAATGTTCTCAGAAGCGTTGAAAAGTCGGCCGCGTAAGTTTGAGCATCGTCGCTCAGCTGGTCCAATCCTTCCAAGTCATGGAAGAAGTCGCTTTTATTTGAATACATCGCTGCAGGCTCCCGTCGACTCGAGTGCACATGATGTGGATTGAGGGAGGAGCCATGAGCAGTGCTGCCTAAAGGAGTAAGAACCGTGGTATCAACTTGTTCAGACGTAACGCAGAACCGGCTTTGTAGCAATTCTCCAGGGAACTCTCCGTCGTTAAAGTATGGACCCTTTCTTTGTAAGGAATAGCCCTACGACCAGTGCGATATTGAGCAAATTGCACGCGCGTCGTATGATCTTGGAGGTGAAAGTTGAGGTAAAAGTTGAGAGCGTCAGGACCCGTTAGTCAGCCTTCCTATATTGGGTTAGTTTGAACACTAGTGTAATACAGCCCCGTTTGGAGAGTTTTTATTGGCCTAGATATACAAGCAGTAATTCAACTCTGTAACGACAATACTCTCGCCAGCAACGTACCAGTTGAAGAAAATATAATACGCTCACATAGAAGTAAAAGCTTTGGGATTTCCTGTATTGAGGCTGTCGTGCAACTATTCCTCTAGCAGTAACTACTGAGTCTTTTTACTTCTAGCAGAGAAAACCAAGATAAGGGATTAAGTTCAATGGCAAGAATGTCGGAACTGTAATTCTCCTTGTCGGATGGCGGCGTTGAACGGTCGGAACGTGTGCGGAAACGGTGCGGGTTGAGCGGATGGTTTAACCTACTTTTAAGTCGGCAGCCCTAACTTCCAGGATCAACCCTTGATATTGAACAATTGACTCAGATGCCGCTAGTACATTAGAGCACTGACCTCTGCCGATTCTACGAAAATGTTGTCAATTCTTCGCCACCGACGTCTCAAAAAAGACCTTGAGAAAAGCATTCAGATAATTAGCCCTCAGCAGAGGTATAGTGGTGATTCATCGCTACAAGGTTCTGGGGAACCGACACGAGATGAAGAGGGGCTGTTTAGAGGGGATCGGGCTGCCCAACGTGAAACTGCCACTCACGCTGGATATTCAGAAAAACCGGGAGCAAGCCCACGCACGGTAGTAACATTGTGTAACGGGCAAAAAGTCCACATCCCCGGCATCGAAGTGGTCCCTTCAGGTTCTCTCCCTGGAGCTGGAGAGTCAGGAGAAACTTTCCTGGTTGGATTTGATGATGATCAGGATCAACTGAACCCGAGAAATTGGCCGTTAGCCAAGAAATGGAGGACGCTGGGCATTGTCGGAATGACTGGCTTTCTCGTCAGCTGGGCTTCGTCTATTGACTCAGCCGTGTCCAGACAAGTCCAAGCGGAGTTTGGGGTTAGTGATGTGACCGAGTCATTGGCTACTGCACTCTACCTGATCGCCTTTGGCTTTGGTTCACTAGTAGCTGCGCCATTCTCCGAGACTGTCGGCCGCAACCCGGTCTATCTGGTGACTCTTTCACTTTTGATGGTTTTTTTGATGGCGTCTGGCCTAGCTCCAAACATTGGAGGCCAACTCGCTTTTCGTTTTCTTGCCGGCCTTTTCGGATGCACACCTCTGACGACCTTTGGCGGGAGCATGTCCGACATCTTCGACCTGTTGGATCGAACATACGCTTTCCCCGTCTGCTGCTCACTGTCCTTCCTCGGTCCTTTCCTGGCACCTATGGTGGGCGCTTTTATTGGCCAGAGCACGGCAATCAGCTGGCGCTGGACGGAATGGACCTCGCTGATCCTGGCCGGTCTTATTACGGGCTCAATCTTCCTCTTCGTTCCTGAGACTTATACACCTGTTCTCTTGAAATGGAAAGCAGGCCATCTACGTTCCATCACTGGTGATTCTCGATTTAAAGCACCTATTGAACTCAGACAGGTGTCACTGTCTGCTCGGCTACTGCGTAGCTGCTCTCGCCCTTTCAAACTCTTCTTCGGGGAACTCATGGTTGCGCTTTTCACAATGTATCTCGTCGTTGTGTATATTGTGCTCTTTGGATTTTTGACTGGATACGACTTTATCTACGGAGAGACATATGGCTTCTCTCAGGGGTCCGTCGGCCTCGCGTTTATTGGAATGAACATTGGCTTTTTGGTTGCATTCGCCATCATCCCTCACGTGTACTTGAAATACAAGAAGACACTCGAAATAGCCGAAAAAACCGAAAAGGGCCACCCGGAACCAGAGGAAAGACTGTGGTATGCCATGTATGGCGCTCCATGGCTGCCGATTTCCCTGTTCTGGATGGGCTGGACAAGCTACCCGTCAATATCGTACTGGTCCAGCCTGGTATCGTCGGTGGCGTTTGGGTTCGCTGTGCAGGGGATATTCATTTCCAGTTACCAGTATCTCATCGATACATATGAGGAATACGCCGCCAGTGCGCTCGTCAGCGCGACCTTTTTCCGATACATTGCATCCGGGGCCATGGTAGTGGTTACACTGCCCATGTACAAAAACCTCGGCGTGCATTGGGCCCTGACACTTTTGGGATGTATCTCGCTGATCATGACACCGGTTCCATATGTGTTTTATAGATACGGACACATCTTCCGGGCGCGCAGCAAGACAGCTGCAACATGATCGAGAAAGAATCGTTCATTCGATAAAGATATGGCAATCAGAGGAAGTGGGTCTTGGAATACTAATGGAGAAGGAACTATATATTTGTATTAAAAATATTAATTGCATAGAATTATATATAGACATTATACTAGACATAGATAGATATTAGAATTTGAGTGATTTGTTACTGCTGCATCATCCTCTTCAATTACATATGTCCAGTACCTAGAAATACACAATATAATCAACCAGCTTGCTTTCACTTGACCCAATCAAGATCTTCGTATTCGCTACATATATACGCTATATGTAACAGATAAGTCGATGATGGTTGAAATTTGTCGCTCCTTTTACGCGCTATCACTTGATACATAAGCCTTGGATCATTAACCGGTGCTGAGCGCTCAGGGAGCACTTAGGGAGCAAACCGTATGCTGAGCGGAAGTGCCCTCCGCTGATACTAAAATGGTAAAAGATCCATCACATCGTAGTCAATCATTATCCGCAGCCTTGTCCATTATATGGCCACGACAGTGATTGACTCTATTGGCTCCTGTACGGATGCATTCAACAAATCCCATGGAGTGAAAATAATAATAATGTCGGTTTATGCAAGCAATCGAGATGCCTCGGGGCCTCATTCTTGGAAGATTGAGGGGTCATATACAAATTGCAGTATATGTACTTGCTAAACCCCCACGTACGTGCTCTATGCACCCACAAATAGAGAGAGTGCCGGTTCATAAGTCCAATATAAAACTAAACTATTCGTTAAACGGGTGAAAATAAAGCTATTTGAACATGATTACCGTATTTTACAATAAGGCCTTCGACGGTTTCTATCCACAAAAATTGTTATAAAGGTACACGACTGGATCTGTTATTCAGCTGGCAAGGTTGTTCAGCTGGCATGGTTGTTCAGCTGGCACGGTTATTCAGCTGAGTCTCGGCTTTTCTCCTTCGGCGGAGCAATCAAAACTCAAGAGTTGAGAGAGCCAACCAGGCAGCAGCACAGCCTCTGTCGATCTCGTCTTGCGTTCTTGATGAAGCTGTTACGCAACGTCCGTGCCCTCCAGATCGCATGACGTACACAGAAATAGATACAGCCATTGTCAATACGGCAGTCTGCACGCTTCCTGAAGACAGGTTACAGTAAAACCTGACATCACCCAATGGTATGTAGGGCTGGACACGAATACGAAATAAACGAAATCATTTTGCATATCAAGGTCCGTTTCACTAATCTCAGTACTTTTGGAAGTGTCTCGAATACGAATAATTCGCCAAAGAAGATTTTCGAATACGAACAAGGCAAAATTCTTGTTCGTGTCCAGCCCGACATCCAGCGTGGAGAAATACGAGGCCCCACCGGATCATAAATAGAGGTATAAAAAGAGGGCTTCTTGCGAGATAATTGACACCATCTTTTTTTTTTTAAAATCAATTGCTTCTTAATCAATTGCCCACTCAAAAAAATGACCAACATGATAACGACCTTTTTGGTGCTCTGTCTGTGTGCTCTGGTTCGTGGCCAGGCGCCTATGAGCGTGTATGGCTGCTCCGGCACTGATTTCACAGGCACTTGCCAAACGTTCACCTGCCCGTTCAACGGCTGCTGCCAGCTGCCCAGCTTCTTCCAGACTGATCTTGTCTCCGTCAAATCGACGGGCTCGTACTCGTTCCGCCTTTTCACGGCCGCGGGGTGTGGGTACAGCTGCAATGACAATGACAATGGCAGCCTGCAAGTCGACGACCAAGGCTGGGGTAACATTGGCGCAGCGGCCTACGCGTGCATCGACGGTCCCTACTAGCCTTCCAAGATTTTCCGTTTCCACAAGCCCTTGGAGCGAGGCTTTATACGGTGAGGATGCCAACACATCCCGGCCAGAGCGATGGCTCGAAGCCTTACCATGTTGGAGCAAGAACGGCTTTCACGTCGGCTATGGTGGCAGTTTGTGCAGACGTAAATTTCCAAAGCCATTGCCAAAGTAAGTGTCGTCAAGTACTATGTGTCGCGAAGGGCAAAGAGCTGAGAAGTACTATTGTGTCGACGAAAGTGGCATCGAAACTTACGGCTAACTTCTTTCGGTTGTCCCGCCTTTTATCTTGAATGTACTCAACTCGTTTCACGCAACATGCGCTGTTTTCGCAACTGATCTTCGGTGTCTCTTGAGGAGCATTTAAGATCCTCGCCATCTTACAATCCTTATTTTTTTTCTTCGAGCAACTTAGTCTAGTCAATTCATCCTGATTGGTTCAATCTCTTTGTATTTCTCTCCGTAGTGCATACAATATCATACTGTACTGTACCAAGACCCACCTATATGATGCTCTTTAATAAGAGGCTCTGAGGTTTTACTCGAGCCGAACTATAACCAAGATTACTTTTTAAAATCGCGCATGGAAAACTGCTACGGTCTGGTTTGATATTAAGCATCATGTGAAGAGAACGGCCTCAGCTTCAATCACGTTGTGTCTGTGCACGCACCATACCCCTGTGAGGGCTAAATGAAAACCAGGTCTTCCCC
>CVMT01000002.1:763030-870922 GCA_000985935.1 Talaromyces islandicus | reverse complement strand
CCCCCCCCCCCCCCCCCAACGTCTCTCGCTCTTTGAATTTGTTGAATCTGTGTCACCGACTTTCAAGATGAGTCAGACCTCACATTCTGTGAAGCAGAGCTCTTTTTCCTTTCCTGGAGGGGTGCGGTACTTCAAGCGTGTGGAGGAACAGACAAACCACAACACGCACAGTCGCAGCGAGGCGCGCTATGGGGGTGGGATAGATTATTCCTGGTCTTTAAAGTCGGTCACAGGTCTGTAGAGTTTTCCTTTTGAGGAACCTCGCAACAGCTCACAGTAATCTAGCCTCTTCGTATTCCTGCTGCAAAGCACACTATCCGCTCCTCTACGAAAAGCTAAAATCACCGCGAGCCGCGCGCAAAAACTTCAAAGAATGGAAGGCAAGCATCGAGAAACTACCGCCAGAAAGGCGCCCTGCTCTGCCGCCGCAAGAGCTGCTTTTCGCTGAGCTCAAACCTATGAGGAATAAGCGCGGCGAGCTCCTCGTCCTCACGTGTACGCTCCAGCCGAGCTATCCCAATTTCTCCTTGTCTTGCTCCACAGAGTTCACGGAGCGCCGGGAGGTGCGCAATGGGGTCGTACTCTCTGATGTGCGTGGCGCCGGCGCAGTGTTATCGACGACGGCGAATGAATGGAGGATATTGATCGAGCGGACGGGATGGAATAGCGATGTGCTGCGGGCTGCGCTGGGGAGTGGTGATCTGGACTTGCTGGATGAAGCCAAAGCCGTGCGGAAGGGTGATGGAGCAGTCGCGCCGGTTTCGGCTCAGTTTGATAAGAAGATCACTGTGTCTGGCGAGTATGAGGTTGATCGGATATGGTCGGAGACGAAGGGGTTCTATTGTGTGGAAATCTATATTCCAAAGAGGAGTTATAGACACAAAGTCTTGGACAAGACGTGGTAGGAGTTATATATATATATATAGTCATATAGTCATATAGTCATATAGTCATATAGTCATTTACTATCACAGTGATTCGCATCAAGTCAACCTCAGATGTTATAAATCAACCTTCAGGCATGCTAAACCGACCCCTTGCGACCGCGCCCTGGAATCCCTGATTTTCCCTACGACGAGAATTAGAATGATCTCCAGACCCAGCCTTCCCCTTACCCAGCAGCAACGAGACAGCTTCAATCAGAGGGCCAATGAGCATCATCATGGCCAGAACCTGCCCGAACTTCCAGTCCGCGATGTTTGAAAGTAGCTTGTTCCTCCGGATTATCAACTCCAGCGTTACCATCATGTAGATGCTCGCACCCAGCTGGCCAAGCATGCGGATGAACCCACTCCACTGGCGGTCATCAAGCCTGTCGTCGTCGTGGGGGCGGTGGTAGTCGTAGGCACCCTGTTCCGAGTCGCGACGGCAGCAGTCGAGCGCCAGGCAACACGCCGCACCCGACATGCACATGAGCCACATGACGAGCGCAAGCGACAGCATGGCGAGGACTGCGACGAAGATCCAGCGGATCACGTCGTTTGTCGCTTGCATGTTCACGCCGAAGAGGACGTATTTCGTTTCGGCATTACATTGTGGTTGGTTTCCAAAGTGTGGCGCGTTGGCGAAGACGTAGATGAAGTATATCAACGAGCCGCTGACGGCGACGACGTAGAGCACGAGTAGGGTCACGTCGCGCGCAGCACTCGCGGGGTAGTTGCCCCTGGGCCGGATGGATATACCCACGAGGCCGAGCAGGTGGAGGACGCAGAGGGCGTGGAAGAGGGCGATCCCGCCGAGGGCTGTCTGGATGACGGTTGTGAGGAAGAGGGCGAGCCCCGTTACGCCGAGAGAGGATTCGATGGAGTGGGAGAGCTCGGCGGATCGAAGGAAGAACGAGATCAATGGGCTCGCCAGACTGAGGATGTAGATGGAGATTCGGATCTAGGTGAAGGCGCGATTAGCCAAACAACTATCTTCCGTAAACGAGGTGTTAATACGAGGCATCGTTCTTACGCCGATTCCAATAATGTCTGGATCAGGGTCGATTAGACATGCTTCGGCGGCCATTCTCTCTTTTTTTTTTTTTTTTTTTTTCAATTTTGGCAGAAATCAAGCTGGATGAAGAAAACTCTTGTGGATTTGCAGTTTATATCCACGCCATACATCGGGTCAGGGCACGGTGAATGAAGATCAAGAGCCCCATGGTTCAAAGCGTCGCCGTGGCGAAGCAACTTGGCATTTCTGCGCAGCCTCAAAATTAAAGCAATGCAGATTTCGCCCAACTCATTTCTACAAATACGCTTGGTCCTCGTGTCGTCGTGTTGGGCAGCGCACTAGTTACACAATATAGTTGCTTTCTAGTTAATCCATCTTAGTTAACTAACGAGTTACTTGGACACTGATTTTGACGACAAAGTGGACAAAGATATACCCCTCTCGACGACGGGTATTCCTATTGGTTATCCTCGCCAGCAACAGATCCTCGACGACTCCTACAATTCACCTCAGTGCTGGTGAGCAATTGATCTGAATTGAATGGGACTAGGCGGTTGCGGGCTGACTGTAAAACCACGCTGACCGTGTTGAGCCGAGCAGGAATTTGGTCTCGTTATGATAGGCAAAGGTAAATTGCTGAAAACGTGTATTCGATTCGTAGCTTTTAGCTCCAGTTCGCAAAATATCAAGCAAAAAAGGACTTCAATGACCAAGCCCCCTCCCGCCTCGAGCAACCACCATTCACTATCCACATGCCAAGCTAGGTAGATGGGCCGAGTATCTACCAGTCAACCATAGAAGTTGTATACGCATAGGATAACGTAGTAGCAGGTCGCTGCTGCGTCTGTGCTTGTTTCTGCCGGGCCTTATAGTAAAGCGACAAGGGCAGCTTCATAAACCAGACCAACACCCCAAACACAGCCCCTGCGGCTGCCGCTGATTTGTACTCGCAGACGTGAAAACCTAGTTACGTGTTTTTGAGCGGGGGGCAAGTTGCTAAAGGGGGAAAAAAAAAAAAGAAAGAAAGAAAGAAAGATGAACGCGCTATTTTGGACCTGGATGCTTACCGTGGTTCTGCGCAACGCGTGCGAATGTGTACCCGCTCAGCGCATCCCAGCCAATTGATTGTATCGAAGCAACCGGGCCTATTTGAATAAGGATGCCCTGGAAGTAAGCTCTGGAGTGGTGGGAGAATGAGGATCATACATACCAGAAGCATCCAGTGCTGCTGTGCCTGCTGTGAGAGGAGCTCCGGCAGCAACGGCGGCTATAAGCAATTCGTTGGGTACTGACACAATTTAGCAAGTCAGCCACCAATACAATTGTTTGCAACAAAGGGCAAGATTTGTCGCCGGGCAAGCGCAACGAACCATCTCCTAAAGATCTCAAGGCTATAACCGAAGTCGCAAGGACCGCAGAGCCAAAAGAAGAGCCAGCAAACGCAAGCAGCACAAGGAGGAAGATGTTGTTTCCCGCCGTTAGACACAATAAAACGGCTGCGTTGAGGATTCCAGACTTTATCAGGCCTCCCAGGGCGCCAAGGCGTAAGATTTGGGCTGTGGTCGCGTCTCCGTTGACGTGGGCGCCTGTAGCTGCTGCGGCTGCTCCAGCAGCTGCGCTTATCCCCAGGTCCAGCACGGAGAGCGCAAGGTGGATTGCCACTGGGGACCCAATAAGCACCTGGCAAATGTCGAAACAAGAATGCTTGCCATGACAGAACTTACCATTGGTGGGAAGGGAGTATTCTAATGATCTAATTAGCCCAACCAAGACAAACTGAACTCAGGAATAGCGCGTGCTCGAACCTTCATCCATCTTGACTGACAAGGAGCGAGTTTTGACGAGAGATGTTCTGTGCTGCATATAAGTACGACTTGCGGCTCAAATACTTTTCGGTCCCACTCGTACTGGTCCTTTGCACAGCCTCATTTTCCCGAGCGTTCAAATGTTGATCCTGAAATGAGGTGGCTGGCGGGATGAGGGGGCCTGTGGTTGGGGGGAAACCTTAAGGGACAGAGCAAAAGAAGGCATGCTCAGCGCGATCCTCACCCCGGGCTCTCATTGCCGACGAACGAACGGAGGCCGGAAAGGCGGCAGGCAGAACCCGCGCACCTTCCGCTCCGCACCGCTCATCAAACCCCATGGGGTTGATGGACACTTCCCCTAGGTTAGTCCCAACCCACAATATTGAGAGAAAATGCGGGGTGAAATTATGTTCGACCTGAGAAAGCGGGGACCTGCACTCGGTCTGGCGGATATTGCGGAGAGCGAATGGCTAAGGGAGGGTGTAAGTTGAAG
This sequence comes from Talaromyces islandicus, assembly GCA_000985935.1. NCBI lineage: Eukaryota > Fungi > Ascomycota > Eurotiomycetes > Eurotiales > Trichocomaceae > Talaromyces > Talaromyces islandicus. The sequence continues at coordinate 866,686 of CVMT01000002.1, read as the reverse complement.
GTATAAAAGACCGGTATTCTTCCCCCAGATTGGCGTTCGAGCAACTACATAACCAGTTCACAGTCAATACCTCCAAGAAATTTTCAATCACTTTGGTTTCCCTTTCTTTCAAAGCACCATGGGCTCAACCGGTACCACGTCATGGGTCGACCGTGTCGTCTCCCCGACTACTTGGGAGAAAAGATATCCGCATGATGACTTGACGTTTGCCCCCAATCTAAAGCCCAAGCCCTGGAAGATGGCAGGCACTCCGCCCAACTCTCAAATTCTATTCCTAGATGTCAGAATCATCGATTCTACTGGCCGTGAGCCCTACAGTGGAGATGTGTTGGTCCGGGGGGAGCGACTCGCCGCCGTGGGAAAGGTGCCTAACGTGGAAGAACTACGTAAAGACCCGCGGGTTCGAGTTATTCATGGCAGAGGCCGTACCCTCATGTCTGGTCTCGGAGATGCACATGCTCATTTGACGTGGAACAACAACGCATTAGAGCTGCTGGGGGATGTTGGTGTTGAAGAACACACTTTGATCACTGCCAAGTCAGCGCTCAGTTACATCGATTCTGGATATACAATGTGCTACGGGGCAGCATCGGCCAAGAACAGACTGGACTGTGTGATCCGAGACGCGATCAATTCAGGGCAGCTGCCTGGCCCGAGACTCCTCGCCAACGCCATGGAGATTGCAAAGCGCGATGCTGAACTGGCATCCGGTATCACTGCATTCGCTGATGGGCCGCTGGAGATGCGTGAAGTAATCCGGCATCATTCAAAACTGGGCGTGGATCAAATCAAATTGAGCATGTCCGGCGAGGCGATCATGGAATCTCGGTCTGCTGAAGAAAGCTACTTTACGGATGAAGAAACAGCGGCTTGCGTTGACGAAGCACATCGCCATGGGCTACGGGTTTGCTCCCATGCTCGCGCTCGCGAATCCATCATCCAGTGCGTGAAGCACGGTGTAGACGTTATTTACCACGCATCGTACATCGACGACCAAGGCATGGACTTGTTGGAAAAAGCAAAGCACAAGCACGTCGTGGCCCCTGCCATTAACTGGCTGTACACTACTGTTCACGAGGCCGAACCATATGGATATACCTTTGAGCAAGCAGAAAAGGTAGGATATAAGAAAGAGCTTGAGATCGCTGTTCGAGCTCTCAGGGAGATGCGCCGACGCGGCATTACAATCCTTCCTGGAGGCGATTACGGTTTTGCCTGGTGTCCACATGGAACGTATGCACGGGACCTGGATCACTTTGTTAAGCTGCTGGGGTTCTCCCCAATGGAGTCGATTATTGCAGCAACTGCAGGTGTTGCGAAGCTTTTCATGCAGGAAGATGAGCTCGGCAAGATTCTACCAGGCTACTATGCAGACTGTATTCTTGTTGACGGCGACCCACTTCAAGATATTACCGTTCTGCAGGACCATTCTAAGCTCAACGTGATTATGATAAATGGCAGACTGCACAAAATATCGGCATCTGAATCTCTACCTCCGTCACCAAGCAGTTTGCCGTCTACAGAGTCCGAGCAGAAAAAAGAGTACTTCAACTACATATCCTACACAGATGGCGATGGTAGATCACGAGTCGGCCATCTCGATCTCGATGACAACAAAATTTATCCATTGACGATGGCATCGGGCTCTCCTCTTGGCAACATGTATGAAGTGATCGAGCTAGGCGAGGGAGGAACTATTCGTGGCACTGGAGAGCCTGTTCCTCTCAGCTCTGTAAAATTGTTACCTCCCCTTGCAGAAAGAGACGTTTTCTGTATCGGTGTGAACTACCGCAAGCATGCCAAAGAGTATCAGGAGAGTGGATACAGCAGAAACAACGAAGAAATCAACGGTGAGCTTTATTTCCCCCTCGAGATATACACTGCCATGGATGTACGTACTGACAGTATCCAGCACCGCTCCCAGTGGTCTTCTCCAAGCGTAACACAAGTATAATTGCTGCTGACGAAGACATATTCCCACATCCCAAGTTTACGCAGACCATCGACTACGAAGGAGAGTTAGCAGTGATTATTGGCAAGACAGGCTTTGGAGTTCCTGCAGAAAAAGCGATGGAGTATGTTTGGGGATACACAATTCTCAATGGTTCGTCTTCATGTCATAAAAAAAAGCATAGTTTCCTTGCTAAACCTGGCTCTAGATGTTACTGCCAGAGAAAAACAAAAAGACCACCAGCAGTTTTTCGTTGGCAAATCTCCCGACACTTTTTGCCCGATGGTATGTGGATAAAATTTGATTTCCTGATGGGGTTTGATGAAAATGCTGATAAACCAATTTCAAGGGCCCGGTAGCAGTTCCGGCAGCTGCGCTGCCTCCAACCCTCCAGATTCACACATATGTAAACGGTGAAAAACGTCAAGAAGGAAGCACAGCCGACCTCATCGCAGGTATTCCTCGGCTTATCGAAGTCCTGTCTAGTGGAATGACTCTACAGCCTGGCGATGTGATCGCGACAGGGACTCCGGACGGTGTGGGAATAGGTTTCCGTCCACCCAAGTTCCTTCGATCTGGAGACATTGGTAAGAACACTCCTGTGTCATTATCATTTGCATGACTATTATGAAGCACTCATTGACTTGTCCATGTAATATCAGTCGAAGTGGCCATTCCGGGTCTTGGAAGGCAATCTAATAGGATTGCACAGCCGTCCTCTGAAAACCTTCATTTTAGCAAGGCTCTCAGCAAAACCAGGATTCCCATGCATAATTTGGGTCGCACTTGGGGAGGCGCACCTTTGAGACGTATTGGTGCCGATAAATACGTCAATGTTCGCGAGCTTGGTCCAAAGGACACCAAGAAGGGTACTCTTGTCTTCATTCATGGCCTCGGGGCTAGTTTGCAATACTACTCACCTTTGATCCAAGCTGCCGGGCTAGAAGAAAGCGGGCATCGCATTATACTCTACGATTTGGAGGGCCACGGCCTGAGTCCCACCCGCGCATCCAAAACCGCTACTTTGCAAACCTACGCAGAGGATCTAGAGTCACTGCTGCTACATGCCGGCGTTGATAATGCTACGATTGTTGGCTGGTCCCTCGGTGGGCTGATTGCCATGTATTTTGCGCAAACGCGCCCTTTATTGGTCTCAAAACTTCTGCTTCTGGGTCCAGGAGGCTCTCCATTGCCCGCGCCGGCTGTGGACCTATTCACACAGCGTGCTGCTCGGGTGAGAGAAGCTGGCATGGAAGCCTCCGGTGTGGCACAGCAAACAGCAATGGCAGCCACCTCGCCGCTGACTCGGTCTTCTCGGCCCTTGGCTCTCTCTGGTGTTCGGCAATATCTAATTTCCACCCATCCAGAAGGATATGCAAAGGGGTGCATTGCGCTAGCCAAATCACGAGATACAGCCATTGCTGTCGAAACTTTGCAAATGCCGACGTTGATTGTAGGAGGGCGTGACGACGCCATATCGCCAGTGGCGTTGGTCGAAAAATACCGAGACCGTCTACCGAATGGAAGACTGGAGATTCTGGATGGCGTCGGACATTGGCATGTCCTTGAGGATTTGGAGGCAACAGCCAGGGTGGTTAAAGAGTTTGTTAACTAATTCAATCCCAACGCACGTATACTTAGGGTAGCTAATCCTTGCTGTATTATACTCGATGAATTTATTTTACCGCGTATGTTGTATTATACCTGGCCATTACATGCTGCTCAACCGTGATACCATTTGCATCTTCACTGCCATCAAGCGGCCTAAGCTTGAAAGAAAGATTCCCGGTGTAGAAAAATGGAACACTGTAGCGATGCTGCGGCCCATTGTTGATAACTCGGTGGACAGCACTTCTGTACTCTCCCTTGGTCCATCCGTAAAGCAAGTCGCCGACGTTTACCACAAATCGGTTTGCAACCGCAGGTACAGGTATCCATGAGTTTGTAGGTGGATAGAGAACCTGAAGGCCGGTTTGGTCCGGTTGCTGAAGAAGTAATGTTATGCAGCCAAAGTCAGTGTGCGCCCCGGCTAGTAGTGTGAGTCAGTCTTCACAAACACACACAAGAAAAAATTGACTAAGACAGGTAGCGAAGGAATGGTTTTTACCTCCGAGTTGTCTAGCATCCTTGCTCTTTTGCGGTGGATAATGAAGCAAACGAAGAGTCGCGTTCGGATCAGTTGTGAACTCTGCCAGGATTTCTGGGGCGTAGGGCATGCCCGAAGTGATTACTTTCAAAATCAGGTGATCCAGCGTCAACATGTGTTGATAATATTCATTTATTGGTTGGCGAAACTTTTCTTCTGGTAGGTCTGGCCAAAGATTTGGCCCGCGTAGGAAAGATCCTGCTTTAGGGTTGTCAGGCGACATCTCTTCTCCAATATAAAAGCCCTAAAATAAAGTGAGCGAGGGAAACGATTCTCTATAGAAGAGTTGAAACTAAGATTCAAGATAAACCAGAGTCCAATTCACCTCTTTCAGATCGGGGAGTGTGTCAGGCTGCAGTGTTTGTCCTCCAATCACTTCGTAGCCACGGTTTGACTTGCCCATGGCCTTGTCCATGCCCACTGCCGTCTTTTTCTCCAGTGGAAGGTCGAAGAACGTCTTCGCGCATTCTAACATCGCCTCCTGAAGGTGCACAGGAACCCCATGACCTTCCAGCTGAAAAAATCCATAAGTCATACAAGCATTCCTGACCTGGTCAACCACCGCATCGCGGGATGCATGTGAAGCTGAATCGTCGAGGAAAGGGCTGATGTCGATCAACGGGATTTCCAAAGAGGCGGCCATATTGTTAGCTGGATATAGGTGGTCAGAGACTTCAAATTCAGACTTCCAAAAATATTATTCTGGGGTAAACCACATCCATATACCTCTCCGGGCGAGATACATCTCGCCGGTAGCCGATAGGGGTCGGGGCCGGCCGATCTTGTCATGATTGATTAGATAAGGGCTGGTTATCTAGAGGCAGCAAAAGGTATTATTATTGGCTCCTAAACTTTCCCAGCGAAGACTGCAACGTATCAAGATTCAAGTTGACAGGCCCAATGACGCCAGCCCTGGACCAGTAAAGTGGCTGCATTTTAGGAGGTTACCTCTTTGTCGGTGCCTGCGAAATCAGGCAGCACAAGAGTTTATGGTCTATTCGACAAAGTGACGCAAACGCGCTCCCCTTCTTCCGGTCAACGATGTGTAAAAATCACCTACAAGCCGGCCATTGATTGATATTGCGATTCATATTCTAATAGTATCCTGAGAAATACCCGCAAGCAAGAGAAGAACCCCAGCAGTGCCTACACGGATCCGTCGACCTCTGCTATGTCGAGCCTGAGGATGGTAATTTAGAGACATTGAGGGTGCATGTTAAGAATATAAACCATGCATATTTCCAGATTTAGTAACTACATAATTAGCTGGGAGAGGAAGCCTTGTTGGAAGTTATTTTGCACTTCTCGTCCACCACTGCATGCAAAGAGATATTTAATTTCACTGGCCATGCGCAGGATTACCAGACGGTCACTAATTGATAATCACTGAATTATATCCGTGACCAATCAACGACAAAGTGTTGTAGAACGAGTGGATGGTCTTGAAAAGCAATTATATGCGGTGGTACTTCGGAGAAAAGACGGACATTAACTGTACTACTGTATTAATTACGCCAGCCAACGCTAGTGCGTGCGTGGTATATACGCGCGGCCAAGCGGATGCTCAGGATGCAGCGATTGTGAGGATACAGTTGGCTCGAAATTACGACTTCCCTTATACTATATTTGCATGACGAGTCGAAACACTGCGCAAATACTGCACAAATATTTTCTAATTCATTTCTACTTTCTATATACTTTATCAGCTGCACAATAGTCGCAACGCTATAGAAATTTTTACAAAGAAATGTTAAATACCTATAGTACCTTGCCAATTTTCCAGTTACGGTGCCTGTCGGTGCAAACTATTCGCTCAGCGTTTGTTGGTTGGTTTGTTGGTTATTAATTTAAGGTTACACGTACGTACTCCGTACTGTTTCCTAGGCTTTTTAAACAGCTTGGCGATATATGTAAAATACTGTTACGTATTCGTATACTCATGAGATTTAATGTTTATAGACATATAACATTCGAAGAAAACATTATATTGCGGGCTATCTAAGCCCGCATACGTACGTATTAGAGGCGGGATTGATAACAGTTCCATCAGGACAACATTGAATATTACATACGTAAAGATACACTCGTTTAACTCGTTTAATCCTTCTGTTCAGCGTGGAAAGCGGAGACAAACGGCGTATTGAAACATCAACGTTAATAATTCGAATTTGTTTACATTCACTTTTGTTCGTTAACTGATGCTATATATTCCATCTTGCTTTTTAATCTCAACTCCCAACACTTCCCTGTACTGGAACTTACTGCACAGCGGACTGCAACTCTTATTTCTAGGCCCATACCTGCCACACAATCAATATGACCGATAGGGGCTCTGTTCTCATCACTGGCTGCAGTGACGATGGCATCGGCTCCGGCCTGGCCGTCGCCTTTCAACAGCAAGGATACCATGTCTTTGCGACCGCCCGCAGCCCTGACAAGATGTCGAAACTAAAAGATTTGGCGAATGTAACTCTACTGACCATGGACGTCACCGATAAAGCTCAGATTGATGCGGCAGTTGAAAAAGTTCGCGGTCAGACTGGCGGGTCTTTGAACTACTTGGTCAATAACGCTGGTCGAAACCATTTCATGCCTATTCTCGACCAAGACCTTGATGCCGCGAGGGAATTGTATGAGACTAATGTTTTGGGGCCGATAGCAGTTACGCAGGCGTTTGCTCCACTGCTTATCCAGGCTAAAGGAATGTTGGTCTTTATCACTTCAATCGCTGGCTATCTCCATGTTCCATATATGGGTGTGTTCTCAATTCGTTCAGGAGCCCGTCGTTTCTGCACCAAATAGGCTAACCCTCGTCTCTAGGCACCTACGCAGGAACAAAGCGCTCTCTTGAGATTATTGCCGAGACTTTGCGTCTAGAGCTAGCTCCATTCAACGTCAAAGTTCTTTCTATTGTCACAGGGGCGGTCAAGACGATGGGTCAGACCTACTTTGGTGATTTCAAGCTTCCAGACGGCTCTCTATACAAGTCCATTGAAGGCATTATTGCTGCCAGAGCGCGCGGTGAAGACGATGTGCCGCGAATGGGGTTGGCGGAGTATTCCAATAAAGTGGTCACTCAAATCATCCAGGGCCAGACAAGCAAGTTTTGGTGTGGCGAAAATGCCGAGTCGACGAAATATGCAAGTACTCATTTGGAAAGTTCTGCTTTGGTAAGGTTGCTCCCTGCTGTAATTCTCAATGAGACTCATAGTCTGACTCGAGCTCTCTTAGGATGGGGGCCTGTCTCATGGTACCGGTCTGGACAAGCTGGAGTAGACAACGTGCACACACCATACTTAGTATTAAAATGTGAGACTTTGTGTAATTTTTCTCATGCCCTGCTATAAAAATAAGAATAAATTACTAAAAGAATATTTCCTTCAGTATTACTACATGTGTAATGTGACTAGCATCTCGCAAAAATATACACCCATCTTTTGATCAAATATATATCCAACCTAGCCAATAAGACCCAGAAAATTGTGAACTCACCGAAAGTGGAATTCTGACCAACTTCCCCAAGAGAAAATTCACGACCTTGAAACTTGGAAGTTAAAATACATCTCTGGTTGAGCCAAGAATTTTTACCCGCTAGGCATTGGAGAGCGGCAGAGCGGATATGCGGAAGCTGCGGAAGATGTCACGCTGAAGTATCAGCTACCTTCCGTCTTCCTGACTACACCCATCAAGAGGCATCAATTCGCAAATCGGAAAATGAATAATAATTCAAACACCCCAGCAGGGCCGCCGCAGCTCCCACCACCAGCGAACGAAAGAACCATTCGCCGGAACCGCACTAGGCTTGCCTGCACCCCATGCAAGATTCGGAAGCGGAAGTGCGATGGGGGAAATCCTTGCGCAACCTGCACCCGATACGATTATGGGTGTCATTACGATAAACCGCCTCAGCCGAGGAAGTCAGCAGCGGCATTGTTGCGGCAGGGTCAGTACCAGGATGCCAATGCCCCAGTCGGCACGTCGCCGCAGGAGTTGCCGGCCAAATCTTCCCCCCAGAATGCCGGCGATACTAGCAACAACACTAATAACGCCAATGACGAAAGTCACGAGACTATTCAGACTCAGGCACCTTATACAGAGCGGTATATGGAAGCCAACTCCGGTGTGCTTTTCCCCCGTACTCTAGGCTTGAAGTTGAACTCGAGAAACAATGCCCAGCAGGGAGATTGTCCCGGCTGGAACTTGGGCATCCGCCATAGTCCGCGGCGGTCTGAGAAGAGTATCGCTTGGGTTCTACCATATACTTCTTGGCTAGAACTGTGCCACGTCTATGAGAAACGTGTTCACCCAATCTATGGCTTCCTAGATCTGCAGACAGTATGCGCGACTGCCCAGCGACGATGGGAAGACCCTCATACAACGAATGAATATGACCCTGTGTTGTGCGGAGTCGCAGCCTTGGGGTCCTTGTTCTCATTTCAGGCAAATTGGGAACAGGAGCGCCATCTGGTCGAATGTGCCAAGGAGATCCTCGAAACGTCTGGCACCATCATGAAGCCCAGCATTGACGACGCGGCTGGCTGGCTGCTGCGTACGTTATATTTGCGATGCAGCATATCCCCTCATGCAGCATGGATGGCCAGCTGCATTGCACTCCATATTATCGAAGCAACTGGGATACACCAGGAATCCGCCACTGGCGTTGTGTCGCTAGTTTACGCCGATACCGCAACTCCCCCATCAAGCAGCGTAGGGCACCAGGAAGTTGAGACAAAGAGGCGAATTATCTGGATTGCGAGGCTCTTAAATACCTGGATCTCTTTTGAATACGGGAGATCAAGAGTCATTCTTCGTGAGACCTCTTTGCCCCTCCCTAAACCAGAGAGCCGAGACGGCGATTATACGTCTACTTTGGTATCTCTGTTCCAAATTTCCGAAAATCTGGACCCAAACAATGATATACCAGCCGCGAGTTTGGAAAACCTCTTAGAAGAACTAGAGAAGTATGATTTTGGTGTCGATGCACTGATTCTTTCCCAGAGCGTATTGGCTTTCACCATTTACAGGCGGCTTCAACTTCTCGGTTTAAGCGTCAATAAAACGGCCGTTGAACGGGTCATTAACCTTGGACGCCGAGGCCTTGAAGCATCTCGGCGATGCATTGATTCAAATTGTCCCTGGTGGCACGTCAACAACGTGCCTTTTCAATTCACTTGTATCCTCTTGGTGATTGACACTTCGGATTCCTTGATTCACGTCCACGATTCTGTTGCAGTTCTGAAAAAGGTCGCCGACCACTTTAGGACTCCTAAATCCTATCAAGCACTCGAAACTATTGAGCTGTTTGTTCGTCTATCACAGCGGCGAAAGGAGCAAGATGCGGCTCTTTTAGCGAAATCGTTACTTATAGACCAGACATCCGAGGAAGGGCAGGAACAGCAGCCCACTACACAACAAAGTGCTGTTACCAATTACAGCAACATGGATGAATCTTTACTCTTGCCAAACGGTATTAACAATGGTCTAAGTCTTCCGGATTTTGTGAACCCTATGGACTGGGAGGCCTTTATACGGGATCCTCTCGACTTTTCGGCGGCAATATTTTAAGCTCCTGAAGGGAGTGAAACGATGTTGATAAAATAAAAAATATCTGTAATAGCTACTAATTAAACCATTATTTTACGTATTACCAGAAATAGAAAGCCTCATGAACTCGACATGCTCTGTCTTGGGCTTATCATATGGATTTTCCACCTCTTTGGTTCTGCCAATTCTGAGTTTGGACAACCATTGAGTGGCGGCGTTGTTGTTTCGCATGCCATGAATCTCATGATACTGCCCTAAAGTGGGAGAAGTAAAAAGTCAGTAAGTTTAAAAAGATTTCCGTTTGAATAATTATTTCTCCGTTTCACCTACATGTACAATCTTTGCCTCCAAAGTTTTTGATTACCGTTTCTCCTCCGGGATGTCGGCGAGCAAACGTAGAACAATCGTAGACTATATCATCAATCACGACCCCTAGATAAAACGGTTATTTTTGTTTTGCTCGCCGCCTTGTATCAGCTTCTCCGTGATATTCAAGTCAAACATACACAAGTCGGTATGGTCTTTTCCATTTCGCTGCTTAACCTCACATGCCGGTATAAAAGGGAGTTCGTCCCCAGCTGACTTGCGAGAAACGTAGTTTAATATTTTATTCATAACTCTTCTGGCTCTGGTATTTGGGCTGTTTTTATTCCTTGTCGTTAAATTGAGAATATCCTAGCTGTAACTCACATCTACCCCTCATGAATAAACGCCTGGAACTAAATAGACCCATCTATGGCTATTGCGGATCTGAGCGGAAACTGTGCGGCTTGCTGTCGGCGCGACAGTCGACAAGACATGACACTGATTATACTACACATCTGTATTTTATTTTATTCTGTTTTCACGATTAAGACGTAAGTAAATTCAATACTGAATTTGCTGTGTAAGCGCCATAACAATGAAAAGTGATGTCAAGTGTTGTTCGCAAGGCACTAGAGAAGGCTTGGTAGATCATGCGATCGTTAGTCGAGCCTGAGAATACGAACTGCAATTCATTTCATCTATTCAAATAATAAAAAAAACCCCCCCTATATCAATTGCAGCCAGTGCTCTGAAGTTCTGCCGGTTGGAAATTATACAATTGGTGGAGCATAATTAAGCTCCGGATCTGCGCTAAACATCGACGCAGTTTTGGCAGCGTCACTTTTTACTACACCCTGTGAGCCCGCCAACAACCACCGCCATGATGCTTGCAGCAGAGTCGCGTCTATCTTTTCTCCTGAGAGACACTCGCTGCCTGCGCTGCCAGCTCCAGGCATCCAGACGCCCTCTGATCAGCCTCCGCTATGCTAGCAACAAAAGCGCAGCCCCGTCAGAACCACCGTCGACGAATTCCCAACCCGAGATAGTAGCACCTCTCTTACTCGATCGACCACTTGGCCTTTCGTACCCTCCATTACCGGGGCAAAATACTGGAATCGACAATCGCTCGTTGAGAGAACGTCGCGATGATTATATCGACCGCGAGAAGCATATTGCGCGACGAAATGAGCTGTGAGAATTCAACCCGGTTTTGACTGGATAATAAATTGCGCTGTTGGGAGTGCTTGTGCTAATTTTTAACCCCCTCGTTGCGCAACTAGGAAAAAGGAGTTTGTTAAACCCTACTTTAGAGAATGGACCAACCTGCGCTACAATGAAGGCAAGACGTTCAGATCCAATCCACGGTTATTCAAAAGAAGCCTGGCATTGTTCTTCCCCAACCTTTACGGTATCACCCTCGCATCCCGAAACAAACCCAAGGATACAACGACGGTTATGCAGGGCAAAATATCGGTCGTGAGCTTGTTCTCTAGCCTATGGGCCGAGCAGCAAGTCGCCACATTCACAGATGCGAAACACAACCCGGGTCTTTTTGAGGCGCTTGCCACCGATAAGATGTCTATAGCACAGAGGGTATCAATCAACATGGAAGAGAGCGCGTTGAAAGCGTGGCTCGTCAAGATGTTCATGTGGAGAATGCGACAACAGCTGCCCGTCGAACAACATGACCGATATTTCCTCGTGCAAAAGGGCATGACCAGTGCCATGAAGGAAGCAATTGGCATGCTCAACAGCAAAGTCGGCTACGTCTATCTCCTAGATGATGCCGGACACATCCGATGGGCTGGCAGTGGATCGGCAGAGCCTGATGAGAAGGAGTCGCTGAATGCTGGTCTTCTGAAATTGATTCGTGAGAGAAGTAATACTACATCGAGCATCAACACCAAAGAGGAAACACCAGGCAAGTCCAAGCCTAGGGTTATCCCAATTAAAAGCTTGGCAGCAAATTCTTGATGTTACAGAAAAACACTGCTGCTTGAGAAAACACCGTCGGCGATCTCCCATCTAATCACAACCATTCAGACAATGTACCATAAATTAACCACATCCATAATTATATATGCACAATACATATATCCAATTGAAAAAAAAAAAAGGAAAACAGTGCCGCTTCAAAGTGGCCGATGAAGCCGAATTGCAGACGCCAGACCCATTCCCATACTATAAACATTAAAAAAAAGAAAGGTTCAACGCGAAGAGCATACCCGAGATCCAGCTCGATGCCGTAAATTAGCTAAACATGAAAAGCATGAGGCAGCAAAATCCAATGAAAACACCAAGGATAATGCCATCTCGCCTCCGTTTGGCACCGATTTTTCCGATCAACGAGTTCATGCCTGGAATCTGCCCGGCCGCGCCGACAATGCGCCGGTTGATGCTGGCCAAAGTTTCACCTTGTAAGCCGAAACTCTCATTAACAGCGTAGGCCTGGGACAGAACCCTGTCCATCATATTGTGACTGTTGTCGATACGCCCTCGTTCCTCAAGCATGTACTCGGCCTCTGCAGCATGGGGGTTGGAAGATCGGTAAGCGTCGATGTCGGAGCGAACATTCGAAAGAAGATTTGCACGGTCACGGGCTTCGGATATACTCGAAGAGAGACGTTGTAGTTCCCGGCGATGTTCCACGAGCACTTCGCGATGGCGCACCAGGTAGTTTTGCTTTAGCCCGGAGGAGGTGAGACTTGCTTCCGAGTCAAGTAGGCGGGTGAGTTGGTTGATCAGAGATTCGCGCTAGCATATAATCATCAACTCGTGCTCTTGGGGTTTTATATGTGTTGAGGGCTCATCCGTACCTTTTCGAGTAGTTCCCGGATTTGGTCCTCAACCCTTTGTTGTTCCTCCGAGGGTTTTGCGGGGAGCTGTGACATGGATGCATATTGCGAGTATGTATGGAAAAGACTTTCGGTCTATATCCATAGGGGGAACTATTAGCGACAGTCCAAGATATAAGGCGGACAGGAAGATTGGGTGTACCTGAGTCTCGAGCGACCTTGTCTGTTGTCGGAGCTGAGCCCATCCACCACCAGTGGACGTGGTCATTGTGAACGGGGAATTATCAAGGGGGTATCGTGACAGCCAAAGGACAGATTTTCCTCAAGAAGGTGAATAAATTATACAAACAACTCGTTAAAGAAGGAGGCGGCGGCAAAACATGGTCTGAACACTATGGGTCCGTCCCCCCAAAGGCAATCAAATAAATGACATATTCCGGTTTCGTCTCACCAGCCACAGTCCCGGCGCGCACGTGACTTGTTCGTCGTGACTAAGCCCTCTCGAGGACTCGCAGCCCAAAGTGGCCTAGCGCCGCCACGCTCACTTTCGCGAGAAGCCCTAGTCCCACAACCCGCAAAAATCGACGTTTTGCTGCTATCTTCAATCCTCCAACTCGACAATTCAACGACAACGACTCGCAGCCGCACAACATGGTATGTTCCCGGGAAACGCCGATATATTTTCATCACAAGAAAATAAAATCCACAGCGACGAATACTGATTATTTCTTTTCTACAATTTTAGTCGAGCGCCAAGGTCAAGACCAGCCAGCTCTGGGGAAAGAGCAAGGATGATCTCTCCAAGCAACTCGATGAGTTGAAGACCGAACTCGGTCAGCTCCGTGTTCAGAAGATCTCCCAGGGTGCTTCTTCCAAGCTGAACAGAATGTACGTTTGAATTGTCGACTTTATATACCACCATCCGATGTCTGCAACACCGAATCGAAGAGAGGGGCATTTCCAGGGAAGCACAGAAGCAATAAAAAACAAGACGATGAACAAATTGGATTTCGGGCAACCCTGCGAAGAACTCCTCTATTTTCGGGGTATTGGTTTTGGCTACAGACGAGGAATATGATTTTTTTTCAAATTTCGTGTGCGCGAGCAAGGGCTAATTACATATCTTTCAATTTAGCCACGATGTTCGCAAGTCGATCGCCCGCATCTTGACCGTCATCAAGGCCAACCAGCGCGCTCAACTCCGCCTCTTCTACAAGAACAAGAAGTACCTTCCTCTTGACCTCCGACCAAAGCACACCCGTGCTATCCGTCGACGACTCACCAAGCACGAGGCTTCTCTCATCACCGAGAAGCAGCGCAAGAAGAACGTGCACTTCCCCCAGCGGAAGTACGCTGTCAAGGTATGTTTTGCGCGCCTGGTTTCTCATGCGCAATCAATTGTGTGATGTTAACATGGGGGGTTTTTTTTACAGGCTTAAATTGGTGTGATTCATGACTGTGTCGTTGGGGGCGTGGGTAGTTTGTCACTGGTTGTTTTCTGATTCCCGTCGACGAATCTATTATGGGTTGTTTTTTTCCCTTTTTTCATGGGTCGATCATAAAATAAAGAGCGGGAATTGTATCTTCAAAAAAACAAAACGAGATGCAGACTTCATATTTCCATATCTTAATATGAGCAATGGAAATTTTTGACATGACATAATTCTTATCCTAGTTATCTAGCCAGCACAGCTGTACATGTGACGATTGTGAATGGCATCAATTGATGTTTAAATACGTTGCAAACGACCAAAGATGGTTCTATTAGCATCAACGACCAATTGCATTTTCCTATATACATGCTACACTGGTTCTTATTATTGCTTCCATCATTTTCCCTTTTGGCCCTGTACGGCGCCATTCAACGATGGAGGCCCAGCCTCAAACGTCCACATTCCGCCGCAGAGACAATTTCGGATAAGTTGCATTCGCAGAACCAGCCTGTAATATTGTGCAGTTCTGGGTGACGAAGGCTCGCCTGACACTTCACAGCAACGAATGCAGCGTCGATGTGTTGCAGAAATCGGGGTGGAATCCTTGTTGGATTGGGATGCGCTTGACTCAGCAACTGCATCGTCATTCAAGTTTGATCGACCCATAGGGATCTTTCTCAACACGTCGACTTGCCGAGTCCGGCGGTAATATTCGGTGCGACGATCAGTAGACAGCCCCAACCAACTGAAGTCGGTGAGATACATAGCCATCTGGTCGATCTGGGGTTTCGTGTCCGGGATAATCTGTTTGAATAGGGTACTAACGGCAGGAACCAAAACGGCAGGAATGCGACAGTTGATCAGGAGCTCTTTCTCTGGGGCACGACGTTCGTTATCTTCGAACCCGGCGCCCTGGTAAGCGAAACGAACGGCGTTGTCGATTTCAGCCAAGAATTTCTCGTAGATATTAATTGGAACTGGGCAATTGTTTATCATTTGGAAAAATTCAGCATAATACGCACGAGCATCGCCTGAAAGAGGAAGCATTGTGTGACCGGAAGATAAACCGCGCAGTCCTCGGCAGATGAAGTGAAGGAAAGCCCGAGACATGCTCGAGAGCGCAAGTGTGAGAGAGAGCGATGACGTTGATTTCACTGTTTTCCTATTAGTATGGGCTGAATGAATATGATCATGTAAACTTCTCCTTACCTTTTTGTGCAAAAGCCTCCTGGTCGTCTAGAACCGGTTCAAACTCTTGAGCAAGCTGAAATAAATCATCCAACACATAAAGAATCAGGTCCAATGCCCACTTTACGTTGCCATGAACCATTCGCAGGACATCTAATGCACACAAAGTCAGTGGGTAGGTACAGGATATGCAGAGAAATAAAGCGTACCCTGATCATATGGCTCCTGATCTTTACACGCCTTGCTGTATGTAAGGAAATATACGAATAGGACAGATGCATGTCGAAAATTGAGAATTGCCCACGCAACAGAAGACGATAGGCTTCGAGGTGTGAAACTATTTTGGAAACCAAGAGCAGCCTGCATACTTAGGCAACGAGGAACATAATGGTGCTGCATAAGCCTATCAGGTTCTGTGGTGAAGTTGCAGTGAATAGGCAACGCTCGGTATACTTCGCTGACAACAGTATTCTGGGCGTCTGGTTCATTTCAAAGTTAGTACGACCCTTTGCACCATGGAAAGGAAACCTACCAGGGGCTATGTTTCGTTTAATCACCGTAAAAATATCATCAGTACTATATTCACTAGCACAGCCGCGGCAAAATGCAAGCGCTAGGGCAGCAATTCCAGCAGAATATTTGTCTAACGGTAATGTTAGCTTTTACTTGGGTACCACGGGAGATTGCGTATAGGTGTATAGCTGTATCGAACATACTCTCATCGTATAGGCCGCCTTCTGTGTGGAAAGAATGTTCCATGTACCTAAGTCGGGCTTTCCACTCGCCATCTAGAACAACAGCGATGCAGCCGTTGGGAGAAAAGCATGTGTGGAGACCTAGTAGAGATTAGATGCGCAAGAATAAAGCTAGGTAATCACACGAACCGGATACATCAAGAGGATAGTGAAAGCCTGCCTGAGACATGCTAGTCACTGTACTCGGATCATTGGTTCCGATAAAGCTATCCATAGTCTTTGGGTTGAAAAAGGAGATGGAGCTATCGTCGTATGTCACTGCGAGAACATTCCCAAATTCAATTTGATCGACAGAGACGATATATCTATCGGAGAGTATATCCTCCAGTCGTCGAATTTCTACTTTTGTCTAAGGAGTATCAGTATATGCTCTTCATATCTTATTAGGCTCCGTCGTTACCTTGTTCTGAGCAATTGCTTTCTTCTGGACCAGTTCCTCGAATACGGGGTGGAGACTCAAGGTCGTACTCTCTAGTTGCCACCTGACAATAATGGAAGAAGGCGGTGCCTGTTGTCGAACATCATGGCCAGTATCTTGAATTGGGCTCGAATAGATTGCAAGAATCCACGGACCAGAAAATGAGACGCCGGCATGGTCCGGTTGGCCTGCAATGATATCAAGGCTAGTGATTTGGTACAGGGAGTTTTGGTATGGAGCAGGTTCTCCTAAATTCCCAGTTTCGTCTCTGTTTGTTTTGAATATCCTGCCAGGATTTTCTGTTTTGCTGTGGGTGATATTAAAGGCTGGGACAGGAAAAGCTAGTGTGCCGGACATTTGCTTGGGTTGGGTCTGATCCCAATGCGGTGGAGTCCAGGTAACGTCGATTCGATATAGGCTGATCTTTTCCAGAAGAGAATGGGTTGCGACAAGAATACCGTCTAAACGCAGGGTAAAATATTTAGCCATGCTGTGTCGCACAAGATAAAAATGGGGAATACAGAAGCATACTCGAAGTGGCCAAGAAAGCGGCATGTGTCAAAATGCGATCAGACTGGCTAATAGTCTTCAATTCGGCGGTGATTTCTGTCCATCTATTGTCAGGGTTCTGGTATATCAGCTTGATGATTCCAGCCCTAGTCACGCAAAGAAGAGCCGGTTTGCCTGCGGGATGAAAAGGGCCAATCGGTTTGCGCTGAAAGGGAGAATAATTCCACCTCCCATTCAACTTTGCTGCTTGATTAAAGGCAGGTACCTAAATCATGTATGGTAAGTTATCTATGCATACTTGAAGTAAAGCTGTCATTCAGGACGTACGGCACGGTTCAGATTCATCCACATGGTTCCAACGACTTGGGCATTGTCGTCTGACGGGTCGAGCATGGTTTGACGGCTTATGGAGACATTGTTTAAAGCAGTGGAGATGGAGAAGATGGAAATGCGGCCGGCCGTATCGAAGATGGCCAAGTCGCTTCCTGTTTCGTTCCAGGTGAGATGGGCCAACGACTGACCAGCATGAACATCTGACAGCTGGCTAAGCGGGTACTCATCGCTCAGCACCCATTTCCCATCGGAAGGATTGCATAACATGTGACGGATGATAACGCCAAGGCCATCCTGAGATATGTATGCAATGCAGCCCAATCTTGACCAGGCAATCTTCCTGCGTTTCTATCAGTTCGGGGGAGATCTTGGCAGCCGACAAAAAAGGATTATCTTTCAACATACTGACAGCAGCCCAATACCCGCATCTCGTCAAGCCGTTGCGCGAGGCCTTTAGTGGGCTGTGAAGCTGGCAGCCCCAGGTCCAGAGAAGTAGGATCTCCAAAGAGATCGTCGACATCGAGACTTCCGTCCATGATCAAAGGCATCACACGGTAGCAGATGCAGGATCCAGTGGTGCACCAACTATGGAAGCAAAGTTGGATAAGCTTAATGCAGCAGGCTGAGAAACAGCAGCAGAAAATTCGGTCTATTCAAAAGCGGCATTGAAATGAACCGTATGCTATAGAATGGGTCAACGGCAGGGCGAGTGCAAGCTTCAGGCAAAAGAGACACGAGGAATCTTATCGGCACCTGGGAGAGTGTAAAGCGCAGTCAGGCCATCCAAGCCACGTCAATTCGCCTCCATCGCCGCAAATTTCTCGCTTCCCTGTGTTTTTGGACGGTCTCGACCGTTTGATGTTTGATGATCAATGATCGCAACGGAAGCTGCGACCTGCGCTATTCCCGATGTGGCGATCACGGGATCCTGGGAGCGCAGAGCTTCCGTCCAATCACAGATGGCAATGCGGGACACAGCACGTGACTGAGGTGCGGTATCCCGGACAACCAGCAGCCAATGAGGAGGCGCCTGAAGTATACCGAAAACATCTTGGCACAGCACTGTTGAGGCTTGACAGAATGCCGAGGGATGAAGTGACTGTTACGTATTACGGTACTTCTGCGCTTGGAATGTCGATTTTGCTGCAGCGTGACACGTGCTTTTTGTTTGCATGCAAGGCAAGTTGTCTTGGAAGACAACAATAACAAGCTAAAAAAACAGCTCCAATCACACGACCTGAAGCAGCGGGGACTAAGGAGTACTAACGTTGGCAGATTTCAACAAGGAAAAAAGACAAAATTGCTCATAAAAATCCATAATAATTACACATCATGGTAATGGTTACTTGGATAGCATGGCATAGTAACTAATTAGCATTTATGCTATGTAGAATTGCATACCTGCAGATTCCCCGCCTAAGCCTCTTCGGGCGCACAATCGGCTGCTTGCTCCTCTGCTCCTCCTGATACCACCACATAACACCTCACTAACTTGGCAATAATCAAAGCCAGCAATATGGCTAATTAAATCCCGGCAAGCAAGCGGGTCAAAATAAACAAGAGTTCAACGCACACGGACCCGTCATCTCGCCCCAGTCTCTGTTCCTCTCCCTCTTGCTCGCCTGGCTCTGCACGCAACGACCGGCAACCGACCGCCCTCCTTCCCCTTCCTCCACTTCTTCTTTCCCTTCTCGCGCTGCTCCCTTTCCTCCTCCCACAACCACCTCTGTATTTTCGCATCCCCATTGCCTGTCTTTGCCAGCGCTTGCTCGGCGTTGCTTTGTGTGTCTTTTCACCTGGGGGATTTCAATGTCCTCGTGAACACATACACACCTTTTTCCTTTTTTTCTCCTAATCACCAGCATCGTCCACGGTCGGTCGCCTTCGAGCCCGTTTCGTCATGGACGAGCCCCCCAGCCTGCCCCTGCCCACGCCCACGCCACTGGACAACGACTCATCAGACTACAGCTACGCTTCATATGCCTCTGACGACTCTGGCTTGAGTTCTCCTCCTGTGTCACCGCAGACGCCGCCGGGCTTCTATCCATCGCCGCCGCCCACGGACGAGCAGCAGCAGCAGCAACAGAGCAGCCAGCGCCAAGACGAGCCGGCCAGAAAGAAACGCCGGGTGGGCCCCACGCCGCGCTTCACGCAACACCTCGACCTCAACGACTCATCCAAGCAGCAAACCGACCAGCTCAGCCTGCTGGTTAAAACCCTCCGCACGCACCGCAAGATCGTCGTCATCGCCGGTGCTGGCATTTCCACCTCGGCCGGAAGTAGGTCTACTACCTGTCCTTTATTTAAGAGTCTATTTAGCTAATAACCTGCGTCGCAGTCCCCGACTTCCGCTCCTCCAATGGCCTTTTCAAGTCCGTGCAGAAGAAGCACAACCTAAAGTCTTCAGGCAAGCAGCTGTTTGACGCTGCCGTCTACCGCGATGACTCTCTCACCGCTTCTTTCCACGAAATGGTCCGCACTCTGTCAAAAGAGGCCGCCGAATCCACCCCAACTGCATTCCATCACATGCTAGCAAGGATGGCCCAAGACAATCGGCTGTCGCGCCTCTACACACAGAACATTGACTGCATCGAATCTTCAATGCCCCCTCTGGCCACCCAGGTTCCTCTGGGTCCAAAGGGTCCCTGGCCGCGCTGCATTCAACTGCACGGCAGTCTACAAAAGATGGTCTGCCAGAAATGTCGCCATTTGAGCGAGTTCGATGGAAGTTTGTTTGACGGGCCTGATGCCCCCGCCTGCCCCGCCTGCACCGAGACCGACGACTTGCGCACCACTACTGGACAACGAAGCCATGGTGTAGGAAAGATGCGGCCTCGCATCGTCTTGTACAACGAACACAATCCCGACGAGGAAGCTATCGCCTCCGTGATGAACTCGGACATCCGTTCACGGCCAGATGCTGTCATTGTTGTGGGGACTAGCCTGAAGATCCCCGGTGTGCGTCGCCTCGTCAAGAGCTTATGCAAGGTTGTCCGGAGCCGGCGGAATGGCGTGGCCATGTGGATTAACAACGAGCCTCCTGTCGGTAAAGAATTTGAAGATTGCTGGGACTTGATTGTCAAGGGTAACTGTGAAGAGGTGGCTCGACTTGCTGCTCTGAAGAAATGGAACGACGACACTCCCGATACCTTTGAAGAGTGCGAAGCCTCAGAGATTGAACGTTTGAAGCAACAAGGCCAGATTTCGGTTGTGATTGAGACCCCCAAGAAGAAAGTCAAGACGACCAACACCGGCTTCCTCACCCCAACATCGAATAACGACGAGAGCGGAGCAGAGCTTCTACACAAGAAGCCAAACAACGCGGTTACCAATCCCGCGAGCAGAGGAAAGAGTCTTACCGACATGCTGGCAGCCAGCAAGACGAACACTAAGAAGAAGCCGGCCAATACCAAGAATGCACCCAAGAACGCGTCTAAGAATACATCCAAGAAGTCTCGTGATACCAAACAGCAGACTTCCAAGATCACTGAATTCAGCAAAGTTACCAAGGGACCGAAGACTTCGGGTCTGGGAAAGCAAGTCAAGTCAGAGGTCAATGACATTTCCAATGCAATGAAAGTCGTACCTGAATATGGTGCGCGCAACAATCCTACCGTCATGTTTCCGAAGTTGGTTAGCAAGGCATATGAGGACGTGACCAAAGGCAATCAAGTCTACCAAGGTTGCCATGAGAATACAATCTCCCCTGAGCAAACAGCAAAGGGCGTGGCGTGACAGTGTCCGTCAATTGATTCTTTTCGCAACTGTTGTTCATCATTATCGTGTCTTTGTCGATGCTTGTTTCTCTGTACAGTATACTTTCA
Source organism: Talaromyces islandicus (assembly GCA_000985935.1). Taxonomy (NCBI): domain Eukaryota; kingdom Fungi; phylum Ascomycota; class Eurotiomycetes; order Eurotiales; family Trichocomaceae; genus Talaromyces; species Talaromyces islandicus. The sequence goes on along the minus strand of CVMT01000002.1, from coordinate 845,483 downwards.
GTCTTGTTCTAGCTCGGCCGGTTCGGCGCATCAATGTGGCGATGATACCAGAATAGACTAATACTTTAGCTTACGTGAATGGCGTTTGAGAGTTGGACGTACAAACGTCGCTTGGCTGCTGGGGAGTTGTCGTTGTTTATGGGAATACAGAATGGATTCATTTGTTAATTCATGGGTGCATTTTGATTTTGTACAACCTGTCATGGATGGAGTCTTGTGTTTCCGAGAGCTATTGAGCTTGAGGCGTTGTCTGTTGTTTAATATAATTGAATTTATGGCATATGTGCTGCTACTCGAATATCAACTAGTTGACAGCATCGATTAATTTTTATATTAATGTTCAGGCTGTTTTACATTTAGTGATCATCCATATCATCAATTGATGCCAGCTGGCGGTACCAGATATATATATATATCTGCAACTGATGTAGTATTGATCAATGCAAACATCGATTAATTTATCGAGTTAGGATCACTTCAAGTGTTCAACAACTGGGCGGTTGGAAGTTGCAATTTTTAATTTTTACACGCTCAAATACCAGCTGCACATGTGCTCAATGGGATTTTATAGCCTTTCAAGCACGCATATCAACTATACTATCAACCAGTTAACTAATAACAACAGTACACAGAAACTATATCTATCTATATATATCTATATATAGATATATATAACTATAGCTAAACAAATAGTACCAAGAGCCCAGGAAATAAAATCTCAGTCTAGATCATGATGTCTGCTTACGGACCAGCTGCCTACTATAAGCGGAAAGCGGGAACATTTGTCGCGTCGCGCCTTCCGGACTCTCGCACCTTTTTTTTTAAACCTTCTGATCTCGAAAGCCACCGCAACCCGGAAAAATACACGGCAAAATTAATTAGAAAAACAAAGATATTGCAATTCTCCAGTCTCTTTCCCTCCCCCAAAAACCTCGCATTATTATTTTCCCCCAACTCCTGGGGTTGGGATCTATCGTTTCTCCGGTCTTCTTTCGGCGGTTGTGATTTCGCGTCGTTTCTTCAGCCCATGTCCGATTGATTCCCCCGCGGCACGACGACACAACTCTGTGGAATCCTCTAGAGGAAAATACTTTGCCCAGATCGATCGCAATATTATAGAAAAAAAAATGCCTCCCCGAAAGTCGACGTCATCTATGCCGCCGACCGATGGCGAAGAAGGCGGCGCGGGCGTGCAAAGTACAGAACAGCAACTAAAAGCTCAAGCTGACGGAGTCAATGTCGACGTAATTACTATCTATTCTTCACCCAAAAAGTCAAATTACGTTTGCTGATCGATGCTTAAACAAAATAATAAAGGACCTCCTTCTCCCTCGCTCTGTAACGCAACGTCTGGCCAAAAGCGTGCTGCCGCCCAACACGACGATTCAAAAAGACGCCCTTTTAGCGATCCAAAAGGCAGCGACTGTTTTCGTTTCCTACCTATCCTCACAGTGAGACGCTTACTCTCTTTCGATTTCACGGTACATCTTGCTGATCAGTGACCTACCTACCTTTCTAGTGCAAACGACGCGACACTCAAACGGACCATTGCGCCGTCCGACGTCTTATCTGTCCTCTCCGAGCTCGAATTTGACTCCCTGCATCCCCGCCTCGAGCGAGAACTAGAGGCGCATACCGAAGCACAAGCCGGCAAAAAGCGGGCAACCAAGGAAAAGAAAGCGACTGCGTCCGAAGGCAACCCGGAAGATGCGTCGATGGTGTCCACAGGCGTCGGGGCCAAGGATGGCGAACAAGACGACGCGGGAATACGGGAAAAGAAGCGCGTGAAGCGGGATAGTGATGGGCTGGAAAAGACGGTGCCGACGACGGACGACACCGAAGTGGAAGAAGAGCCGGGTGACGACGAAACCGAAGACGCCGAGGACGAGGAGGAGGACGATGAAGATGAAGAAGATGGCGAGGAGGAGGAAGACAGTGACGGGGGGGATGAGACGCAAGAGGCCGATGATATCGATCGCGTCGAGGATCCCGATCAAAGAGATCGTCAGGTCGAGGCAGATAGTGATAGCGAGGAAGATGACGATGGACCAGCGGCGCAGTTGCGTTCGAACATGGGACTGGGTTAGTTGGTGTTTGAGCGTTTGGATAGTTGAATCGAGGGGAACTCTATGCAGTAAAAAGTTGTAATGAGAATGTATGAATTATGGTATAGCGTGCCTGCTGTCATTTCCTATCAGGATGGAATTTGCATTTATTCATATGAATTGGCTATGACCAACTTATGACTCTAGACTAACATAAGAAAAAAGAACTGCAACGCCATGAAACAATAGCCCTTTTTGAGGTATCCAGTAAAAACAAAATCACTCTTTGGATATATCTACTCGACCATCTCGTCGTCATTCCCCGTCTCCCCATTTCCCCAAAGGCCCTCAATCTTAAACTCTTTGGCCCATTCAGACACAATCTCCTTTGTGTCTGCGCCAGCAGTGTTGCTATCACCAGCAGAGCCGTCCGTCGAGACGCCCACGACAGGCAACGTGGGCGGCTCAACCCAGCCCTGGATTCGCCCATCACGCCAATCGTTGATGACCGTCATAGCCGCACTCTGGATATTGGGCACGCCACCCTTACCCAAACGACCGCGCTTACGCGCGACTTGGATGAGGAAATCGGTCGTCTTGTCGCCGTTGGACGGGAACAGCGGGGGGATTCCGTACATGTCGAGCATTTTCTGGAACAGCGCCTCGGTGCTCGAGAGGCGCTTCAGCAGGAGATTGACCGCGGGGATCGGGTCGGTGATTTGTTTCGGCGGCACGGCGTTGAGAAGCACGAGACGGGCCTCGTCATTCTCCTTCTTGGACGACGACTTTTTGTGGTTTGACGTGTTCGGGAAGACGATACCGGGCGAATCGATCAGCTTGAGCTTGCTGTCCAACTTGACCTCTCGCAGACTGGTGGTCACGCCGGCCTCCGCGCCGGTTGGGCAGGCGCTGCTTTGGCCTCGATTGAGGCGCGCTGTGAGAGCGTTGATGACTGACGATTTACCGACATTGGGATAGCCGATGACGCCAACGGAGATGGCGCGTTTCAGTTGGGAGGTGTGCGCATAGGACTTGAGGGCCTTGAAAAGCGTCTCAGAAGTGCCCTTGACACTCAATTGCTTGTGGTCAAAGCTGTGTGCGTTGGGTGCGCCGTTGGACGCCTTGAGAGGCAGCGTGGGGAAGTATCGGCGGAGATAAATGAGCCAGGCCTTGAGAATCGGCGGGGGAACCAGATCGATCTTGTTCAGGATGAGGATGAACCGCTTCGAGCCCGCTTCGGCGGCCATGATCTCGCGCTCGACATCCTTTGATCGTGTGCCCTGCGGGTCTCGGGCGTCGAGCACATAGAGGATCACGTCGGCGGCGGAGGCAACCTGCTTGAAGATCTTGTCGAACGCTCGTCGCGAGCTTTCTTTGGACGTGACTTGTGATGCGAGTGTCGGGATATCCTTTTTATTCAGAAACGAGCCACCTGCTTCGTCGCCATCCTCATCCATCTCGTCATCGTCCATTTCGTCGTCGTCATCGTCATCATCATCATCATCCTCGTCTTCGTACTCTGCTGCCCTTGCCCGGGCAGACGCGAGAAGCGCCGCCATTGGATTGGAATCGTCCCCTCCCTCGTCCATCTCATCGTCATCGTCGAGATCGACATCGTCGTCAATGAGGTCCTCGTCGTCGTCGGCCTGCTCAATCCCAGCAGCCGTATTCTCAGCCCTGCGGCGCTCACGAGCTTCCTCACGCACGCGCAAGAGCTCTTCTTGCTTCAGTCGCTTCTTCTCTTCAATCTCTGCCAGCAGCCTGTCTTTGTACGGGAACAGGTTGGGAATGCCGGGGTCTTTTTTGACTTTGGAGCGCCATGTAGGATCCTATCAACAACAGTCAATACTGACGTCTCTTCTTTTTCTTTCTAAAAGGGGAAAAAAGGCAAAATCAACCTTTTTAGCCTGTTTCCGTAATTTCCGTTGCTTCGCTGCGCCGGCCTTTTCAATCTTGTGTCGTAGACGTACGGGCGTCCGTTTGGACTTTTTTCCTGTATCACGAAGCTTATCAGTGATGTGCCTTTTTTTTTTTTTTTTAAATTGCCCTCAGTGCTTCATTGTTGACGATCGAGGCAATGTGCACATACCTAGCTTAACCATGATTCGTATCTCTCCTCAAAGCAACAAGGAGGGAACGAAAAAATTAAACGAAAGAAAACAAAAGGGACCAAGGCAAGAACCCGATAGCAGACTCCGACTGGCCTTCGATTTTTTTGAGCCCAGAGTTGTGGAGGGCCAAGATTTCGCCGCGCTAAGATAAGGAACATCCGTATCGCCGAGTCCCGAACGGAGTCAACTTGTTCCCCTCTACTAATGGTAGTCGGCGCATTGTTGTGTGTATATGTTTTTTGTTTTAAAAAAAAAGTCAAATATTAATCATCTATCTCCCGCCCTCTCTCTTTTTCTTTTTTTTTTTTTTAACCATCCTTTCCTTTTTCTCATAGAAGAGACGCATATACGTCGCTATGACTACCACCGCTGGCCATGGATCCTACTCTGCCCCGCCGCAGCTTCTCTCGTTTGATGGCCTGTTGTTTGACTTTGACGGCACAATTATAGATTCGACAGATGGTGTGTGAACTTCTCCAACATCCTTATAGTAGAGGCTGACCTGAGAACTAGCAATTGTTAAACACTGGCACGAGTTAGTGGTGCTCCCGTCTTGACTCTTGTTTTTTCTTGCCCCCTTAAAACTAATATAAATATTCCAGACTGGCAAAGGAACTAGGTGTAGACCCCAAAGTCATTTTGGCTTCTTCGCACGGCAGAAGGAGCATTGATACTCTGGCTTTGTATGACCCCAGCAAGGCGAACTGGGACTGTAAGTAAACGGATGCATGGCTGCTCTAAACTAAGCTACGTAGTCACGTTAACACACGAGGTTCCTGGAATACAGATGTTAGCAAGATCGAGGGCGCTCTGCCCCGCAAATACGGCCAGGATGCCGTTGAGATCCCCGGCGCGCGGGATCTTCTCAACAGGCTGGAAGATGCCGGTGCGCCTTGGGCAGTGGTTACGTCTGGGACTCGGGCATTGGTTGAAGGTTGGCTGGAAGTCCTCAAGTTGGCCCACCCTAGGTTCCTTGTGGTAGCAGAGGATGTGGAGCAAGGCAAGCCAAACCCCCAATGTTACTTGCTTGGCCGGTCGCGATTAAACCTGGGCGAGTCGAGCAAGATGCTGGTGGTCGAAGACGCACCGTCGGGTATCAAAGCCGGAAAGGCTGCTGGATTCCAGGTGCTTGCGTTGGAAACCACGCACACTATCCAACAACTGAAAGATGCGGGGGCCGACTGGATCGTCAAGGATTTGCAAAGCGTGGCGCTCAAGTCGTCGAACGGCAAAGTGGAGATAGAAATTAGCAATGCCCTGCAATAGAAGTTGGCTGGGCTTGCCAGAAGGATGAGGTTGCAGGCTGCAACAGATCATTCGTGCTTGTGTCTATGGGTGATTGGTGGTATGGACCTTGCATCGTGCGTAACCAAGACTTGGTGAGACGAAAGCTGGCAAGGTGTGCGTGCCACTGGCTTGTAACTTTCAGGGTGGATTCAAGAAAATAAATCAAATACTAGAAAGAATATACGTATTATCGCCGTTCTCCGGTTTTTTTTTTTTTCCTTTTCCTTTTTCTTTTTTAAGAAAAAAACCTTGGCGCTAGTGTACCAAGATAAACCTACGTAGTCCCGAATAACTTTCCTTCGACAAATTGGCAGTGTAGGTTTTGGGCGCACCGAGGGGCTGAATAATGATCTGCTTGTGGAGACACAATGCCTGAAAGCCACCAAGACTCGTATCGAGTTTAGGTTAACGTCTCACATCTCACAGCGCCTGGTCTTTCTTGTTGCTGCACGTCGGAAGTGGCTCACTGGTCACAGCGTCATCACAATTGCCGATCCTATCGGGAAAAGGAAACAGAATGCAACTGCAAGTCAAAGCTGGCGGCACGGTGTTGATGAGATCCGCGTGATGCTGATGTGATATTATGCTATGAGCGTTCAAGAGGGGCTAAGACGCGGTAAAAAGGAAGGCGTCGTAGCCAATAGTATTCGTACTTTGATGGTGATTTCCCCCCTCCAAAATTCAGAAAGGGGAAAAGAAAATATAAGATTGAGTTGGCGCCGATCACGATTGCCGGCCTGGGGGAAGGGGAGAAAGACAGAACGATTAGCTAGGCGTGGAAAGCCACAGGTACACAAAACAAGGCGATTGGTGCCAAAGGAGCGTAGCCAAGGAAGAATTTACCGGCAGCTGGTGGACTGCAGTTGGACAAATGGACAGTGTCGGCGGATGGTGATGGGTGGCCTAGACTAGCCCGGTCTTGTCCGCAGCTGCACTGCTGCAAGGGTGCATCACGTTGACCTACTAGGCCCACCAAAGCTTAGACACAAAGCAGACGAGGGCAGTAAGGTAAATTACGTACTATGTACAGCCTCTCGTCGGCGGTCCCCGGGTCAGGGATGAAATATGGAATACTGTACTGGCAGTTCTTAGCATGTCCGGAGTACCGTATGCCATGAATGGAGACCGAAGGGATCCACCTGTACGACGTCGATCACCTTGATCCCTAAAGAGGAAATGAACGACATGAGAGGCTGTCAAGGTCAGCGTCGACTGGAAATGTAGACGACATCATCTCACCAGCCCGTTGTTGGCGTCGATCCATCTCCCGGGAATATCAGATCGGCTTTTCTCGGTAAATGACGGGCGACACACTTTGAAGGTGTATTCCGGCAGATGATCTCGATCTGTATTGTACTCCGTACTCCATATAATCGTCATCACTGACGGATAGAACTGCAGGAGATCGCAATTGAAAGGAGGACTATGGGGTGCGAGAGGGACGATAGGCCCGGAGGATGTTTGTTTGATTAGCCATCATGGAGCGATGATCAACTGGCGGGCAAGGAGGAAATGCCCCTGCTCCCAAGCCCCGGACGGATGATCACCAAGCCCAACCAGAGTACTGGGTAGACGACACTCTGGCACTTAAGGGAAGGAATAGAGTCGACGCGGGTGGGTGGGTTCGTTCATTTTCCTGGAGAAAATCCGACCCGGGCTGCTTGAAAGGAAAAAGCAAGCAACGAGGCGTGGGTGGCGATGGCCTGTTACGGTTGGTACTCTGCCACTAGGGCAATCGCAGACGCAGAGTCGATGATGACTCGATGCAGGCAGACAGGAGCAAAAGGGCTAGCGAGTGGATTTCCGATCGCTACAGAGGACCACAAGAGTCCCGTGCTCGTCGAGGGATGGAACGGCATCACCAACTAGGAGGATAGCTGGCAAATAGTTGGGACGCTACGACCACAGGATCTTAAAACAAGGAGAGATCTCGATGGCGCCCGAGAGCTATTATTCCTGGCGGCGGGGATTAGAGAGACAGGGAAAAGGGAAAAAAACAAACACAAAAACAAAAAAAAGCAAAGAAAAGGCGCTTAACTGACTCTTGTGATTGGAGAAAGCAGTCCATATCACAGCTCGATGATAGGCTCCTGGAGAGCTCTGGGGAGCGCACTCTGAAATCGGCGTAGTTGGGAGGAGAGGTGGATCAACAACAAGAGGCTCGTGTAAATTGTTGTGCCCACACCCAAGTCTCCCAGTCGCGGTCTCGTGACTCGAGCATCTCCCCCTTTTTTTTTTGTGTCCTCGAAAGTTGATCGACAACGATGTCTGACAAGAGCCGGGAAAGTCGGCGCGTGGCTGTTGGGGAGTTGGAATTGACGCCTGTCAGGGCCGCAAAAGCATGGTCGGGTTGGCAACTTGGCAAGGCCAAACTTCAAAGTTGAGGCAGGCGGCTGTACGTCTGTAAGGTTTGTAAGGGTCTGTAAGATACGGGACGGCCGTGACGGCGGTGGTACCGAGCCGTACGGTAATCTGCGTGCCGATCCAGGCAGCCACCAAGGGCGGGAGCTGTATTTAGCGGTACGATACAGAGTGATACGTGCTTGCAGGGGGAGCATGACAAATTCACAAATTCACAATGGCCGTGCTGACATCTGACAGAACCAACTTCCTGACACTGACAGATACCACTTGGCGCTTGTCCAGTCAGGCAACTCGCTGCTAGCTAGCTAGTCGTTTAGGGCCTAGGGGTCGATCGTCGAGGGAAGCATGTGGCAAGTTAGTGCGTATCTTACGGCGCCTACCCAAAGGATGCCAACCCAGCGAGGCCTCCAACAGAGTGTGTGTGGTGTGTGTGGTGATTACACCCTGGTCTGCTGTCATGGCGCTAATCATATTAAAATTTAGCTGCGAAGCCAAGCGTGATCGACGATGATCTGAGCGACTATTGATGTTTAGCCCGGCGGCTTGAGGATCTGCCATTCGTCAGGCTGTGCCAAATCTCGCTGTCGCGTCTCGGGAGTGGGAGAGGATCAAATTCAAATAGGGTAGCCGACCTAAATAATGGAGTTGCGAACGGAATTCTCACTGTACACGGCACGGAGTAGACGGAGTACGTACTTCCGTGGGTAGTTATCAACTGATATACATCAATGCTCTCCGGAATCCAGGAGGGCTGTAGGGCTAGAGTTTGTATTGCCCAAAAAAAAAAAAAAAGAAAAAAGAAACATGGAAGAAATGGGGAAATGAGAAACAGCACAAAAAAGGACCAAAAAAAGCAAAAAAGGGTAAAGACGGTGCCCGCACGCTGATAGGCCCGCGGCACGCAGGTGGGGCCGCCTAATGCAGGAACGATTCAGGCAAGGCCACACGGGAGCTCCCGGCAGCCAATCAGCACGAGCTCCGGGGGTCCTGTCGATGTCGTCGACTGTGGACTGTGCGCAGGAGAACCCCAATATCAGTCCGGAGTATTATTATCGAGTCATTTGTGACAGGACAAATTCTGTCCAACCTTGATTAAACAATGTTGTTTTTTTGTTTTTTTGTTTTTTTTTTTTTTCCTTGGTGGAAAGATCATCAGGATTTGAGTTTTGGACTCTGTTGGCTACAGAGAACAACCTTGCATTCAATGCGTTGTGACTGCGCGGGGCGTTGATTGGCGCATGGGTCGTGCATGCAGACCTTAGTACTTGGTACTTACATGATGCAGCATATTCCGTACCACTCCGTGGTACATGCGGGCGAGAAATACAGTATAGGTACGATGATAGTTACCAGACAAGCCGGTTCTTAGGGCGCAGCAAACAAATCCTCTCTATTATGTCCTGCAGTAGTGAAAGTGGGTGCATCAATACCAAGTGAATGTGATGGCTCAGGCTGGCAGTCTCGTGGCAGCGTCACATTCAGGATCTGCCAGGCCCATGCGCGCTTGTTTGGTAGTGTATTCCATACTCCGGATACTGGACAGGGCTAAGCAGGCATACATACATACATACAGGGCATGGCTCAGAATCATTACTCCGTAAGGGCAGAAAAACAAAAACAAAAAAAAAAAACACAAAAAAGAAAAAAAAAAGGAAAAATAAAAAAATAAGGAAATAAGGAAATAAGGAAATAAGGAAATAAGGAAATAAGGACAGAGCGCAGCATATCGGATCAACTTTTGTTTTGGCATGACCCGTTCGATTGGGTCGCCCAAAAAGGGGACGGGCGGCCAAGGAGCCAATCAGCGGCGGCGCGGGACACGGACGCTCAGCCACTCAGCACCCGCGCTGGCCCCGGGCTCCACTTTGGCGCGGGCTCTTTTTTGGTATCGAATCGGCGGGCGGCAGCGGGCGAGAGCCGGGGCAGCAGCGTAAGGCAGGGGCAATGGGGCCGTCTTTATTTCTCTTGTCTCTGCACTTGTTCCCGTCCTCATCTCCGCTGTAATTACATGTCTGTATCCATGCCCTGTCCCATACGACTCCCCTGCACTCACTACTGCAGCCGTTGTCTCTGTAAGAATAATAGCAAGAACAAAAATACGGTTGGTCTTTTTATTAATTCTCCTGTATTCAAAAGAGGCCACAGCCATCCAATGTGTTATCATCATCATCATCATCATCATCATCATCATCATCACCATCATTATTTTTAACGATCCGCTCTTGTGGCACCCTGTGCTCGAGCAACATGTCACACTGTAACTAACTTGTAAGCTGCAACTCCGTCACAGCCATACCGTACCGTACGCAAGCCTCCTTTCCCCTGCCCCCGCCTGCGTAATTAATCGGCGAATGGGACAAGCCACACTCGCGGGCCGGACTGGGCCCATCACGCCAGCCCAGGCCTCTCTCTCTCTTTCTCTCTCTCTTCCTTCGCTGTCGTTGTCAGTCGATCGTTTCGGGTTATCCTGCTGTTAGTTCTTTCCTTCTTCTTCTTCCTCTTCTTCAGCACTGTCAATCGTCACCCTCGTCGGGATTTGCACTTGACTACTTGCGTCCCACTGCCACTCGTTTTTCTTTTTCGTCTTCGTCCTCTTCTTCTCGCTCGCCCGCTTGCTTGTCTGCTACATCATTGTCTGCCTTTGATCACCTTTAATTCTGCTGCCCTCCGCCCCAACACAAAGGAAGAAGGAAGAAGAAGAAGAAGAGAAAAAAAAAAGGGCAAACAAGTATCTCTCTGGGTTCAGAGTCCTCTCATTCACTAATCCTCACTGTCTCTCGACTATATTATTATTGTTATTACCATCATTATCACCATCACCATCACCATCACTCTGAGTGCCCATGAGATAAAGCTTGCTCCTTTCAACTGCTCCGTGGTGCAGTTCTCCCAAAACCGACCACTCCTCACCCTCCCTGCAACTGCAAGACAGTGTCAGCTTAGCAACAAGTGACGAGAATGAACTACCTGCATCACCCATACACGTACGGCGGCCATGCGGGCATCCCGATTGAGCAACCGGTGGGCTGCGGTCCCCCAATGGCCCATCCTGCCATGGCCGGCTCGATGGATGGCTACCTTCTCGCCCGCAACCCCTACGACATGATTGATTATGCCCACATGCCCATCATGGACGATTTCGAAGAGTATACCGAGAACCTGTCTCGACCACGCCTGACGAAAGACCAAGTCGACACTCTCGAGGCTCAGTTTCAGGCTCACCCGAAGCCTAACAGCAACACCAAGCGCCAATTGGCGGTGCAGACGAATCTCAGTCTGCCGCGTGTAGCGGTTTGCCCTCCTGACTCCTTAACTGCCGATGTTTTGATCTTCTAACCCCATTGTGCTTCTTACAGAATTGGTTCCAGAATCGGCGCGCCAAAGCAAAACAACAAAAACGTCAAGAAGAATTCGAGCGCATTCAACGAGAGGCCGCCAAGAAAGACGACCAAGGGAAACCCAACGACGAAAATGCTACTGATGAGGATGCCCGTGGTCGAAGAACTCCACTCCAAGAGAGGGAGCAAGCGTCGACCCCCAAACAGCCCTCTGCCTCTAACGATCGACACCAGACATCCGCCCGCTCTGCTACTCGTCAGAAACATACCAAGACTGGAAGCGATGTGACACGCGAGAAAACCTTTGCCTCCTTGCAAAGGGCTCTCAATGCTGCTGTTGCCGCTCGGGAGCATTTCCCAAACGACTCGGACGGGAACACTCCTACTGGTCGAGTTGAGCTCACGCTGGATGCAGCTTCGGCCAACTTGTCTGCACCAAGCAGTGTTTCCCAAAACTCGGTGAATGCAGGCCCTTCTGAATGGGACAGCCGAGACTCGTCTCTTGCCTGGACCCCGTCCCAGAGCCCCGAAGAAAACTTTGGCTTCGGCAACCTCAATGCCGTTCCATATTCTTCCTCGGACGATCAACTCGCTGCGCCACACATGGAAAACCCCCAGGCCTCCGATGTGACTGGGTCTCACAGCTTCAGTAACTTCAACTCACAGGCCCAATCGTGGGCGGCACAGATCCAGGGAAAGCTGGACAGCCTAACAGAGCTAGCCAATACCCCGGCGGACCCGATGTATGGATCCATGTCTTACGGCTCGTTGCAACCACCTTCAGAATCTGGAACCAGGCGCGCCTCCTCTTCCGAGGAGCTCGCTGAATCCATCGGTAACTTTGGAATCAATACATCGCTTCCACCAAACAGAGTAGACGGCCCTATGTGGCGGCGTCCTGAGAAAGAAGTGGATATTGCTGCCAGACGAAAGCGACCTCGACCTGCTGCCATCGGGACCGCCTCTCGGGTTGGCGTCGGCCCTTCGCCCATGTCGGCTAATTCCACCCGGCTTCCAAGCTATGGAAACTCGTCACATTCTCTTCGACACGCCAAGTCTTCTCATGCCCTGGGCTCGCGATATGCCGGCGTGCGAAAGATGTCAGTTCCCCAGCGTTCACCGCTTGGCTTTTCGACCTTTGCCGATGCTGCTGTTGGGTCCGAGTCCAAGCACAGACTTCATACTTCTGCCTCTGTAGGCAACTTGGCTCCTCCAACACCGCTCACCCCGGACGACTTGCAGCACATGCTTCCTGCAACACCGCGTGATGGGACATTCGACCTGACATCACAGCGACTCCCCGAGGGGCAAATGTTCCCAACTACCCAGTCGATGCAGATTAACGTCAATTCGCCGCCCGAGACTCCTTTGAATATGGAAATGTTTGGGGCTGTCCAATACCAAGGCCTCGCGGCCCCCATGTCAGCCCCCGCTCAATATGCCACCTATGCCGAATACTCACCAATTTCGAATGGGCCCCTGAGTGGCGTGAGCTGGGCGGTTTCGACGCCAGACACGTCTGTGTTCCCTGTCAACCTCCACGCGTCGCAGCCACCTCCCTACGTCTACGAGCATGATGGTGATGGCAACAACTCGGAGATTAAGTGGGCTCTGGGCGAAGACGGTTCCCTGTTTGGGTCTAACAAAGACTCAGAAGCACCACCGGTCACAATGGCCGTCGGCGACGACACGAACATGACGGAATTTCATATCCAGGAGTTTCCCGAGCAACAAGAAGCGCATCGGTCTGTGGCTCAGCAGATGCCATCCCAGAAGCCGAAAAACTACACGTTCTCCAACCAAACTCCAAGCAACTTCAATTCCCCGACATCTTTTAACGGTAATTTTTAATAATATTGATCGACGATGTACACTCTTTCAGTCTATATTTCTTTGTTTTTTTTTTGTTTCTGTTTTTTTTTCCTTCTTCTTTTCCTTCTCTTCTGACCACTTGACCCTTTTCTGGTTACTGTTACTTCTTAACTGAACGGAAGTGCATACATATATTACTATTCACAAGACTCATCACGTGTTCCATACGAGCTCTAACACATATTTTGCGTTCATTTTACATTTTCCTTTTGGTGGATTTGCCTGACTATTTACGTCTTGTGTCTGTTTGTTTTCTCCTTTTGGACATACCCTTTTTATGGATATTCGCGGACCCGGGCAATCAGGGTCGGGGCTATGGTTATGTCATTTTTTTTTTCCACTTGCAAATACGTTTCGTGGATGTGGGACATCCGATGGCTGCTGGACTCGAGCATTGGATCCAGGCTGGCAGAGTTATCTAATAATATACGAGCCGATGTATTATCTACATCTTAATATTATCTATCATCTAATTAAATACCGTAATTTATGTTTTTGTCTTTCCGGGGCGCGAGTGGAGCCTGCGAGCCACGTGGGGGACTTGGTTGGTCAAACCTAGATCGGGATTAATTAATTAATTACCGTGACCGCGCTGTAACGCCTACTTGACAAACAATTTCTCCTGAACTTTTTCTTTTAGTTTCCTCTCCAAAATAATCACGGAAAAGAAGTAAATTGAGCATCATGCCTCTTCTCAATACTGTTGCACTGGCCCTGTGCGCATCTGCGCTGACAAGCACCGCAGGAGCAGCCAATGGCAACGCGGCGTGGGCAGCTCCGCAACCTTATGTGAACTACTCGGCCGTGACTGGCTACTTTCTCCAGGACGAGCCTGACACCGACCCGACTACTTTTGACTACGTATGGGCTTGCCTATTGATCATTGATCATTCGATCAACAATATTAATAATGGCCTGCTAACAATATAAACGCACACACACAGACAGCGGTCAATTTCGGCCTCATCAACCGCACATACCCGGCAGACACGCCGTGGTCCATTGCCAAGCTGACGCAATGGGAGCGGTTCTACCGTGAAGTCGAGCGTCTGAACGCGCAGGGCTTCTGGGATGGAATCGAGTACAAGGTGCTGTTCATGGGCCGGCATGGCGAGGGGTGGCATAACGCTGCCGAGTCGTATTATGGGACGCCTGCCTGGAATGTAATCTCCCCCTTTTCTTTCTTTCTGTCTTCTTTAGAGACCAAAAACTGACGAGAGAACCAGTGTTACTGGGCCGAATTAGACGGCAACAGCACGGCCAGCTGGTCGGACGCGCGCCTCACCAGCAACGGACTCCGTCAAGCCCAGATCGCGCATGACTTTTGGCAATCGCGCCAGACGCTCCAGCGCATCCACGCACCAGACGCATACTTTGTAAGCCCATTGACGCGCTGCCTGCAGACGTACAACACGACCTTCCACGGCCTCTTTGACGAATCCAAAACCCGCAGCCCGCTGGTCCTCGAGAGTCTGCGCGAGGGCATTTCGATCCATACCTGCGACCACCGCGCAAATCGGTCCGTTATCCACGCTGCCTGGCCCGATTTCCGCCTCGAGTCTGGCTTTGCAGAGTGCGATGAGTTGTGGAACGGAGTCACTGCCGAGAGCAGCTCGAGCCAGGATGCCCGTTCGCTGCGCGCGCTCAACCAGATCTGGTCGTTGTTGAGCGGGGAAAGGAGCCCCTTTGTGTCCATCACCAGCCATTCTGGTGAGATTTCGTCGATCTTGCGCGTTCTGGGCCATCGCGAGTTTAGCTTGAATACTGGCGCCGTGATCCCTGTTTTGGTCAGGTCAGAGGCCAAGAAACACCAGCCGACAACTACGGTTTTGCCCTGGGAGACCAGCGCGCATTGCACCGTGCCGCCGGTCTCGTCGGCAACGACGGGCTGTGTGTGTCCGTCGGCTACGCCGGTGACTACCCCTTTGGTTGCCACGGGTGGTTGTCAATAAGTAGGTGATAGATACGATTGTTACACTACACGTAGTATACACGTACAACCGCGTTGGTTTGCTCCTGTTCCTGTTCCTGCTCCTGCTTCTGCTCATGCTCATGCTCGTGGCCAATCATCAAATCAATTTCACTCGTAGATCGGTCGTAATACGAACTCAACACTAACAAGAGACAAGTAAAATAAAATAAAAACATGAGAATAAACCAATCAACAATAATAATATGCACAAGAAAGTAAAAAAGAACAAGAGCGGTGTTATATAGACAACTTGGAAACACTTGGAACATGCTCGCATGCCGAACCGTTTCGCCAACCCTCTATGCAAGATGCCTCCGTTCTCATGCGTCTGCCTGTACCGAGCCCGAGCACTCAAAACACGAAATGACCAGATCAAGGCAAATTACCATTACTGATTACCAACCATGAGACCAAATCAGGGGTATATAGAAAAATAGAATCAAATAACTGAAACACGATGCGGATCCGGAAAGAAAGAACAAGAAAAAGTCACTCTTAAGTCACGTACAAGTCAACAGGCTAATAGCTAGACCACCCGCCTAGAGGACTTCCTGACTGGCCTTGTTGTGGTTGGCCGGGCTGCATGTGCCCGCCGGCCGGAGAGGGCCAGCCTGGCATGCCGACGCCCGCACCCATGTTCATGCCCATACCAGCTGCTTGCCCCGGCATAAACTGTTGGCCAGGGTTCTGCGACGGCGCGTACATGGCTCTCGGGTTGGGAACATTGGTAAAAGCAACACCGCCCTGATACCCCATAGAAGGCATACCAGCTTGTGCCACCTGTTGAGGCATTTGCAGACCTTGTGGCATTGCTTGTGCAGGCCGGGCCGGGTTATGCGGAGATTGTGACGGATGCGGTTGTTGACCATGGGGCAAAGGAGACGGGCTTTGCTGTGGTAATTGCCCACCGTACTGTGGCATCCCCATGTGCGGAGAGGCTGCCATTGGGGACGGTTGTGGCTGTGGAGGAGGGTGTCCCCACATCTGTTGTCCCTGGGCCTGGTAGCCATAAGCAGGAGCTTGCGAGGAGGCTGCAGACGAGAGCGCGGGGTTGGATGCTCGAGAATGCAACGCATCCGGTCGCATGCCCTGCCCAGCATTGGATAGTGGTGACTGAGCTACATGAGCCGCCCCAGCCTGTGCTTGTGGAGTATAGCCGGGTTGTGACGGCGCCATCATGGAACCCTGCTGGCCGAGCACACCACGATGCTGCGGATGGTGGACTTGACTCATCATGCCAGCCGAAGAAGCCATCTGGGGCGACTGCATAGGCTGAGAAACAGGAGCAGCGGCGTCACCATGTCCCATATGTGGTGATGTGGTTGGGACTTCGCGTGGGGTGGTGTAGAATTCATCCAGCCCTTTCTGCCGGAAAGCTCGCTGCGAGTTGAGAACTTTGTTGAACTCGGCCGTATGCGTCGCTTGGTTGCTAATCTCGGCTGCTGTGCTGGTTTGAGATCGGTCTTGGTAGATTTGCCCGGTCAATTCCTGTCTCTGGCGGGGCATGGAGCTGTACTCGCGAAGCCGTGGGTCTTCTGTAGTTGGCGCCAAGTGTATCATAGGCAGTGGCGCCAACGTGGCTGATTGGCTGATACCGGGAGGCAGATGCGGCATGCCCTCGATCGCAGTGCTGTAGACAATATCGCCATGCCCGAGGCCGGGAAGAGCACCTGCATTGGCTGCGGCTTCAGCTGCGGCAGCATCACGGGCTTTTGCGGCACCTGGCCGTTTCTCACCCGCAAGGTCTTCTTCAGTAAAGCCCTGCTTGATCGCCTTGCTCTCCCAATAATCGTCGCGGACGCGCCGACCGTTTACGATCACACGGCTACCGAACTGGCGGAACATGGAACGCGCGGTCACGATGGCTATCTGGCGGGATCGGTAGGAATAAGGCAAGATATCTTGCTGGATCAAATCGTCTTTCTCGAGTTGGCTGGCAATAATCTTATGTAGCGATCTATTCTTGTTGAACAGTAGATAAGAATCGCGGTATCCGAGCACACGAGCACATTCAGTCGCTAGCATAAACAGCTTTTCACCACGACCAGGGACGCGGAAAGTGCGGCAGCGGTACTCGCGCGAGTCTTGCAGATAGCCCAGCTGATCGACTTTCTTTTCGCCAGCATCATCCCATTCTTTGGGAAGGTACTCATCATGGCCTTCGTTCAGCGTGTCACTGGTATGATCGCGTACCGTCGGCAGTGCTTTGACCAAGGTTTTGGTCGGCGTAGTTTTCGAGGGCGGCGATGCTTGCGGTGGAGAGATAGGGTTTTGATTTGGGAGATTTTGCTGTTGCATCCGGGGTGTCTGAATCGGACCTTGAGCGGCTGGGGCTGGCTGGTTAGGTATATATGTTCCAGGAGGGGCGACGGTATTAGGCGCACGAGGAGTCTTTGGCGGTCGGCCGCGTTTTCGACGGTTTTGTTCATCTACAGGCATTGCTCTTGTCAGTTTGGGCGCCTCGTTTATTTAGCGAAAGGAAAGTCATTGGTTTCACATACCATCATCATGATCACCTTCTGGACCACCTTCAGCGTACTGATCGGGAGAGCGACTTCGTTTGACACCGCGGGGGCTGGTATTAGCTGGCGCAACTGCGCCGCCAGGAAGGGTCGCTATGAGAACGGAATATTAGTAAGAAAAGGTGAAGAAAAAAAGCGAAAAAAAAAAAAAAAAAAAAAGGGACGCGTTAGGCAAAAAGAACGCGAAATGCCCAAAACAAGGAATTTGTATGCAGACAATATCGCGCAGTCAAAAACGGAAGATGCCGTAAAGACAGAACGATAAACGACGATGGCAGAACGAGTGCAGGTGATGATAACGTACCGGCGGAGTTGAGGGCAGCTGGGTTGATGGTGCCAGAACCATCTATGATCTCGCCGCCGATGCCATTGAGCGGCGCGGACACAGGATGCGACGCGCTGTACATGGCGAGTCGATTTCTTGTGGACTGGTTGGGAACGAGCTTTGACGAGGGCGGCGCAGAGCGGGAGTCTCGCGTTCAGCGACGCGGTGGGAGACAAAGAGCCGGGCGCGACGTGCGACAGCCAGTCAGCAGGGAGCGAGACAGGACTCGGACGACCAACAGCGAAAGCGAAAAGGGCCGCGGCGGAGCTGGCAGTGCAAGGAGCTGCTGCTGGCGTGGCATGCAGGCTGATGGGATGGAGCGACGAGCGAAGGGGGAGGCAAGACACGGGCGGATGTAACGACGACGGTGGTTAGCTGGCGCGGTTGCGTTAACCTTTCCAAAGAGGGGCGGCTGGGAGGAGGTGTGGCGCAGGCGTGGCGTAGGATCCGAGAGCCGCACCGCCACACGGGCACGAGTGAAGGGCCAAGTCGGGTCGGGGCGCGCTGGAGGATCCTCGGTCGCGGCGAGACGAGACGAGACAAGACAAGAGGAGACAAGACTGGCGGCACAGACGCAGCGCGTGCGGGTAGGGCAGAGCCAGGCAGGGCAGAGCCAGGCAGGGCAGGGCAGGGCAGGGCAGGGCAGGACAGGACAGGACAGGACAGGACGGGGAGCACGGTCAGGCTGGGTGAGTTGGCAGTTTTGTCGGGTGGATTAATATTGGATGCACGAGTGGGGGACGGATTTGTTTTGAGGCAGAAACCACGCTCGGCCAAAAGAACAGCCGGGCAGCGGGCGGCGGCAGGAGCAATAGGCAGCAAGGGCGTTCCTTCCTTTTGGCAGACTGCGAAAGGGAAGGAACGAGGGGCGAACACTGACTGCTACTAGCCTTCCGTACTACTTAGGACTTGGTTTAGTCACTGCCCTGTGTGCATGTAAAGGAAGGAAGCACCCAGTCTCTCTTCTCGCGACGGGCGGCCGCGTGATTGGGTAAGCCCCCGGCCGATCCGGAAGGAGCGGCGAGAAAGTTTGTCTGTGATAAGGATCCAGCAGGGAGAGGAGTTGCCAGCAGTGCATTCCTCAGCATCAACAATACAATGCAGCAGCGGGAAACAAGAAACGAGAAGCGCGAAACGCGAAACGCGAAACAGGAAACAGGCAGCAAGAAACAAGAAACAAGACGGGACGCCCCGGAGAGAGAGCAAGCACTGGTCACTTGAAGAAAATCGGCAGCGGTAGATCGCCTCCACGCGGTCGATATCGATAACGCGTGGTTTCGACTTCTTCACGCTTCAGTCTGGCACTCGGGAGGCTGTACGGCGTGATGGGGCCAATCGAGAGGAGCACTGGATAATTACAAAGTACATACAGAATAATCTACCTTGCAAATGGCCCCGTTTTTAATTGCTCTTAGGATTCCCTGCTTTGGCTGGCTGCCTGGGATCGACGCGGCGGACGCGGCGCTAGTGCATATAATCCTAGGTTTCCCGGGATAGTTACGGCTTAGTACTACTAGTGGTATTAGTAGTATCAGAGTCATGACGAACATTAACCATTTTCGCCGCGCAATCCAGTATTGCTGCTATTACAGCAACTGGACCAGAGCAGTGACGTCGCAGTCGGCCCTCACATCAAGCGCCGCCCATTGGCCGATCCGCACAGTCTGGCCTGTGCGCGCCGTGCTGATCCGCTAGCCGCATTGGGGCAGTCTTCTTCCCCATGTCGTCCTGGACAAATACGTATTAACCAATATCCCGAATTGTATTATAGTAACGGCAATAGCATGATAATCACTTTATAATCGCTTTATTATGTTATTCTGTTTCTATATTACTGTGTTATTATTAGCAATTAAAAATAATCAATCTCGTCCATTTTAATAGCCATGACTATATTTTCCTGACAAGACCGTTAGTAACAATACATGCGTGGAATGGGGGCAGCCTGGAAAAGGCGGGGTTCATCACGAGATGTCGCTACCCCTCCGGCCATCTCTGTCTCACCATTGCATTCTTCCTGTCTTTCACCAGACTCATAGGTAGAATAATAATACCCGTAGTAATTATAGTATCATTCACCATGATGATGACACATTCGCTATCATAAGAGTAATAACCCGCAGTAGTATAGGATTCTGCATTATTGCCGTTTTAGGAAGTACCTGCTGGTCATAGTACTACATGATACAAGATTCACCTGGTCCAAGGCACCAAGCATTAAATAATAGTACTAGTAATGGTAATAGTAATAATAATAACAATAACAATAATAGCAAGATTCATAGATGGACTTCGGACATACTTACACAGCGAACGGTCCGCGTTACACATTAACCGTCGCTGCAGGCCTGTGGGCGAATCCGTTCGATATCCGCTGTACGCTGGCTGTATGCTGTACCTACCCGCTCGCTCCTGCCGAGTATCCAGTGATCCACTGCGCCTTCCCATCTCAACCTCATCTTCCAACTTTAACGTCAACCCCAGCTTCAGCTCTCAACCTTAATTGTGAATCCCGATACACTTCATCACTAGTCGAGCATCATGGCGATCACATCACCCAGCGCTCTGTCCTACCATAATGGAAGAGACGGAGAGGACAAGACCGGCTGATTGTCTGACAAACACCAGTCCATCCAACCAATCCGCGTCTCGCATGCCCTCCTGGACGTCCATCCTCGTGATCGATTCATGTCGACTTTGCAGCACACTATGGCTGGATCAAGCCTGGCCCGATTCTCACCTCTGAGCTAATCAGCTGCTACGACCAGCATATCGAGCTTTCAAGTATCCAGCCGAGACCCGCTTTGCATCTTTCGCCAGCAAGTGGTAATACATTATTCATTCATGCTAGAAGGAAAGACTCACTGGAACGATAATCGTATCGTCACCGCTGCCGATCCCGTAATTCTTCCATGAGAAGTTGCTAACAGGTTTGTCCAGACTGTTCACGGACTGCTCGCGCCTACTAAACAAATAGCCGATTCGAGCCAAAAAAAGGTCACAAGCGTCAATTGTCTCATTATTGGGTCTCCCTTTTTTTTTCCTTTCCCTTGCTGGTCGGATTTTTTGTCTCAATTTGACGCATCATCTCCTCCCATGACGGCTCTCGGACCCTGTTCTTGCTGATTTCTTGTTGGATGCGACAGAAACAAAAACAAAAATGCGCCGAATTTGGGGCGAGATGTGATGAGATTCGGCCCCTGGCAGGTTATGCATTCAGCCAGAATCGACAGACTGTGCTGAATGGATTGTCGGAATACTTGAATAGTAATGTGAACCATTAGAATGCTCTCGCTGCAGCAAACCCAGTCTTTAGCATCCGGCATAAGGTTGGTTTCCAACTACAGGCTCTTCTAATTACGTTTGCGACCCTATAAATGGCAACTGCCCATGCATGAGTGCATGCACTTCGGTGTTTGAATTACTTCTTCTCTCAGATGGCTTTCCCCAGTATACCGATACACACGAGGTCCTGGGAATCAGACAACGCATTTTCACCTGTCCCTAGTTGACTACCGTTGAAATGCCAAGCTGCCCATCTGATGGACTCTATTGTTGTCCAGTGACATCACAGACGGAACAAAGAACTCAAGCACAAAAAATTCATAGCCCTCGATGCCGCCGCTAACGCGACTCGCCGCCGAATAATATCTTAAGTGTTCACCTGACCATGTGAAGTACGGTGGTCGCCATATGATTCGCCGACACGCTCTTGATAGCAAATGTTTTGAATTTCCCTGGCATGCCAGATTGAGTTACCTTTCCAGTTAATACCATGGAACACCAAAAGTGACGCACCAATCACGTAGTTTGAGCAGCACTTTTTCTACCCAGCAAGTACTTTTTTTAAGCCCTTGAGCCTTGGCGGCTTTCTGTGCGACAGTTGGCTTTCTTTGGGGTTGCAAGTCATGCGGCATCGTGCATGAACAATTTGAAATAGGACCAAGTCGAGCCGTTTTTTACTTGCTCTTTTGGGTGATTAGGGCTTTGACTGTGTCGGGGAACACAAAACTCTGTCAACGGTTGATCGAGTCTATACGAGGCAAGACATAGTTTTAACGAGCGATACGATCGATCTTCCCCTCTCTCTCTTGTTTGGTTAGATCATTGATGTCAGTAATCACTTACCTTTGAATAAAATCTGTCGGGTAAATGCAACCTACTGCGATGCTCCTTGTATCGTATTCAGCATTATTAGACGTAGGCAAGTCTTCGTGAACAGTATATCAGTGTGATACCAGTTGGGTCAACTAGTAATACACATCTATCAATGCAGTACAGTAAGATTAAACAACAATAAAAATAAACTCCAACCTATGCATCCATATATATATGTAATATTATATTTTTTGAAAAAAAATTCGTCAATCATCATATCACAAAGCTAGGTCATCATCATCCCAGCCCAGCTGTTCATAAATAGATTTCTCAGGAGTGCTCTCGACAATCTCGCGGTGGCCTACGGCTCGCTTGACCGGGGTCTCAATAAGCGATGCCCCCGCCGGAGAAGAGGGTATCATAGCAGCTGGCAACTTGCCAGACCTGGGCGGGGTTTCGTGGATCGCAACTTCTGGTATTCGCAGGTCGTCGTTGTTGTATATCATATTCATAGACTTGCGCTTGGGTACCGGGGTTGATATTTCGTGGTCTTGGTCGTAGATTGACTGTGCTGTTGTTGTTGTCTCTGATGTTGCTGCTGTTGCTGTTGTAGGGACTGCTGGTGGGAGAGTAGGCACTTTGAAAAGCGTTCTTGAGTATTGTGTAGTGTTTGGTGTTTCGACCGCCATGTCACTCATGTTTCCCAGCGGGTCTAATAGTTTGGAAGTGCCTCGAGACGGAGTCTCGTCTATCGCGTTGACTTCGCGTCTAGTCACGGTTCTCGATATTGTAGAGCGCACCACACTGGACTGGGGAACCAAAGAAACGTCGCTCCCCAGCGCCGGCGACGTTCCTAGATCTTTCCCACCGGAGCGGCGCGACGATAATCCTCGAGGAGGCGGAAGAAGGCCCGCGTTGTTCACGTCCCTTCTCCTCGACGCTTTCGGCGTGGCCATGACCTGCACGCCTTGTCCGTACGGATTGCGAACAGGGTTCTTGGGTTTTCGTGCGCTCGTCGTCGTCGTTCGCCTCTCGGCCTGATCGGCGAGTTCTTTTGCCACGAGCTCGCGGTTCGGTTTCCGTAATGCGCTGATGGCGGCATCCAGCTCCTTCTTCTGCTCTATCAGCATGCCCATTTTCTTAATTTTGGTTTCGTGTTGTTTGGCGACGGCGTTGAGGTCGACTTCTCGCTTGTCGACCCGCCGAGCTGCCTGGATACCGCCTCGGACACTGCTGCCCAGTGACGGAAGCGACGGCTCCATTGACTCGGCTCTGGCTTCTTGCAGTGCCGGAGTTGTACTGGACCGCCTCAGCGATGGGTGGCGTGATCGCTGAGACGCAGCGGCTGCTTGTTCGTCGGTCAAGACTCTCTGGAGCGTGCGTCGTGGCGGTTTCAGCGCCTGTGTTCGTTTGTCGCTTATGCCGGCCTGTTGTGTTTTGGAAGAGTTCCTGGACTCTGGGGTTGGATGTGAGGGAGATCGTTCAGCAACGCCGCCAAGCTTTTTCTTGATAGATTTGCATTGTTCCGGTAGACGCGAGGCATAGAATGGAATGATGACCTCGTTGCAGAAATCTCGTAGAGCGTCGCTTTCAATCTTTTTCCCGGACAGATGACTGTCGGCCTTATCCCCAACGGATTCGGCAACCACACTCTCTGCTGCGCTTACAGCGTGCCAGATGCACAGGCGATCTAGCAGAAGCTCAAGGAGCACATTCAAGTCTTCTCCCTTTTTTGTTGATTTCTCTCGTTTGGTCCCCGAGGCGTTGTCGTCTTTTGCGTTGCCATCCTGGCCTGACGAAACAATTGTATTCTTTAGGAAAATAGCTTCCAAAATAAGCAGGATCTGAAGCTGCGTTTCCCGGAGCCGCAGTTCAGACACATGTCGTTTTATTTCTTCGTCCTTGGACAGTTCTGCTTGCTGTCCTCCTCGTTCTGTCAGCTGGCGAGATCTCCAGCACTTTTTGATAAATTCGTCTTCTCCCGGGTACAGCCCGTTTTTGCCCAGTTTTTTCTTTCTACTCCTGCGTTTCTTGGGACGTTCATCCTCTGAAAGCACGAGAACCATGCTTTGGAGGATTGTCGGTAGGCCCTCCCGGTACTTTGTATCCATTTTCTTCACGGAAAGAATGGATTCTCTGTAGAATGCCAAAAGGTCGGAACAGCCACTGCCTTCTGGGCTCGAGTTTTGAAATGTATTGCGAGTTCTGGTCAAAGGTCCCTTGGCAAAGTATGCAACTGAGGTCTATACAAGTAGTTAGATAGACCGTTCCTCCGATACTTAGGGCTGATAAAACGAACCTTGGAGATATAAAGCGCCTCAAGATACTGTACCCTCAAATTGTCCAGTATAGCTTCAGCAGAAAGCGTTGCTTCGTCCTCGGGCAATGGCAGTTGGACATTGTCTTCTGCTGGCGCGTGGACATATGCCTGTAACTCGGAAACGAACAACTGGTCCTCCTGGTTTTGTGCACTCGCATGATTACTGCTGCTAGTGTTTCCAAAAGAGACAAAGACATCCAGTTTTGTCTTTTTCAAAAAGCCACCGTGGTTATCATCGCCAGGATCTTGCACCTTTGCCGCCTCTCTCCAATCTGCAGCCCCCGGTGCCGGACGCGCAACCGAGTTCCAAAACCGGGCTCTTTTCGCGGTAACTCGAACCTCACCCTCGTCGATATGAGGCTGCAGTTTTGTCAGCGCATATATGCGCTTCTTGATCTGTTCTACCACGTAAAGCGCGCCGCTCGAGGCAAGACGGGCCGCCAACACGAGCGGTTCTTCGCCGCTAGTGCCAGAGAAGATCTCCTCCAGAAGCTCATTGTTGCTAATGAATATATTGCCCGACTGTACCGCCGTCGTCGAATCGAGCCATGTAAAGGGCAGGTCGGAGCGTGGGAGGAGTTCGATCGGTGCCAGGTTGAACTCGTTGTTGTCCGATAGTGACGACGCATGGCCCTTTTTTTTGTTTGCCTCTTAGTTAGAGAAAGGGAAAGAAGGGCAAGTATCAGTAAAAGAACAAACCTTAATAGATATTATCGTCTCCACCGGGCCATCAGCGTCGATCTGGGAGATTTTGCGTTTTCTGGGCTGCGCGGGGATGCCATGGATTGCATTCAGTGAGGTCAAACTCGTCGATTCGAGAACGCCCGAAACCCCCCGTGAAGCCATTTAACGCGACATCAGATGGGGCATTGTGAGATTGCACGGGCGTTATAGGTAAAAAGCATTCGCCTTGCATTCGACTTGTCGGCGTGGTATGCAGTGTGTGGTTGACTTGCACAGCATTTGTCGTTCTCGGGGAACCAAGTGGCGTCGCGCGTCGCTGTATGCACGATCAAACTCCGGCGCGTCGCACTTCGTTCGGCCCGGCTGGCTTATAGTAATTAATGACTTCCCCGCGCAACTCGTTTATTTACGACTACGTACTTACATTAATTTAAATTAAATGTTTCTACAATTGAGAAAAGTAAATCACACACGATGTGTATATTAGCAAGTAAATCTTCCAACCCAGAAACCGAAGCAAAAATGTTGAGACTTCTGCCTCTCAAAAAAACGCCGTTCTTCCATATATGCCAATGATGAAGTGGTATCACATGTTGAATTTTTCGCCGCCGGTCCGCATTCGATAATCAAGGGAAAACAATATGAGAAGCTCTTTTTTATGTCTATTACAGAAAATGTGCTTTGAGTTGTTGAAAACAAAGCGTGTCATCAGATCATCACGTAAAAATAGTCATAAAGCCAGTGCTTAGAACTTGAGAGTCTTGGGCTGCTCCCACGAGAAGCTCTGGTTGGTGAAGTGACCGTTCTTGGCGGTCTGGAAGTAGATGGGCTTGGCGAGGTCGAGCTCGCGCACAATGACACCAGGGCGCAGATCGAAGTTAGCCTTGATGATCTCGACAAGCTCGTCCGAGGTCTTGGTGGAAGTGCCGTAGGTCTCGACGAAGATGGAGAGGGGCTCGGCGACACCAATGGCGTACGACAGCTGGACAAGAGCACGGCGAGCCAGCTTGGCGTTGACGAGAGACTTGGCGATCCAGCGAGCAACGTAGGCGGCCGATCGGTCGACCTTGGAGTAGTCCTTTCCGGAGAAAGCACCACCACCGTGAGCACCCCAACCACCCTGGTCTCGTATTAGCAACGGTGTCTGAAGGGGGATAAAAGGGCTAAGGAGAAACTTACGTAGGTGTCGACAATGATCTTGCGTCCGGTCAGACCGGCGTCACCCTGGGGACCACCGATGATGAAGAGACCCGAGGGCTGGAGGTGGAAGACGGTCTTGTCATCCAAGAGGTGGGCCGGGATGGTCTTCTTGATGACCTTCTCGAGGAGCTCCTTGCGGACAGTCTCGGTGGTGACGTCGGGGCTGTGCTGGGCAGAGATGACGACGGTGTCGACACGGAGGGGCTTGACAGCACCGTTGTCGTGAGCATACTCAATGGTGACCTGGGTCTTGGTGTCAGGACGGACCCAGGGGATGGTTCCATCAAGACGGCCCTCCTTCAGGGTGCGGTTAAGCTTGTGGGAAAGCAGGAGAGTGAGGGGGAGGAGTTCAGGGGTCTCGTCGGTGGCATAGCCGAACATGATACCCTGGTCACCGGCACCAAGCTTCTCGAGGGCCTCGTCGTAGTGCAGACCCTGGGCAATGTCCGGGGATTGCTGCTCAATGGCGACAAGGACATTGCAAGTCTTGTAGTCAAAGCCCTTCTCGGAGTCGTCGTATCCGATGTCCTTGACGGCATCACGGATAATCTTCTGGTAGTCCAGGCGGGCCTTGGTAGTGATCTCGCCGAAGACCATGACCATACCTAACAGGGGAATGTCAGAAGCGCGGACTTCGCAGCAGAGTCAACTTCCATCGTCACTTACCAGTCTTGGTGGCAGTTTCACAGGCAACCTACACCGGGAGCGCTGGTTAATACCGGGACTGCGAATTTTAAGTGGCGATAATCTGTCGATTCTTACCTTGGAGAGGGGGTCCTCGGCCAAGCAGGCGTCGAGAACGGCATCGGAAATCTGGTCACTGTCCAATTGATCAGTCTGAGAGATTCTTTCACGGCGCTGCGAGCGTCCAACACTCACGCCATCTTGTCAGGGTGACCCTCGCCCACCGACTCAGAGGTGAAGAGGAAAGTCCCCGACGAAGTACCGTTAGTGCTGCCCATTGTGACTGCGGTGTGCAAGAAGAAGAGAGTGATTAAGGGATTAAGAGAATGATTGAAGGAAGGGTGGATTGAGAGTGTATGATCAACAGAGACGGGGAGGAAGAGGAGGAAAACTGATGGCGAAAGGGAAGAAAGTGGGTTGGGATTTTATCGCTGCGCTTTCTCCGAGCACGGAGTCCGAAAGTATGGCGCCATCCACTCTGGTCTCCGGCCGATGCCCCGCACTGCCTGCCCTCTTCTCTCCTGCTCTGGCGTGCAATGCGCCTGTCAATGCAATGGCTGCTGTTATTATGGACTCATTTTATTTTCTGTCTGTCTGTCTCCTATCCCTCTCATTGACAGACGCCTCCGTCTGATGAAGCCGTGGGGAGAGAGCAAAGCACGGCGGACCTGCATCCCGTGACTGGCCGCGTCTTGCCTTTTCCCCGGCGCAAAACAGTCTCGATTTTTTTTCCCCCTCCCCGCCGCCTCTCCCAAAACCAACAAACAAGCTAACCTCTCTCTTCTCATGCCTGTTGACTTAATCTAAATAATTCCCCATGAATCGGCCCTTCTCTCGTCGTGGTGACCGGTGATCTGACCTGACCCCACGCCCCACATCTTTGCTTGCTCAGGCTCCCACTCGCTGAAACGTCGTTCAACGGTTGAACTAGACAGGCATCATCAACCATGTCGAAGTTTGGAGTCTTGGTGATGGGCCCCGCCGGCGCGGGCAAGACGACCTTTTGCAACGCCATAATCCAGCATCTGCAAAACACGCGCCGCAGCTGCTTCTATGTCAACCTGGACCCGGCCGCCGAGAGCTTCCAGTACGAGCCCGATCTCGACATCCGCGAACTGATCACCCTCGAAGATGCCATGGAGGAGCTGGAGCTGGGCCCCAACGGCGGGCTCATCTACTGCTTCGAGTTTCTCATGCAGAACCTCGATTTTCTCACCGAGGCCCTGGAGCCCGTGAGCGACGACTACCTGATCATTTTCGATATGCCTGGCCAGATTGAGCTGTACACCCACATCCCGCTCCTCCCGACCCTGACCAACTTCCTCAGTCGCCAGGGCCCGCTGAATATCTCGCTTTGCGCCACATACCTGCTCGAGAGCACCTTTGTCATCGATAAGGCCAAGTTCTTTTCCGGCACCTTGAGCGCCATGTCCGCTATGATCCTGTTGGAGATGCCACACATCAACATTCTTAGCAAAATGGACCAGATCAAGGACATGGTCGGTCGCCGCCAGCTGAAGAGGTTCGCCAACGTTGACGTGCAGCTCCTCCACGAGGGTCCTAGCCATGAAGACGACGAAAGGCGGGAATCCGAGGAAGATCCCAGCAAAGACCCACTATCGAAAGATGCCCTGATGAGCGGAGGCTCGTTTAACCGTTTGAACAAAGCTGTGGGTCAGCTGATTGACGACTTCAGCATGGTGTCTTTTCTGCAGCTTGACGCACAGGATGAAGACAGCGTCGGTGCAATCCTGAGCCATATTGACGACGCAACCCAATTCCACGAAGCCCAAGAGCCGCGTGAGCCAAATGACGCGCAAGAAGTGGACTGGGAGGATCCAGATATTTGAAATTGTAGTGACATACGATCTTTAAATAGGACCTCCGCCTAGCATGTGGTCGAACTTGGCAGGGATTTACAGAGCAGACGGCCTCGGAATAGAGACTGACAGCTGCAACACAGAATGCGGCCAGATCCATTGGCAGAGCCTGCTCTATAAAAATCACGGCATCGATCCCAAAAAAAAAGAAAAAGAAATTTTTTGGGGCAATCGATATGTACAATTTACAGCGTTCTACTACGTTTTGTACCACATCTTGAGGAAGTGAAGCAACCAAACGGCGTTCGCTATCAAGAAACCTCCTGCATGCACTGAACAACGCTATCATCTAATGAGATACATAATGCTCAAATAAAACCCGATAATATTTTGACATGAATCGTCACGCGTAGTCAAAACAAGCCTTCAATGTAAACGCCTCTTTTTTTTTTTTTTTTTGTTTCTCTCTTTCCTACCACACCCGTTGAGGCCTGCCACCAGCAGCCGAATTGCTCAGCTGTCTAGTGCTCTCGGCCTTCGCCATAAAATCTTCAATAAACCCCTGCACAAGTCCAAAGAACCACCCAGCCTCAGCCACAGCCCTGGCCACTCCGACGTTGTAAACATAAAACCCGAGCCCGATCACGCTCACCCAAAAGGCCAGCCTAAACACCAACATGACCCAAAACACCACCACCTTCCGTGCATAATCGAGTATGCGCAGTGACAGGTACAGCGTGATGACCATGATGAAAAAAGACATGATATCTGTCGTGGAGAAGGCGACTAGGCTCGCAAGTGGTTGGATTATGTACGGCTCCACAATGTCGGTGCGCATGTTGGAGAGCTGCTTCATCGTCGATTGTGGGACGGCCGACGTAAAAGTCTTGCGCACGATAGTGCTGGAGTAGTCGCGAACGTAGGGTAGAATGGTTTCTGTTATTTTTTTTTTTTGTTAGCTCAAAACAATGTCTTATTCCTCCCTCTGCGTGGAGGATAGAGGTAGCTCGTGCCTACCTTGTAAGTACGCCATTTTGTGGGCTGTGATGTATGAGGAATAACTTTCTAGATGAAAGTTTTGGGCTGATTGATTCGGATGCAAAGAAATGGCTTTCTGCTGAAGCCCGAGACTGCTTCTTATCGATATCGAAGAGCCAAAAAAATTGATGATGGGTTGGTGGGCGCGGCCGGTGCAAACGCCAGCTGGCGCAGAGACAAAACAAAAAACCGATTATCAACAAAGAGAACCTCTTTGAATTTTCGTTGAGGGATAATGAAACTGTGTATCCCCTCGTCAACTGGTAAAAAGTCGTAGGTAGAATGGAAAGTAGACGGCGGAGTTGAGCGTGTCAACAGTTGAGTGAAATGATTTATCAGTCGCCGCCAAGCCGGGACAGACGTCTGATCTTATCGAACACTCGATTAACTTGCTCCATTGTCATGTGATATTCTTAAAATTATATACTTCGAAATTAGTACCGAAGTTAGATATGTATGTATCAAATTCTATGATGAGTTTTCTACCATTTTGACTACCTCAGGAAGAGCCCATTTTCGCATCCATTCACACTCCATGACTTCACTCGCAGTCGGCCTCCTCCCAGCCTCAAATGTAAGCATCGACCTCAGCATAGCGAACCATGCAGTCTTCTCGATCTCTCCTACCTCTTGTATCTGAAACTCTTGTCGTGGCTTCTACACCGTCTCGTTGAATCGCTGCTCCCAGTGCCTTGACTTTGCATCTCTGTGTCTTGTCCCATCCCCATTAAACCACCTCGTGCGAGATTGCCATTTCAACCACCATTGTAGTGGCAACCTGCCCCGGGAATCAACTTTGTTCCTTGACCACCCAGTTAGCAGACAGATAAAATCCTTCAAAAATCGGACGTTGCCCTATAATTTCCCAGATGGTACACCCAAGCGTCCAGATATCAACTAGAAACGAAAGGGACACTTGGGGATCAAAGTGAGTTTCTGGAGGAACCAAGAGGTCCGGAGTGTTTGAATAATCAAGACTCATCATCCCAGGCGCAATAACAAAGCAATAGCGCCATCCATCCTACCACTGGTAGTAGATAAGAAACACGTAGGTTAGAAAGCCGACGTCACAAAACTCGACGAGCGGATCATCCGCAATCTCAGAACATCCGAGCAAAAAGACAGGCTTCTCTTCATGGTATAAAACTCCTGGTCAGCTCAAAGATCAGCATTTCAAGCTTTAAATAAAAAGCATGGCGGCGGTTATCTTGTATGACAGGTTTTCGTTGCCCCGAATCGCTTTCTTGGCAAAGCTGTTATGAGGATTTGTATATAGGACTGCATTATTTAGGTTCAAACAATCGACAATAGACTAATCAGGCCTAATAAAGTGTGAAGACGACATCGGGTGTCCTTTTTATTGTACCGCCCAGTCCCCTCCATTCCAAAGATATACTTAATGACGGTAGAATTCTTACTACTATCCACACAACGCATAAATTAATCGAGGTAGCTGCTCTATAATCCATGGATTCACAGTGACTTTTCACAAGAATGAGTTTTGAAGACATGCTTGAATCGAAAATTCCCACTGGAATTAGATTAATCAATATCGAGCCCCAGAATATGAGGCATAAATAATGTTTAAATGTTCGTATATATACACATGACATATGCCTCCCGTAAAAAATTTCCGAGCCCAATAAGAGAATTTAAAAAAAAAAAAAAAAAAAAAAAAAAAACGCCAATATATACAAATTGCCGTGACATTAGCTGCGTGAAAAGAAACAAATAAATAACTGCAGCTGCTTTTCAGATGACCCGAGTCAAATTGCGCAAATGGGTATTCAAACTCAGAAAACAGCCCGGGTGTATAATAAACCCGGGGAAATGTCAAAAAATCGCAAAAAAGTGGGGGACAAGAATTAGTATATCCAAAAAGTAAAAAGTAAACGCCGATTAAATGGCGGTTCCGGTGCCATCAATGCTAGAAGATGCATCGCACATATACATGTATATAGAACCGACGGTGTATATAGTGTACAGAATCGAAGATTCATTTAACCAATAAGGCTTCTCACTTTTTCGCGTTCAGCCGTGATCTCTGCTTCGAGCCGGTGAGTTTGACGGAGAGCTTCATCTCTGCAATACTGTTAGCGCTGGTTGATTAAATATACTGTAAAAAAAGAAAAACTCGCCTGTCTGATTGGAGCTTTGCGACTCCGATTTGTGCCTTGTTCATGCGCTGGACAACCTCTTCCATTTCAAAATCGGCGTCGCGCAGGGCCTTCTCTAATTCCTTGACTCTGAGCTCGAGGTATTCGGCTTGAATCACCTGGCTGAGTGGGACTCCCTCTCCAGAGGTAGTCACGTCAAGGCGAGGAGATCGTGATCCCGAAAAGGGAGTAGCCGGTGGTCTGGGCGACAAAGACACCGGGCTCTTAATCCCCATCTTGGCACGCATCAGTTGAGCATTGTGACTTTCTTTGAGGGAGCGAATTTCATCTTCGTGCTTGGCCATCGCATCCTCACACTGGTGCTGAGCATCCATCAGAGTGTCTTCCAAGCTCTTCAGCTTGCTCTGCATGTCATTAATGCGATGAGCAGACATCTTTTGTTCTCGCTCTCCCTGGGCGATAGCGTCTGCAAGGCGTCGACGTAGAGCATTGTTGGTATCAAGCTGGTGTCGAACCTGGCCAGCAAGATCTTCCGTACGGTTGACCGATGCAGAAAGTCTTTGTTCTTCTTCTGGGGTTTGCGGAGCGTTTGCTTCGGCATACTCCATGTCAGCTTGCAGTTGTTGGTAAGCAGCCTCTAGCGAAGATGAGGTGGCTTGTACGTGAGACAGCCCGTCCTTGGAGGCTGCAAGTTCTTCCGGCAGAGCAATATCGTGCTCCTGCAGCAGCATGCGCAATGAACTGGTCTCCTGTTCAGCACGATCCAAGTCCATCTTGAGGCCACCAAGGCCCTTTTCACACTGCCATTTCTGGTCCAAGGCTTCATCGGCTCGACGACGGAGGTGATTGATTTCTTCTCTCAGGTTCCGCACTTCTTTTTGGTACCCGAGTTTCCGCGGAGAGCTGGCCTCTTCGGCCTTGTGCAATTCGAACTCTAGGATCTTGACTCGTTTCTCGTGTTCGCGGGCTTGGTGTGCTTGTCGGTCAAGGAGACTCTTCAGAGCCTTGTGAAGGGCATCACGCTGAGCCTCGGTATCCTTGACGCGGTCAACCAGGGACTCGCGGGATTCGCCTGAAAGGCCGCCTGATTGAGCATAGCTTGATCTCTTATTCGGTAAGCGAGCCAAAGAATTCGACCTGGATAAACCGATCATCGAATTTCGTTTCGAGTTGAAACCGGAGTTGAAACCGTTCTCCTCATAGATGGCTTGGATTCTACCGCCCTTCTGAGATTGCATCGAGGGGACTACCTCATCGCGAAGGTGGTCACGCTCATTTCGGAGCTGCTCTAGCTCGACCCTCATGGCAGTGAGCAAATCTTCGAAGTTATCTTTTAGTTGTCTCTCTTCGAGGAGTTTCCGTCGAGTATCTTCCAGCGTCATCTCAAGCTCCTTGTTCTTGGAGGCCGCGTTCGAAGCATCGACTCGTTGAGAACGGAACTACACTACGTTAGAGCAATGTTTCCACGACGAGGGAGGCACCGATATATCTCACCTGTTGCACTTGGTTCTCCAAAATCTGGACATGGGCCTCGCACGCAGTCCGCTTAGATCTCTCTTCTTGCCATCTCTGGGTCAGTTCGACTTTCAGCTGAGCCCGTTCCTGTTCAGCGGCACGTTTGATTCGATCAATGTCCTCAACCTTGCCTCCATCTGTCCCGGTGCGGATTGAGCTGGTGCCGGAGTCGGAGAAGTAATCACTTGTTCTTCGGTTGGCGTCTGTGTGGGATTCGAGTTGGAACCTCTCGACCAAGTCCTCCAGTTCCATCTCTCGTCGGATGGATCCGGCCAGCTCAGAACTGATCTCACGCAACTCAGCCTCCAGCTCGGAAACCTTGTTCATGAGATCAGTACTGTTGCCGGACGACATTCCGCCAAGGGACCCATTCCGGACGGGAGGCATTGGAAAGCTGTGCATGATTTGATCATTTATAGGGACGACATTCTTGACGCTGTATGGGGAGCCGCTTAAAGGCTGTGGCAATGGGGACGGTAATGGGGACCGACCAGCATCGCTTATTTCGGTGCCGGATGACTCGGTCCCAGGAGAGGCAGCCGCCGTCTTCCACCCAAAGAAGGATGTGATCTTGTTTCCGGGGGTCTTGGGTTGTTTGTCTACTGCACCGTGGGGCATAGTTGTTGGGATTGCATCGAGATGTAGAGGAGGAGGCCTGCTCTCGGGTGGCTGTAATGCCATAGTCTCTGACCTCTTATGGTCCAGAGGCGGCGGTGACCTCAACACCGGGATGATCGGTTCGCTAGCAAGACGAGAATGAATCGGCGTGCCATGCGGCAGATAGTAGCCCGCTTCTTCGTCTGTTTCTAATTCGAGATCACGGTAGGTTCGTGAGGTGTCAATGGGAAATGGTATTAATGGAGATTGGCCCCGAGGGTATCTAGGTCAAAGTACATTAGCGCTATGATAAACCAACCAAGGGGCCGGGCGAAAAAAAGAGGGCTCCTTTGATGTGACACCAACCAACGGTTTCACGATGGATCAAAGAAAGAGGCCAAAGGGGTGGGAGGGAAAGAGAAGGGGGAGGGGAGGTCAAAGGAGATAAAACAAAGGTTGGTTGTCCTTACTGGTCAAGGTCCCTGGGGAGAAAGGGGAGGTTCTCGTCGACGGTTTCGAGATGTCGGGGAGAATCAATTTGGCCGGCACTGAATTGGGATAAAGAAGTTTGAGAGGGAGCCGGAGAGTGTTTCGGGGTGATCACAGGAGAAGCATTACTGGGCAGTGGCTTTCTGCGGACAGTAGATGAGCGCACGGCGTCAGGAGGTGTGCTATTGGCTAAGTGTTGGGGAGAATTGAAGTTGTTTGTTTGACGGCGGAGAAAGGAGGAGGAGAAGCCACCAGAAGCAGCAGCGA
Organism: Talaromyces islandicus; assembly: GCA_000985935.1. Classification (NCBI taxonomy): domain Eukaryota; kingdom Fungi; phylum Ascomycota; class Eurotiomycetes; order Eurotiales; family Trichocomaceae; genus Talaromyces; species Talaromyces islandicus. Next base: position 810,818 of record CVMT01000002.1, on the reverse strand, counting down.
TTGGCGGTGGACTGGCGCTCGCCATGCTGTCTAGTTTGTGAAAGATAGCAATATAAATTATGCTTAGGATATCGATCAACAAGGACGGACAGGCAGAGATCACGCACGGCACCGTGGTGGACACCGCTGCAACCTTCTTCAGACGGGCGAACTAATTAATCAGGTTTTAGGATCGGCATGTCATTGATTGTCGTCGAGCACGGGCGAGGAGAACACGCGCCAAGTAGAAGCGAGCGGTTTGCACAGGCGAAACAGAAAAGGAGAAACCCTGGGGGGGCGCGACTAGAGGTTGCAGGGACCAGACGCCAACGTGCTTAGAGTAAGCACTTTTAGGAGGGAGGGTGGGAGCGGCCATTTGGCCCGGTGGAGCGCCAGCGGCACAGGCAAGCAGCTAGTGCTCTTAGTAGATGCGAGATCCAAGGGTTTTGCGCAGCCAGGGAGGTTGGCAAATGGCTGGCCAGCCAGGGCCCCAGGAGACGATCAGCGCCCATCCCTCTTCTGGCGCTTGAAACGGACCAGTGGCAGTGGATATTCGGCCGACTTGCTACACTGCAAGCCCAAGATCAGAGAGGGAGGAGCAGGATTAGTCTCGACTCTCAAGCCTACCCCTGGTGACACAGCGTGCACGCACACTCCGGACCAGTGCGCACTGCGAACTGCAACCACAAGACCGTTAACCCAACATGCATGACTAGGACGGGCTGGCCCCCGGCGGGGAGTTACAACGTCTCACGCAACGGACTGTATGCGATGCCATGTATACATTTTCGCCCGCGGCCGAGCACAGAGCAAACGGACGGGCGAGACGATAACATACTCATTCAACCGCGATCGGCTGTGAGGGATGCCAATAGTTAGTTCGGGATTGCCGGGAGGAAGCGAGCACAGAGACGAACGGCCCAGGTTGTTCCATGAATGGCGAGCATTGATATCAATTGAACGCCGGATATTGCAATAATATTGAATGATTGGACCAAGGCCGATGAACGCGGGGCTCTGGACCGAGTCGACTCAGCGCAGGAGACTTCGAAAGTGGGCTGGCTGGGAGATCCGAGGTTTCAGGGGTAGCAGCGAGGATGTTATTTCCCGCCGCGCACTGGGCAGCCGCTGCCACCGCACTAGCCCCTTTAGGCCGGGGCTCCGCCTGACTCAGCGGGCCAGCGATATCCTGGACGGGCTAGCGCGGGGTACACAGCCAATGGTCGCGCGCCATTAACGGCGCTAGGCCGTGTGCGGCGCTTAAGCGGCAAAGGAGTGGGCTAGCGAGCATGTGCGCCGCAGCTATTGGCCGGCTTTGTTTCCCCTAGCTGAATCGGGAAGCGATCCAGAGTGGCTAGCCTGAGGCATACGCAAGCCTCTGCCATTCTGGTGACTGGTGGGGTCGGTCCATCTCGGCCCCTGGAGTTCAGATGGACGCCAAAATCAGATGCATCCTCATATGTCGATCCAGCATCATATAATCTGTAGCTTTGATCTCGCAAATTATAACCACTGCGAAGCACGTATGCATCGTCTTTTGTACGAGGTACGAAGCACCCCTCTGTTTCAGCTGTGGTTTCAGTCAAGTCGGGAAAGAGATAAGCAGCGAGACTAGCCGACAACGGCTAGTCCAATATCAGAGGCTGATAAGTGATAACTAAGGTATTATTGCATGACCATAAGGAGTGTTCCGTACGGAGAACGCTACCGAATGCTAGAACTATGAATAGTATATTAATAAATAGCCGAATAGTAATACAGTAATAATGTAGGTCGAGCCGACCACGCATTGACCTTAACCCAACACACCGACTCCTTCGTTGGAAAAGAAAACAGCAAGTGAATCAGGAGGCACAGGAAAAAAAAAAAAAAAAAAACAAGACGTTTCAGCAAGGTGCGAAACAGTTGATGTTTGAAAATAATCAATAAATAACGGCCTACTCATAGCTAATCAAACTAACCTCTATCAGTGGTCGAGACGACTTTGTTATATGCAGTAGTAGTATCAAATTGTAAGTTGACACAATTACTCTTTTTCAGATCAATTCTTGGTCTTGGATCTAGAAAGGCCCCTGTGCATAAGCGAAGACATTAGCATGCTTCACATGTTGTTGCTGTGGGGTGCATATCATGAAACCCATACTTATGATAGTGCGGATTACTCTTGGCGTTAAGGCAAGCATTGCCGGGGGTTGCTCACATTATTGCCCGATGGGAAGTGTGCATATATGTAGAGCAGAATGTCGCATTTTAACCCAAGAGACCTTGGCTGCTGTTGATTGATCCAAATTTTGAAGTTGTCGAATTGGCCTTTTCTATTCTCCTATGCATGTGGTGAGGTGCGATTTGTGACATTGAAAATATATCTTTGGTTCCATGTCGACTAGTCGACACCGGACTGCGTATCATATATATTTAGCCACGAGTGCACTACACATGTGCATATGAAGTCTGGTCGGATGGACTACAGTAGCCAGTGTATTGACCTTGCATCAACTGATATTTAAATCGAACAATATTAAACAGGACGTAGATATTTCCCTCATAAACTTGTAACACTTAAAAAAAAACCCAATATACATTGACGGGGAAAAGGGGTATAGATCCCGACACAAAACTATTCATATACACATACTATACACAAATTAACCAAAATCCCTCCAGCACGTCCGGGTTTTCTCCAATTGAACTCCACAAAAAATAATAATAATGATGAAAATATAATGAAAAAAATTCTATGTGTGTCGTGAATCATTCATAAACCCGAAACCGATCCATATCAATAAGGAATAAAGTCGAAATTCATTCTATCTTTTCGGTTGTCAGTACAATATCACAGAAGACGGTCCTCAACATACCCAGATAATGGCTCCAATCCTCATCGTCCCTTTTATCATCATCGGCCCAGTAAACCTCGAGAAAGTTCAACGAGTGGAGAACGTTTGGAATGCGTGTGGTGTCATGCAAGGAAAGGAATAGCTGCTTGAATGCTTCGCGGTCATCACCCAAGGCTTCACAGCCTGCGGTGAACAGCGGCGTCGTTAACATCACCCACGGGCTTAGGCCGCTCCTGGGGACAATTTGTGATGTGCATGCGAGGATCTGCTTGACCGAGTACTGCACTTCAGGCGACGAGACTGGGACTTTGCGAATCCGACGATGTATGTGAATCAGTGCCGTGTGTTGGAAGGCTTCGTTACACAGCGTGAATTCTCGAACAGTGTCTTCCGAAAGTCTCTCCGCCACACCTGGATAAAATACCAGCTGATTTCCACCAGAGTACCGGTCTATTAGGCCGAGAACATGTTTTTCAAGTTTCGCCGCGCGCTCTTCAGACTCAGCATCTCCACTCTGAAATTCGGGTGTTGCGTCGTTATTCTGATGCCGCTGCCAAGCTATAACACCAATTTCCCGGAAAATGTCTGCCAAGCTAACAGTAAAACCCCAATAATCATCCAAATAATCTGGATCGTTGGGTATCCAGTCATCCCTTGGCTCTGAATCGATAGTATTCTCGCCAATAGGGGGGCCATTGCCGTTTAGAGCGGACAGAGCCACGATAGATCGATACCATCGGTCAAGGTACTTGCGGAAGGCGGTGTTAGGAGTGGAAGATGTTTGCGTGGTGGTCATTAGAGCCTTGGCCCCTTCTACATGCGCTCTCCATGTATTGGGTTGAATAGCACCTGAATGAATTTCAGCCAGGCAGAGGGTGCGCGCTGTCGCCAATAGCGCATCAGAGCCCTTTCGTGCTGGGTCTTGAAGTTCAACTCGGAAATGTTCCAAACTTCGAGCCATCAATCTAGCTATATCCGGTGCTGTCTTGACCATCCCCGAGTGATTGTTTAATGCCTCTAGGTGGATGGCGGACAGCGACATCGTTGCGTAAAGAAGGGAAGGAGTCTGTAGAGCCATGGGAACAATCATTTTGCAGATTTCCTGCTGCATTCCAGGATGGCATGATGTGACGTGGGACGCGTCTTGGATGAAATGTTGCAACAGCGTTTTTTGAGTAGGCGGTAACGACGAAAATGGGTCGACCTGTCGAACAAGAGGCAAATCGGGGGAAGACGAAGAAGAGGGTGACGAGACGGGAGTATCCGACTCCAAAGGTGACATTTTATCATTTTTCACGGTGGTGTAGACAAATTCACCGGGCGAGTACTCTGCAGAGGACCGTGGCCGTTAATGGTCATTTCCCACACATCCCAAGACGAAACCTGATACGAACCTAATCTTTGCATCCCCCCAGGTCCGACACAAGCTCCGAATCTCGACCGCGAGAATGCCCGCCCTCCCCATTGCAGTTGCATTGCATATCGACATTGTGCTCCGGCCGCCTTGCATCGGCCGCCTGCCTGTATTAGTGCGGATAGCAGTCAATTTTGCCCGACTTTTGCTTACATTCAGGATGTTGCTCGTCGCATTTTTGCCTCCGTGCTTTGCATCTCTTGCAGCCTGTGAAAGATCGCGACATTTGAATAGATTGCTAAGGACAATCTTGAGGATGAAGTAGCTGGGAGAAAAAATATCGGATTACGCCGGCCGATGTATCCGGGTTGCCAGACCGGGACCACGGTGAAAGTTGTGGGGCGATAAGCGTGCTGGACTCCAGATAAGGACGAATTAATATATATCAAGCGATATATCACAGGGCGCTGGTGATCAGACGGAAACAAAATTTGTTACTGTTAGAAAAAAGAGAGAGAAGAGGGGTCGTCATGCAAAAGGATGATTTAACTATAGAGAAGGGACGAAAGACGCCTAGCCGAAAGGGGTTTAATGCCCACGCAGAATGCCTAGAAGCCTGCCAGCCCGCCCCACTTCGGCGTCTGGCGATCTGCGCTGGGCAAGAATTTAATATGCAGCGCCACCAATGAGGATTTTTTTCGTGAGGCCTTTTTTGAGACACGGTTTGCTATTATGTGAGAAGAAGAACTTTCTGGACCTAACGGCATCCGGTGGAGAAGTTTGTATATGTTTAATCCATCAGTTTCATTTGTGCCCTACCTGACCATATCCCGATGCATCATCGCACTGGGGTAATCTGATACCGTATCGAATATTCAGCAGTGCCAGTGCTCACTGTCTCCTCCAGGACCGACAACTGGACCTTCCTATCTGAGACCAACTCTGGCTTACTCCATACATACGTAATAATATGCGTGGCTCGGACGCTTCTTCGATGGATTAAGCTTGGCATTTCCTGTCGGTAATTGGGCCAATCGGCCGACTATGGAAACACGTACTACTAATAAATTTTTTTAAGGTTTGCATCGATCCCCGGTTGGGCATCCAATTTTCAGGAACAGCATTCACCAAAAGACATAGACGAAAATAAACCAACCTAGTGACTGTGGAGTACAAGGAAGTATCTGATGTCGGTCGGTATTGATACATGTTGAATTCAACCCGTACAGGACAACGTACGACTTTTACAGCTCACAAATAGAAGAAAAGAAAAATAGTAGAACAAATAAAGGCAACGAGCCATGTAGAATGGTATATGAACTTAAAAAACTATCAAGACGCTGTGCTTTGTTCATTGGTCAAGACTCAAACGAATACCGGAGCCATTCACCCACAGCCCGCAAACTTTCCCATCGGACCGCCTCGTCCCGGTCAGTCATCAGCTCCATGACTCTGGCTTTCAAGCCCAGCTTCTCTAATTGGCTTCTGCGCTCAGGGACCTCTTTGACAAGGCTGCCAACATCATTGCATGCAATTGCCAGCACCTGCTTGTCGTTATCCCAGCTTTTTGACAGAATCTCAGCCAGTTTCCTCGGCAAAGCTCCGCGCTCTTCTTCCAGGATCCGACGAGCATTTTCACGCCAGAATGTCGGGTTACGATGTGGAGGAGACCAGCGCAGATGGCCGGATTGGACCTCGGCAGCGTACTCGTCGAACGTTGTTTGTGTCTTCGTGTATTCATCCAGCATATCCGACAGCGACTTGAGGTCTTCCAAAAGGTCGGGATCGGTAAGATGGCGCCCGCTTAGGTTCGAAAGCAAGGCAGGAAGTCGGACAATCACCGCGACTGGTAAGAGTGTGGTGCGATTGGCAGTGAGAAGGTTGTTCAACGTGGCGAGAAGAAGTCGAGTAGTCTTCTCCTTGGGAGATAGTCGCAAAAGTTGTGTGTATAACTCGATAATGTCATGCTCCCTGTAGTTGTTAGCTAAAGGCAATGGCAAAGGGGAATTGAGACCGCGGGTGTACATACGAGTGCAATTCCTCCCCAACAAGACTGCCCTCAAAGCTTAGTTGCCAAATGACTAGTAGTACATGGTACAAAAGCTGCAGGCCAACGCCACCGCCGACACTTATGTCGGTGGTGCGAGCGCTATTCGTGGCCGTCGAGCCAGCCAGCGTAGAGGATGCGGTGTCTTTCCCTGCCGCGGCAGTACGAAGAATTTCCATGAGTGTATTCACTGTTTCTTGACGCTGTTTCCAAAAGAGCTCTCTCGCCTTCTTGTTACAAAGCAGGGTCGAGAACCCCTGCACTCCGATGTCTTGGAGCCCGCTATCTTGATTCTTCGTCAAGACTGATAGATACGAATACAGTTGTGGTAAGGCTTCTTCCTCTGGGGCAGAGGCTTGGGACGAGGAGACAAGCGCGGTGGAGACTAAACTTGTCAAGAACGAGGATGTGAGGAGAGGGATAGGATCCTCCGGGTTGTTGGAATGGCGCAGGAGGGGTAGGAATGGCTTGTAGGGTTGAGGGTGCTCAATAAGAGCCGAGGCGAGTGCTGGGACATCTAAAAAGAAAACAAGGATGTCAGAAATGATCCGAATCATGGAAACTGCACACGTATTGCAGAACAGTAGCTCTCACCCCCGATGAGGTCGGCAGATAGGACCAGAATGTATTGTACAATATCGGTGCGCTTGAACGCCAGCTCCAACACGCTCTTAGCGTCAGAGCTGCCCGCGAGGAGTGCGGTGTACCCATTCACATCGGCCTCAACAGTCTGCTGGCGCTGTTCCCTCCGGACCTTGTCAACGGCTTTGATTTTGCGCAAATGGTCGTCGGTGATGTTCCCAGCGCGCACGGCTCCTTCCCAGGGGATGGGGCGGGCGCGGATGTTGTTCTGGAGAGAGCTGAGGTAGGTGGGCGGTTCGAGCGACATTGCGTCGATCGGCCAAGAGGGAAACAGAAACAGACAGCGTGGAGCAAGAAGCCTGGTGCGTAGACTGAGAAGCAGCAGTAGCAATAGTGATGATGTCGTGGTGATAGCTCACCCTAGCGTGCGGGCGTTGCTAAGCCAAGGCGAGCCTAGCCCCGATTCCCGTGAGTTAGTGCCACGCGTGCCCTCCATGAGCCCATGCCGTTGGGCAAGTGGCTCAGCCGCATCTAAAACGACTATGCTTCACCTCGTTTCCGATCCCCCGACCCGTCTATCTGGCATCTCACGACCACGACGTGCCACTGCCGCCTTGCCTGTGCAAGCCACCTCGTTCCTGGCGGTCTGGAATGGATGGTGGCCCTGGCCCCGATTATCGTGTGACGACTTGCAGACCGACTGTTGCCTAGACAAGTCTCTTGACGACGCGCGACGCCTATGGTTTCATTAAGCCCACTATCCCGACGCCCGTTCATAGTTGCTTGCCGTGACCAAAATGCCGTCCAATGCGCCACAGGGGAAGAATAAATGGGGCGTGGGCTCCCTTTTTCAACAGGCTGTATCGGGCGTGGAGTCTCGTCTGGATGTCATCCTGGCCAACGATGAAGACACGCCTCCGAGTAACAAGGTCGCCAAGGACGGAGATACAACTTCGCAGCCAACTCCAACGACCGCTGCGGCCAAACAAACAGTCGCAGGTATGCTATGATATCTGTTCCTAGCCCTCGTGGACCAATTGGCTAACTTGTTTTGTTTCTGGAAGTCTCCCGGAGTTCCTCCAATTCCCGCAAAAATGATCGCTTACAAGAGCGCCTGGCAAGGGCCATGGTCAAATCCCCAAACTCTGCGACAGTTAGCAGCCCCCGATCCTCCGTCGATATTTCCTCTCGTTCGTCGACCCCTTTACCCGCAAATGAGAAACGTGCCAGTTTAGATAGCACACGCGCTAGCTTGGACGATAATGTATCAAGTCTGCAAATAGAAAACGATGCATCACACGGCACGCCGAGAAGTAGTCATGACTCAGATAGACGATCCCAAACTTCCAAGGATTTAGCTGCCAGTGAAATCAATATAGAACAAGAAGCGAACGATGCGCTTCCCAAACAGACATCAGAGAGCCTTGAGCCACGGATATCGATAGATGCGGTTGAAAGTGAGGCGGATGAAACTGCCGAGACCACTGAGAACCAGAACCCGGAACTAGAAGAATTACGAGCCGAACACAAGGCTGCCGAAGCCCGATGGCAGGGGGAAACACATGACTATATTGAGAAGATTGATGCTTTGCAATCAAAATTGAAATACCTTGCTAAAGAAGCCGCTGATTCGGCTCGAGAAGCAGCCTCGGCGGCAACACCGGGCAGCGCCGAGAAGCAACTGTTGGAAAAGGATGAACGTATTGCACTCTTACTTGAAGAAGGACAGAAACTTGCAAAGACAGAGATGGACAACCGGGCCATCATTAAGAAACTACGACAGCAAATCACGGATAGCAACAAGCAAGAGAGCGATACAAAGCGGCGTGCAACCAAACTCGAACGAGACCTAGCTAATGAAGAAGCCAAGACAAAACGAGCAGAGGCATCGGAAAAAAGGGCTCAGGAACTATTGAACTCACAATCCAAGGCTTCTAGGGAGCTTGAAATAGTGAATTCGGAACGGCAAACTTTGACCGCGACAGTGGAAGAACTCAGAGGCCAACTTGAAAGAGCCGTTGCTCGCGCTGAGGCCGCGGAATCGAAAGCCCAAGCCGAAGCTTTGGAGAAATCAAACCGGCGAGTGGCCGATCTAGAGGGGGATTTATCAAGTGCGAAGATTGAAAAGGAACTAAGCGAAGAAAAACTAAAGAGAGAAATCCGAGGCCTCAAGGACGATCTAGAAAGAGAGAAAGAAAGTGCCCGTGTTTTGGAAGCTGAGCTCAAAGGAGAACAATCTGTTCTGGAAAGCAAAATGGAAAGCCTGCGCTCACGAGCTGAAGAGGTCTCCTCAAGTGCTGCGGGAGATGCGCAGGCTAAGCTGCTTCGCCAAATAGAGACATTACAGACACAGTACGCCGTTGCTAGTGAGAACTGGCAAGGAATCGAGAGCTCCCTGCTATCCAGACTGACCGGGGTGGAGAAAGAGCGGGATGAAATTGCCCGCAAGGAGGCGGATCTACGGCGAAAAGCCCGAGAAGTGGTAAGTCCATTATTTATGTATCTTAATGACCAGACTAACAATTTGTTTGACTAGAATATAAAAGCCAAGAAGGCAGACGAGGAGCTCGAAACTGCTAGGGAAACCATCGAAGAGCTAGAGCGAACACTACAGGAAACGCGACAGCAGGTGCAGAAACTGCGAGAACGCGTGCAAAAGTCGGACGAGGAGCTCGATTCATTTCGCAAAGAGGCAGCAGCCAAAGAAAAATCCATTGAGGCAACTTGGTCACAGAAGCTGGAAGAAGAACGATCCAGATGGCGAGATCAGGTCGCATCTCCACCGCCTTTCCTTCAAGAGCCTCGAACAGCGTCGCCTGTGGCTTCGAGTCGTAGGTCGACAGGCCTATCCGGCGGTCTTGACCCTCTCGTGACTGAAAGCCGTCCATTAAGTCGTCGTTCCTCCACACTTCCAGCTCATGCGGACATTCTAACCCCTACGCGGACGAATTCGTTCCCATCATTCCAAGGAATTGGTTCCCCGCACACATCAAATGGCCCTCCTAATCCCAACTTATTGGGTGCTCCGCCAATCCATGCTCTGGAGCCAGACGAATACTACAGTAATTCCCCACTTACTCCCTCGGCTTATGGAGCACAGACAAACGTTTCTCGTGGCAATGGAATCAACGAAATCATATCTGTTTCCACCGTTGGAGCTGGACCCTCAGTACAATTAGTTGAACGTATGAGTGCAACAGTCCGGCGTCTTGAGAGCGAACGTGCAGCCACAAAGGATGAATTAGAACGCATTACATCCCAGCGCGACGACGCCAGACAAGAGGTTGTTGAACTCATACGTGAGATAGAGGAGAAGCGCAAGCGAGATGGGCGTGTCGAAGAATTAGAGGCGCAGGTCGCTCAACTAGATGAGCGATATGAAACCACTCTCGAACTTCTCGGTGAGAAGAGCGAACAGGTGGAAGAGCTCCAGGCAGACATCGCCGATCTCAAGAAGATATATCGCGAGTTGGTCGATAGTACAATGAAGTGAAACAGAGGGGCGCGGATTTTGTCGGGTCGAGAGTCATATTTTCTTTTGCATATTTTGTAAATATACCAATTGATTCATTCCGCAAACACCGAAATGGGGAATCATCCTGAATGTATAGGGCTTTTCAAATGGAGTTTATTAGACTTTGGGTATCAACTATTGTGTTTATGGCAATTCTATGCCCTCGCGTTCTGCAGTCTGAAGGATATATTTTCGGACCTTGATGAAATTTAGTGTTAGAGTAATACGGACTTTGTGACGATGCAAAGAACTCTTTACCTTCGTATCTGGCGCCAAATCTATGGCTAGATGCCCGTCAGCATCCCTTTTCTCAAGATCTGCCCCCGCTTTCATCAACAATATGGCGGCATCTCCATGGCCTTCTGAGATGGCGTGATGTAATGCTGTCAAACTGTCTACATCGGTTGCATTAATAGGGCTTTTCCCTTGGTCAAGCAGAAGCTTAAGTATAGGCATAGACCCAACAGCAGCAGCACGGTGAAGCGCTAACTGTCCCCGTTTATCCTTGACTCGCGCGCTGCACTTGTGGGAGATGAGGGTTTTGACGGTGGAAAGATTAGCTTTAGAAGCGGCGAAGTGCAGAGCATTCTGTTTAACCAAAAAAAAGTTGTTAGATGACCATTTTGAAAGTCTAAAACGTACGCGATTTTGAAAAGCTTACCTGTCCAGAAACACTCTTTATGTTGACATCGGCCTCTTTTCGCAACAACAGATCAACGATAGAGTCGCCTTCTGCGTTTTTTAAGCTGGCAGCGATCATAAGTGGTGTCCATCCTGACCCGTCCTGCGATATGAGACTGTCAGAGTAGTTCGCAGGAAACGAAAAGACCAAACCAACCGTGACATCTGGATCAAAATATTTATTTGTGACCAATAGTTCAACAATCGGTAGTCGGTTATATGCCGCGGCCCAGTGTATCGGTAAACGTTCGTCGTCGTCCTTCAGAGAGGCAAGTTTTGGATTCGCCTTTCCAATAGACGTTAGAACAGTCCTCCCAAGACATAGACATTTGAAATAAGCCACTCACGTTCAGCAGTGATTCCACCACCTGCGCTGTAGAAAGTTAGTCAGCAGCCTACGTCTTTTTGAAGGGGGACAGATTTGGCAAACTTTTTCCTTCACGAGAAGCCTCGTGTATCAAGAACTTTGCATTTTTATCGGTGTCCATGGTGAAGTTCTTTCGCAAGCAGACCGATCTACTGATAATCGAGTGGGTGGTGAGGGGAGAGTTGGCTATAGTAATCAAATCGCATGCGCGACTAACGTTTGCCTAGTGAGGTGGCCCGAGCTTCTTCAAAAGTTCGCGCGGCCGCCGACTTTGACATTAGACCAACAACATCAATCGTCTGCGACCTGCGTTCATCCACGAGTCCCGGCCAAGCGCGTCTTGTTCCAGGCAGAAAACACGACCGAATTCAGACACAACAACGACTGCTCCTCGATTCCAACGATTCGCCTGACAACCGCGGCCGAGGGTCCACCCCGCGAGAACATGGATATTCTACCCTCGCAGTTGCCAGCAGACCAGGCTGTGCGCAAATCAGCCAAAAGAACCATCGAACTATTTGGGTCTGATTACCTCCTAGCAACGCCCTCAACATCAGGCGATGGCTCAATCGGTGTTTCGTACCGAAGGAAAGCCGAATATGAAGACGTAAAAGAACTTCCTCGCGCTCTAGCAGAGAAACAGGCAAAGGCCGCAGCGTCTCGCACGAAACGACCAAAGATACCGGCACAAGGTCAAGAGAGAACAAATGGGACATCGACGGCCTTGATCAAGGGGTCATCAGGTGGACCATCAACAGAAGGTCAAAGCAAGAGTCTCGTTTCACGCCCATCGGCGACACCGCAGCAGAGGCCTGAATGGCATGCACCATGGAAGCTGATGAGGGTTATATCTGGACACTTGGGCTGGGTTCGAGCTCTGGCTGTTGAGCCTAATAATGAGTGGTTTGCCAGCGGTGCCGGAGATCGGACCATCAAAATTTGGAATCTAGCGACAGGGTCCCTTCGTCTTACGCTGACTGGCCATATATCTACAGTCCGGGGTCTAGCCGTCTCGCCTCGGCATCCTTATCTCTTTTCATGTGGTGAGGACAAGATGGTGAAATGCTGGGATCTGGAAGCAAACAAGGTTATTAGACATTATCATGGCCATCTAAGTGGTGTTTACACACTCGCTCTACATCCCAACTTGGATGTTCTCGTTACAGGAGGCCGTGACGGTGTTGCGCGAGTATGGGATATGCGAACACGCAGCAACATTCATGTGCTATCTGGCCACAAAGGAACAGTTGCCGATGTTAAATGCCAGGAAGCTGACCCCCAGATTATCTCTGCATCCCTTGACTCGACAGTGCGTCTTTGGGATCTGGCAGCGGGAAAATCCATGGGTGTTCTTACACATCACAAGAAGGGTGTCAGAGGTCTCGCTGTTCACCCTAAGGAATTCACCTTTGCAAGCGCCAGTACTGGAAGCATCAAGCAGTGGAAATGCCCAGAAGGTGCATTCATGCAGAACTTTGAAGGGCAAAACTCTGTCATCAACTCTATCGCAGTGAACGAAGACAATGTGTTGTTTTCGGGAGGAGATAATGGAAGCATGTCGTTCTGGGATTGGAAAACTGGTCACCGATTCCAGTCTCTTGACACCACGGCCCAGCCTGGATCGCTGGATGCTGAGGCTGGCATCATGTCCTCCACTTTCGATCGTACTGGACTGCGTCTGATTGTTGGCGAGGCTGATAAGACGATCAAGATTTGGAAGCCAGATGACGAAGCAACGCCAGAGTCACATCCCTTGGACTGGAAACCGACTCTAGGAAGACAAAGATATTGATTTGGCAATCGAGCTTAACTGTGTGGTTGCTTCTAAATATTGCATGTTCTGGGAGTTCTCGGCGTTTATGAAGCTTTGGATTGTGCGTCAAATGGGAGGATTTTGTAACTGATACCTCTTGTGATCTAGCTAAAAGTAATGTGATGTAGACTTGTACTCTGTACTTTTCCAAGGGCAATAATGTTATATCGTTTAAATGCTTAATTAAATGCTAAATGGTATATATACATGTATTTAATAAAGGGTATCCCACTGTATGAATAATACCAGAACCCCTACCAAACTCCAGACATGATACTTGTTTCACGCATGACCTACTAATCAAAACCCAAACCTAGCCCTTTCGCTTCAGAGTCGTCTCTAAATGCAGATTTGACTTCTTCCGCGGCTATTCTCAGCCTGACTTTGCTGCTTCGATCCCCTCGAGCCTTCATGCTGACTCCAATCTCAAGAGCAACGACACCCGAGTTCATTAGCTCCATGGCAGCAAAGCTCATGGCACGTACCCTAGCCCCGGAGTTGTTCCCGAGCAGGTATTCTTTGATGCTTGAGCCTGCTACGCCTGCAATAGCTACCGCCGCATCGGCGATCCGCCGCGCTTCGTCGAGGACGTCGCCAAGCGTAGACTCCGATATACCCGTTCGACGAACACGGGCCAGCAGTGCAGCGAGAAACAGTTTTCCGGACAAGGGAAGGCAGCGGAGAGACTGCTGTAGCGGTGTTGAAGTAGCTTCCTGAATAGCTTGTTTGATCGTGGCAATTGTAACCCGGGGAACCGAGGCAGCCGGCTTCTTCTGTGGACTTTCGATTGTTGCGAGGGGCTTGATATCCTTTTTCTGATTTCGCTCCCGGCGAGCACTGTTTTTGCTTGGGGTCGGAGGAAGGGATTCATTATCGTCAAAATCCACGCCATTTGTAGCATTGTGTTTGGCGGCAGACTCGCTCTCCTGTTCGGCGATTTCAACAGCGCGACGGCAGATATCGAGCGCTCGTCGAGCATCTCCACTGACAGCGGCCACCTTACGGCTTGCAAATTGAATAGCATCTGGGTCGACGATGTTTCCTGGAACATTGGCAAGTCGTGAGGAAATGATTTCCATCAAGTCGGTATGTTTATAACCCGGGAATGTGATACGTGTGAGACCTAAACGACTTGAGATCTTGTTGCTCAAGGTTCTCTCCGGAAGATCCATAGTGTTTGCAACTGCAAGGACAATGAGACGTGAATGGCGAAGCGCAGGCCAATTGAAGAAGTTGTACATGACCGATTGGTTTTTCGTTACCAATTGATCGAGCTCGTCCATCAAGACGACACATGGTACTCGACGTGGAGACGGATGCGTAAACTCTCTTTCCAATAGATCGAGGGCATGGGACGGGGAAACGCGGTCCCCCTTCAGGGCTTCCCAGAGCAAAGAATAAGACTGATGAGGATCAGTCACCTTCATTCCATTGATTTCGACAAAGATGAAATCATCCATTTCTTCGGCAAGCACTGAGTTGTTTAGTTGAGCGACAACTTCCCTGACAGTAGCTGTTTTGCCTGTACCGGGAGTGCCAGAGATGTAGATGCAAGCGCCAGTGCCTTCGCCGATGGCAGCTCTCAGGTGAGCGTATACCGTTTCAAATTCCCCGTTGCGGCATGGTAGCGAAGTTGGCACGCTGGAGACGTGCAGTAAAGCTCGTGCTTGACGATAGGGGGACGAGACGAAATGTGATGGATCGAGAACTCGGGTTCCCAAGGGGGTAAACTCGAGTGGCTTCTTCACGACAATTCTGTAAAAAGAAGATGTTAAATTGGTGTGATTGAAAATGTCTTAGCTGAGGAGCCCGTACCGTTTGCTAGTAGGGGTTGTAAGAATTTTACGTTTAGATTGAGGAGTAACATTGAGTGCAGTCATGCGTTGTCTTTTCCTCGGCGTAATGGGCGCCTTTTGGTCGTCTTTCGTGTCGACATACTTTATAAAGTCAAGGTTAGCACCTAGACAGTGCTCGGATATTGGACAATACTCACATCTTCATCTGCAGCTTTGCGCTTTTTAGCGGCCTTCAGACCTGTTTTAATCAATTCAACGAGTTTGAACACGCTTTCTTCATCCCCTTTGTATACGTCCTCCCATAAGAATTCTTCAGTATATTTCCCTTGGAGTTGGTTGACGCCTCTTCGACAGACGATACATTTGTGGTATTCGGTCAATGCTGCTTTTCCTTTCGGAGGTGCCCCGTCCGGGTATTTTGCATAAAAGGCGTCTTTCGACATGACCTTTCCTCGCCCATTAATCGAAGTAAGAGGGTTGATGTTGAAATCCGCGGTCAAGTATTGCTCGTTGGGCAAAGCGTCTGCTCGCTTTTTATTTTTGGTTGACAGAAATTCTTCGGGCGAGGCGAACCACATGATATTGGCCGACTTGACCATTTCATCTCCATCGTCCTCGTCTTCTTCTTCCACGAATTCGGTTATAATCCCTACCCAGTCTTTGCCCGCTTCCGGTGATTTCAGCAACACGACATGGCCTAATCTGCACTCGAAGTTGCCCATCCGGGCTGCGACAATTCGCCTTTTTTTGCTGGCCGGCCGTGTCGATCGTCGTCGGGGAGTCTGAGAGTCTTGATCATCTCCGTCTGCTTGTTGTCCGGCATTTGCGTTCTCCTTTCCTTTTTCTTCGTCCTCGTAAATCCACTCCCAAGGGTGGTCGTCGTATCCCAGTTCGTCGTCGGAATCCTCACGGATGAGGGCTCCCTTGGTGAGCCATTGCTTGGCCTTGTCTCTGTTGTCCTGTGCATCCCGAGTCGTAGAGCGAGGATTCGGAGGATCCATTGTGGTTTGGTCGTTGTCGCAATAAAATGTCAATCGGCGGTATTCGAGACCAAGGCGGTGGCCGATGAGTAGGGACTAGGCTCAAAAAACCAATTTTGCCTGTTTCGATCATCGACGCGTGTTTTCGCGACGTGTTTGGTGTCCTCGCCCGAAGGGGTTAGCGCTGATCTCGCCGTCGCCTTACGATACTAGTCCAAATTAGGAAATTTGTTGAAGAGGTCTGTTTGTTGCAGAACAACAGGCATAGAAATAAATAAAACAAAAACAATCAAATAAAAGAAGTTTATGGTTTGTTTAAAAGTGACGAGGAAAAAAATTATATATATCTTTTATTTGAGCCTGGTTACTAACTGAGGCTAACCCTAAGCGAATCACCACCCAGCTCGTGTCAAGGCTCAAAACCATCTCTCTGTCTACTGGCTTTGACCAGCATGAATTACCTCTTTATGCTGCTTTTATAAGTTTCTAGAATTAACTGGCCGCACTCACCGCCGGTGTGGTGGGTTTGTTTGTCGGTGGCAGGGCTCGGCTGTTTCTTTAATGCTCCGTTTGCCCTGTCCACCTGCCCTCCGCGTGCCTTCCTCAAGTTGCATTCTGCATTCGCTTTCACTTCACTTTAAACCTCACTTCGCCCTCGTCTACCATGCAGCCAAGCAATCCTTGAAATTTGACAAGTTTTCTCCTCCTCGCAACCTCTGACTTTTGTGCTATCGACAGGAGAGAGCGGAAGAGATAACCTTCATCACCAGGGTGCCCGCACCATCAGCCCAGCCATCGCTCCGAAGAAGCCTTATGCCAATCGCCTAGTGACATGGAGTAAGAACCCTTCTTTTCAACAGCCTATTACTCTTTACTAATCTAACTTAGTTACGAACAATCCTCAGCCACAGGTGTGCCTAGCTAACAGGGATGATACTTAGCACTTCCTCGACAGCTAACCTAGGAAACAGAATGGGCCGTCCCTTCCACTCCCAAGGCACAGGAGGTTCCGCCATCGTCTCAGAACAAACTGAGCAGCGAGAACTTGTCTCGTGTTAGCGCCGCTGAGAAAAACGTCAGCCCGGCTCCTGTCCCCGTCAACGTCGTCGGCCCCCTCACTACTGCAGAGGTATCTTCGATACCTGAAAGCCATCCAGGCCGAAAGAAAGGCCAGAAGTATGGCAAGAACTCCACTTATTCCACCCCTCCTCCGCGAGGAGGAAAGCCGAGACCCATGTGGAACAAAAAGCCCGTACCTGATAGTAAGGGCCGTGAATTTACTTTTGCTTCTTCTTAGTTGACTCTTCCAGGTATATTTGAAATACCAGACATGTATGGAAAGTACCGAGGAAGGTAAGTAAAGTTTGTGTGCATAAGTATGGAGGGTCTAACTTTACTTGTAGGCTGGCGAAGGAAGGAAAGTCCTTTCTGAATTTGACGGGTTCCACCGGAGATCTCGAAATATTCGTGGAGATCTCTCGGATAAGCAAAGCCTTTGTTCAGAGGCCATGGAACTCTGAAAAGGCCAGTGTTGACATGACCTCGGTAGTTGCTATTGACTGACTGTATTTTAGACAATTTCTATATGGGGAGGTCCCCAGTCTGTACGAATAGCGAAAAGCTTACTGTCCAGCCTGTTCGAACACTGTAGTGCGGTGGCCACCATGAACGCAGCTAAAGCGACTCAGCCATATGCTCAAATGCAAGCCAATTCTGTTAAAGCCCAGAATACGTCTACCTCCCAACAGCAGAAGAATGAGTCGCTCATTTATATGCTCAGGAGACCCCCCCATGTAGATCCTGATGCTCCTCCAAACCATCAAGTAAGTCACAGATCTCCACGTTTCTTGGCGACGTGTTGTAATTGACAATGTGGAAGATGGTATTTCTTTGGCCCGACAACGAGATATCTATTCGTCAAGTTTTAGGTGTTGAGCTTGAAGCGCTTGACTTCCTTCGTTTGCAGTACAAATGCTACATACATCTGTCAGAAGAAAGTGAAGATGTTATTTGTGTTTCTGGTTCGGAGGAAGAGACGCTCCAACAAGCAATCACGCATTTGGAGACGAAGTGGCATGAGCTCATTACCTCGTCCACAATCAAGAGCAAGCTATACCTTCTTGACTTGCCCGTCGGTGACGGAAAAGTGAGAACGATTTCAACGAAGACAAGCAAAGGATTCACCTGGCCATGCTTTCAGTTGAACTCCAATGAAGCCGAACACAACGACCCGGGGTTCTGGAGTGAAGGATCGCGATCAGAAAATGATTCTCGTTTACTGTCGGAGGTCAAGAGGTCTCTATGCTGCGTGCCCTTAATCCAGGGGGCTCTAGCTATGCGCGTAAGCTTTGGAACTTTTGTGTTCACCCAGTACCGTGTACCCCGCGACGAAAAGGGATACTCTGTTGCGGAATTTAGGGAGATGATTTCGCATGAAATGACTAAGGGTCAATTGATGCCTGGGTGAGTCAAAAATTGCAGACCATACTATCATAGATGAGAACTGCTGACAAGGACCAAACTATTATAGATTCGAGCTTGACCTAGAAAATTTTATGAGAAGAATCTCCGATGCAAGCCATCTGTTCGACATGCAGAAACGATCTGCTCTATCTTTCTCTGGAAAATCTCTGCGCCACATAGTGAGCGTGGAATTTGATTCCATTGACAACGAATACTTACGACTTGAAGTGGGATTCAAGGCCGTAGGCGGACGGCACGAGAGAACGAAATCTCGCTGGATACAATCCCAAGCCCAAGGAAAATTCGCTGAAAACACACCGCTGTTGCAAGCCGTTATGCTGGGTGTCCTAAAGTATATACCCAAAATTTCCCCCTGATACTTCAAGAATTTGTACTAATTAACCACAGCGCGGATTGGCAATTCGAAATCAAAGAACGAAAAGTCCTCAGTGCACAGCAAAAAAGTCTAGCTATGAATGAATTCGAACATCAAGTTCGGTTTAGGGATGGTGTCATGCAAGAATCGTTGCTCGCAGAACCAAAGCGCCGCGCAATGTTGCCTGATGGATTTCCTGTCAAGCGTCTTATCGAAAAGGCAGCCCTTCAGTACCGCATCAAAGGGACAGAGTACGTTCTGGAGATCGCTCGCTATGACGTTTATGTGAAACAGTCAAACGCAGGGGCATCGAACATGAGCTTTGAACTACCTTCGTCCTCTTGGGGTTTAACTGTACATGGAGTGAACTGGGAAGAGAACTTGACCAAACTTGCTGGAACGAAGGAAGTCCAACAAATGGGATTCAACTCGGTTCTTGACCCCTTCTTCAGCCCCAAAATTGAATATGGGAACAAAGCCGGGTTTCAGGGCTTCGTCAATGTCGTTAAGGAAGTCGCACGGGTCCTAGATAAAGCCGGAGTGGCCGAACAGCGTTCAACTTAGAATGACGACGAAGAAAACAACTCTACCCCTAACCGCGCAACGTTTAGAACGAGTGCAATCGGTATGGGAGTACGAAGCAGGGGCGTCAACGGCCAAAGAAAAACTCTTATTTGAATTTCGTTTGAGTTTACTAGTTTCACATCAACATCGTTTGCCTGAGCTTTCTTTTCATTTCTAATTATTTTGCTATTTGTATTTCGGGTGTTAGGTGAGACGAATTCCAATCAAGACAGAATTGATTTTCACGGTATCCATAATGTGTCATTCCTCATCCACATGGAAAGCTCGAGTGTTTATTCACACCTGAGCGGTGCCGTTTTCTGCAATCCCAATAACGAAGGACGTAGTTATTCTTGAATGGTTTCAATTTTTCCTTGACAGCCTTGGAGTATGAGAGCTGATGGTCTTTGGCGATTTTCTTTTTTCCTAGCATATATTATATGAATTAACCAGCAGAAGTGGGAACAGCTTCGCCGCTCATGACTTTTTGTCGAAGGGCTAACCAGATTGTTAGCAACCACTGTTCTAATACGATGAAGGATATAGCAAGGAACGTACCGTCTTCGATAACTCGTAGGTTGCCACTCTTTCCTTGTAGGATCTTTTCCAAGTCCGTCAAATTAGCTTCCAGGTCCTTGACCTTTGCATCGTAGAATTCGGTAGCTTTGGCAGTAGTCTGATGGAAATTGTTAGAGTCCCAACCATTTAAAAAAATATATATAGGAAACGAAAAGAGTGGGCAAAGATTAAAAAAAAGCCTACCTTCTCAACATAAAACCCAGTTCCCACATCCACAATGACCTTTTCCCGATCTGCCAATTTCCCCTTGACATACAACGAACTCGTCAAAGGCACCAGGATATTATCACCGCCAGCACCTGGCGCATCTTTCCTACCGGTAACGCCGTCGCCAATTGTCCGGACGCAGTCCCGGAATTTGGACTGTGCAGAGCGTAGTTTTGCGTGCGAGTTGGTGAGATGTTCGAGTTCGGAACTGAGACGGGTTTGCAGGTTGCGGAGTTGGGGCACGGACAGGGTGTTTACGTCGACTGGATTGTGAGGATGAGTATTAGCGAGCGATCTTTTTGGGGAAAGGAAAAGAAAGAAATAGTATAGAAGGGAGAGTGTAGTTACCAGAGCCTGGCGGAGCACCTCCAGAGGAAGATGCGGGGGTTGCCATTTTATTTTCGGCAGTGGTCGTTGGTTGCCGCGGGGGCGATTGGCAGTTGATTCGAATATGTATGTGTTATCTGCGAAAAAAATAAAAAGGATAACAAATGGTGAATGTTCTTTGGACTTTCGAGATTGGGTCGTTCGTTATTGGTTGCTGTGCGTGAAGATGATCGTTGACGGCGTTGGACTTGTTTTTGACTTGGCGCATCTGAGAGTGGGGAACGCCGTACAATTACATAGTTACAGTAACCAAGACTCCGTATAGTGAGGAAAGTTTTGTTTATTTTACGCACGATAGCCTTTGATTTTATTGAATGCGTGATTTTGGATAGAATACATGAGGCTAATTGTACAAGGATATGGACTGGTTGAAATAATATGATACACAAATCAAAGCTTTTGCAGCAATGATTGGAGATACTCCCCTAGAGACGCCATATTGGCGTTCTCGCGCAGACCGTTCAATTGTCGACAGTGCACTTCCACCTCCCGGTTTGCTTTCCACGCCTTTCCAACGACAATGACAACGGGAAATCCAATCAGGTCTGCGTCTTTGAGTTTCCATCCGACTGGCTTGGCGCGGTCGTCGAGGATGACGTCTCCGGTGTCTGCAAACGACTTGAGAAGATCGTAGATTTCCTCGGCTTCCGAGTCAAGACCCTTGGTTGGGATGATGATGATTTCGTACGGCGCAATGGCTTTTGGCCAGTTGAGGCCCTGGGCGTCAGCTAGTGTGTCTGCAACGGCGGAGATCATGCGTGACACGCCGATTCCATGGCAGCCCATTTGCATCGGCACGACATGGGTCTTTTTCCTAGCTCTCTCGGGTTGCGAGTTCTTTTCTGTTCTGGATGGGTCGACTGGGACATTAGCTCCAAGGACTTGGCTATATCGGGTTCCTAGGTGGAATGTATGGCCCATCTCGATCGCGCTGTGCGTGCGCAACACTCCCTCAGTACATTTGGGACATTTGTCGCCATCGAGAGTTCGCGTGAGGTCGAGACCGTCCGAAGTTCCGGGGAAGGTATCAAGCTTTGAGAAGAGGACCGGGTGTTTGAAGGGCTCGGAGGTCTCGGGCAAACCACTCAGAGGCGGGTGGCCGTATGAGACAACCTGGGAATCAAACAGGTCCAAGATGGCATGTTTGGTTTGTGGATTGCTGGGAGTGCTGCTCGTCACATCATGGAACCACACGCGGGCTGCGTTTTCTATACTGGTGTTCAGGTCGATTCCGGCTGCCTTGGCCAGGGCTTTGACGGCATGGGAATTGATTTCTCTTTCGACGGGGTCATTGCTCAGATTGGAATCGGGTCCTTCTTTCCCACTCTCAGAGTTTCTCTGAACTGAGTACTTGGGGTACCAGGCTCTGACCAATGTCTTTTTATCATGAGAGATGGCAGTCCAGAGTCCCGTTGCTATGGGTTGGGGGTCACGAGAACCAACGCCCGTGCTGGAAGGCTCAGCCGGGTTGAGACGGCTGGCTCCGTTTCTGGCCAGGTCACGACCGTCTGAAACTTCCTCATTATAAACGTGGTCACATCCAGTACAGCTGACCAGGATATCCTCTCCCTTTGCACTGAGGAGATGAAACTCATGGCTGAGGCTGCCACCCATGCTGCCCGAATCGGCAGCGGCAACTAAATAAGGAACCTTTAGCGCATCAAATATACGCTTGTAAGCTTCTCGCACGGTGTCGTAGGTGATGAGTGCATCCTCTGTATTGTAATCAAAAGTGTACAAGTCTTTCATGACGAACTCTCGTCCACGCAAAAGGCCTTGGCGCGGCCTCGCTTCATCTCGGTATTTTCTTGCTTTGCAAGCATTAGCATAAGAGTAGAGATAATAGTGCGGCGGGAACTTACTAATTTGATAAACCCTCAAGGGTAGTTCCTTGAATGAAGTTACTAGGCTAGCCACTAGGGAAGTGATTTCTTCCTCGTGCGTTGGGGTAAGAAGAAACCGAGACTCTTTCCTATCAAGAAGTCGAAAGAACTACATTAAGGGGAGATTAGTCTTTTCAACCATCATAGTCTTAAAACTTTGAATGCGCGCCTGGCATACCTCTGACCCGCCTTTTAAACGGCCGGTTTTTTCCCACAGTTCTTGCGATGATAACGATGACAGAGACACCTTTGATGCGCCTATAAGAGTATGAGGAATGCTGGCCAATAGCAACCTAGATGAGAAGGACTGCATACCTACGGATTGCATCTGCGTATCAATCAGCCTTTCCAGTTTGTCCTGCACGCGCAGACCAAGTGGAAGCATGTGAAATATGCCCGAATATGCCTGGCGGAGGAACCCCGCTCTAATCAAGAGATCATTTCCATCTTCTACACCAATGTTAGAAAGTAGATACAAACGAGAGTGACCTCGGGACTACTATATCAAGTGCCGCATTACCTACCTTTTTCAGTCTCGGCAGCTTTTCTCTCAATTCCACCAGTGGGAAGCCAGAAATTAGACGTTCGCGTACGGCCATCATGCTAGACGCAGAGTAAGCAGATTGCTCAAATAGACCGGTTGGTTCTTAAAAAAAGGAAAAAAATACATGAAGCTGGCTCACGAAAGTTAAGGAGCCATGTTGCTGGCACGTATTGCGCAGGCGCAGCAGGCTAGGATTCGGACTTCGAAGAAGCCCGTATTTCGTGATCATTTAAACTCTTCGGGTTATTGGAGGCAATGACTGTCATGTCAACATTGTCTTGTGTTGTTGTTTGATGATTACAAGAAGCCAAGAAGGTTATTGAGCTGGTGGTCCGAGCTCCTATCGATACGGGCCGCCTGTCGCAGAAACTATTCTCCGGCGGCATCGCCAGTGATTTTTTGATTTATCCGGCAGAAAAAAAAATAAATGTAATTGCAACGAGAGCAACCAAAACCAGATTGCTCGCCTTTTTGTGGTGATAGACCATGGCGAAAACTAAAAAGAGGAGCTCTTCAGGGCCTGAAAATGCAACTCTGGCGAACAAGCCCAAAGATGCCGCCTCTGACGAAAAACTCATCTCGTTCGACGCCAACACTCTCGCAAGTCTTACCAAGAATATCGAGGCAAGATTGAAAGGAGACAACAAAAGCAAAGACAAAAAAAGCAGCAACACTGCTCCTGACAAGAGGGATGCCAAAGGACCCAAGTCGCCTGCGTCAAAACCAAACGGAAAAGGAAGAGCAGACAAACCCGTGGAGAACAGCCGTCCGGGCTCAAAATCGTTCCAAGGCAAGAAGCGGGACCGAAATGGCACTGTGATTGAGAAAGCAGAGAAGACAGAGAAGTCCGGAAAACCTCAAAAACCGAAGTCCGAAAACGATGGTGCTGGTGACGAAGACGACGTTCTCAGAAAAGAAATCCTAGCATTGGGCGGCAGCAAAGAGGACTTTGACCTCTTGGCTGATGTTGTTTCAGACTCGGAAGTCGAAGACTCTACAAAGACAAAATCTGTTTCAGATGAGAATGCTCTGAGAAAGGAACTTGCTAAACTTTTGAAAGGCTCTGGTCAATACCAAGCTGAGATCCCTGACGACCAAGTTTCTGAAGAAGAGGAGGTAGAGGAAGAGGAAGAGGAAGAGGAGGAAGAAGCTTCAAATGAGGATTCGGGCAAAAATTCCGACGAGGAAAATAATGAGGTGGAAAGCGAGGCAGAGGAAGCAAATGCATCTGCTCCAGATGTGGATCCGGCCGCTGGACATGCTAGTAAGAAGAGCATTGTCGAGCCACAACAAAATACATTCCCCAAAGAGTACTCGCGATTGGTAAGTCGTCTACGAATCTAATTACTCGCATTTTACTAACTGAAATATCCCAGACTGTAATGCCCCGGTCAGACTGGTACAACGCCGAGTTGCCTCCAATTGCTCCCTCCAAAGCCGATGGACTTCCAAAGTTCCTTCTAGAACGAGTCAAGCAGCACGCTGTCTCGCTTTTAGAAAAAGAGAACCAATTATACGCAGAAATCCAGCAGAAATCGGCATCGTCCTCTCACAAGTTCTACTCGACCATCATGAACTCGGGAACGCTCAGCGACAAGATATCAGCGCTTACGTTGGCCGTGCAGGAATCGCCTATTCACAGCATCAAGTCTCTGGAGAACCTGGTGGCCTTGTCTAAGAAACGAAGCCGAGCGCAAGCTGTGGATGTTTTGCGTTCTCTCAAGGACTTGTTCGCGCAGGGGACTCTTTTGCCTGGTAACCGGAAGCTGAAAGCGTTTGCCAACCATGGCAGTCTTGTGAACGCATTTCAGCAAGCCGGAAACACATGGACTGAAAGCGACCCTCTCCCGGGTGGCTTGCGTCCGGCGCATTTGATTGTCTGGGCCTTTGAGGACTATCTTAAGGCGCAATTCTTCGAGGTCTTGAAGGTTTTGGAGACTTGGTGTAATGATGAAATTGAGTTCTCACGCACCCGGGCTGTTAGCTACGTCTACGAACTGCTCAAGGAGAAGCCAGAGCAAGAGGCGAATCTGCTGCGTCTCTTGGTTAATAAGCTGGGTGATCCTGGAAAAAAGATCGCGTCCAGGGCGTCGTTTCTGCTGCTGCAGCTTGGCCAGGCACATCCATTGATGAAGCCTACGCTAATCACGGGCGTGGAAGAGTTCCTCTTCCGGCCTGGTCAAGGGCAGCAAGCAAAATATTACGCTGTCATTACCCTGAACCAGACCATTCTCAGCACCAAAGAGGAAAAAGTCGCTCTTCAGCTGCTGGACATTTACTTCTCAATCTTTGTGACGCTTTTGAAGCCCAATGAGAAGAAGAAGCAGCAGCAGCAACAAAAGGGTGGCAAGCCCACAAAGGAGGAGCAATCAGAACACGATGACCAATTCAAAGAGAAGCTGGTATCGGCGGTTCTGGCTGGAGTCAACAGAGCTTACCCATTCACCAGTGCAGACAATGATCGGTATGTGTACAATTCCCAAGGAAACAGATCTTTACTAATGAATCGATCAATGGCAGTGTATCCAAACACATTGATACGTTGTTCCGGATTACTCACTCGTCCAACTTCAACACCAGCATTCAAGCTTTGATGCTTATCCAGCAGCTCAGCGCCTCCCACCAGATTGCAACGGATCGCTTTTACCGGACGCTTTACGAGTCTTTGCTTGATCCGCGGGTTGCCACGTCTTCCAAGCAGTCACTCTATCTCAACCTTTTGTATAAAGCACTGAAGAATGATACGAGTGTGAAGCGAGTCAAGGCATTCGTGAAGCGGATCGTCCAGGTCCTCGGTCTGCACCAACCAGCCTTTATCTGCGGCGTGTTCTTTCTTATCCGAGAATTGGAAAAGAGTTACCCTAGCTTGACATCGTTGGTTGACCAACCCGAGGCTGACGACAGTGACGAGGAGGAGGTATTCAAAGATGTGCCTGATGAGGATGATGAACAGCCGACAGAGGCAGTTGAGACGAGCAACCCTAAGAAGGTGATGAATGGCTACGATGCTCGCAAGAGGGACCCGCAACATAGCAATGCCGACAAGAGTTGCCTGTGGGAAATGGTAAGTGGCGAATTGCGCTCAGTCCAAAAGCAAATGATTTTTTACTGACGAGACCCTTAGGTTCCGTATCTAGCGCATTTCCATCCTTCAGTCTCAGTCTCGGCGGACCATATTCTCCGCCATGAGCCATTGACTGGCAAGCCCGACCTGACTATACATACCCTCACCCATTTCTTGGACCGGTTCATCTATCGCAATGCCAAGGCATCAGTGGGCCTACGTGGTTCGTCGATTATGCAACCTCTTGCAGGGTCAGACAGTCACGATCTCCTGGTCAATGCTAGCGGTTTGTCTAGCCGAACGCGCAGCGAGCCACTCAACTCGGAAGCATTCTGGCGGAAACAGGCCGAGGAAGTGGCGGCCGAGGACGTCTTTTTCCACGAATATTTCAACCGGCTTGGCAAGGACAAGCATGCCAAGAAGAGCAAGAAATCAGACAGGGCTGGCGGCGATGACGACGCAGAAGGAAGCGACAATGAGTCGGAGATCTGGCAGGCATTGGTGGATTCACGGCCTGAATTGGAGGGCGACGACGACGACGACGACCTGGATATGGACGACCTTGAGTCTGCTTATGATAATGATGAGGAAGATGACGGGGGAGTAATCTTCAACGATGCATCTGATGACGAGGACGAGATGGAAGACGCTGCTGAAGATGACGAAGCGGAAGCAGCAGCAGAGTTCAAGACGGCAAAGGCTGGGACATCTGACGATGAGGAGGAAGATGAGGATGCCTTTGACATGGACGCGTCGGATGAGGAGGCATTCCGCGACAGCGATGAAGACGTGCCGTCAGACTTTGAGCTGGGCGGCGTGGAAGTACCTTCGTCTCCGGCGGACAAGGATGCCAAGGGAAGCCGGCAGAAGAAGCGCAAGCTGCGGCATCTGCCTACGTTTGCTTCTGCGGACGACTACGCGGCATTGCTGGCAGATGAAGATGATGGACAGATGTAGTGTTTTTGTGTGTACAGAGGAGTGAGAGGAGTGGAGTACGTAGTTGCCCAAAATGTCAAAATGTCAAAAGTCACGTGGGACCAGTTAGGTTATCGATAAGCGATAAGCGATAAGGATGGGACTTGGATCGACGTCATACCGCGACGAGACGAGACAAACGCGCGATCAGTGTCTGCCGCAATAGCAACGGTTTATGTAATTGGTATAAGTATATGCAGCTATACTTTTTTTTTAAAAAAAAAAAATCAAAAAGACAGGAAGAATGCAGCATCGCGAAGACCGAGCGCAACAAGTGAAAACCTGTTTGCAGCAGTTTGCAGACGGCGGCTGCCCTATCAACGTGGGCCATCACGGTGGTGCCGCGGAAAAGTGGGTCCGACAAGGCCAGAGCGCGGCCGGTTTCTTACAGCCTGTCTGATGATTCGTTCGTTTATTACAAGAGTATTTTGTACTCTGTACTCTTGTAACAGTACAATACTAATGCTTCGTATGCGCTGCTATAACAATTCCGACCCAACAGCGCGAAACAGGGCCGTGGGTGGCCGCTTTGCCATTTGCTGGGCGACGCGTTCCGACTGGATCACCCAATGCAACTCCAGCCAGTGGCCACGGCGGGGCAGTGGAGTGCCCTGTCTGCCCTGACCCAGCAAGGCTGTTCAGTTTCATATCCCCCCTAGCTTTGTCTGTGTTAGTTGTGGCGGCCGAACAGCCGCTTGCAGGTCGGGGCGGCCTTCCCCCACACTCGTGGCTGGCGCTTGGCGGCCAGATGCGCTCCTGTGGGGCTCTGCACTCTGTGCTCTGTAACTGTGCTGTGTATCACGATCGACGAGCGGAATAATAAGCTACGCCGTATGCGATGGGGGCATTATTCCTCGGAGTGGTAATCCTCTGTACGTCGTAATACGTCGTACGTACTCTGCAGCATTCTCGTTCTAGAAGGATTCGTCCGCTGGCCGAAAACGTGCATCGGGCCCGCGCTAACCCTATTCAGAACTAGCGCCTTGTGCTGCGATTACGTGCGGTGGTTCGCTCAGGCAGCGCGCTGGCCCCGGGCCCCCCGATTGATTGAGTACGTACTATTAGTGAGGATTCCCAGTATTTCTCATCCATCGCCCCCAGCACGCCATCGCCAGTCCATACAGCTCGCCCAATTTCTCTGCGTTGCCTTCTAGAAGCAAAACAGGGAACCTCCAAAGTCAAAGCTAGCAGCAAAGAAAAAATAAAATAAAAAAATAAAAGAAAATACTTCGATCTCGTCAGTTCAGGTTCATCAATTGCGTGATTCACCCCAATCTCCTGCTGTCTGTGTACGGATTCATTGTGTGCTTCTGCGCCCGGAATGCCACCCCAGCCTTAGCTTTCTTTCCTCTCTCCTGCTATCACCGCGATCATAATAATTAAATTCGTGCTAATAATTGTCACATTGGATTTAGTATTTACTACTCAGTCCGCCGTATGCGATGCTGCTCCACTCTTTAAACTCCTTCTGCTGGATGATGCTGACCCTATACAGCCCTCCACCTATTACCACGGACCAAGCGAGCACCGAGTCGGCCTAGTTCGTCCTGTCTAGTCAGTCACTTAATTAGATCCTCGGTTTTTTCTTGTTTCTGTTTTTAATCTCAACACACTCGACTCGTCTACCTGTGCTGACCGTCGCGCAGTTCCCGTTGAATTCCTTTCTTCAACTGTCAACACCGTCGGAGACAAGGGTTACATGCATCCGAAAGGTCGCCTTACCCGTTCCTTGTCCTCAGTCTTCGCCTCGCTCCTGCAAAAGGAGTATATCCGCCAGATAAAATGGCGTTGAATTCCTCGACCATCGAAAAGGGCGCCAAGGATTCCCAGTTTGCTCCCGACTACGATGAAGAAGGGTTCTCTCGCAGAGGCAGTCGTGTAGCGAGTGTGCACGACGAGAACCGCGCCACCATTGGAAAGCAGCTCGAACTGGAGGCCGAAGATGCGATCAAGTATCGTACCTGCAGCTGGCAGAAGGTGAGAACTCCTTCACAACCGCCGCGCGCGAAATAATTGTCTAATCTAATTTTTTTTTTCTAAAAAAAAATAGACTGCCGCCTTGCTTTTCTCCGAGTACATCTGTCTCGCCATCATGTCGTTCCCCTGGTCGTACTCGGTTTTGGGCCTGGTTCCTGCCATCATCTTGACCGTTTTTGTTGCTGCTGTAGTGTTGTACACCTCGCTTGTTCTCTGGTAACCCTACCAAATCGGCCTGCGCAGCGCAACAATTTGCTAAACAGCATATAGGAAATTTTGTTTGCGCCACCCCGAGATTCGCGACGTGTGCGATATTGGCCAATACCTCTTCTGGGACTCTAAGATCGCCTGGTGGGCCACCGCGGTCATGTTTCTGCTCAACAACACCTTTATCCAAGTAAGACAAAAACTGTCCACAAGTTAAACACGCATTGCATGGACCATTGCGTCAAGGATTGTGTGAATCACGCTAACCATTCTATTAGGGTCTGCACATTTTAACTGGTGCCAAGTATCTGAACACCATGACCGGGCACTCTACCTGCACAATCGTGTTCTCTGTCGTTACCGGCATAGTCTCTTTCTTTGCCTCGTTGCCGCGAACCTTTGACGGCCTGTCCAAGATGGCTACTCTCTCCGCTTTTTTCACATTCATTTCCGTCCTGCTCGCCACCATCTTCGCGGCAATCGAGTCGCATCCGACCGGCTACGACCCAGCCACTCTGGGGGAGCCACTGATCACTGCCTTCCCCGTCAAGGGAACCACCTACGTGAGCGCCATGAGTGCCTTCTTGAACATTAGTTACACCTTTATCGGCCAAATCACGCTGCCCAGTTTTATTGCCGAGATGAAGGAACCCAGGGACTTTTGGAAATCCGTCGTCGCCGTCACCATAGCCGAGGTATTTGTCTTCAGCATCGTAGGCGCCGTCTGCTACGCTTACATCGGAAACCAATACATGACTGCCCCTGCCTTTGGTTCTCTCGGCAATGTCGTGTACAAGAAGATCGCTTTCTCGTTCATGATTCCCACCTTGATTTTCCTCGGTGTCCTCTACGCCTCCGTCTCTGCCCGCTTCGTCTTCTTGCGCATCTTCGAAGGTACCCGACACAAGTCGAGCCACACCGTCCTCGGATGGAGTGCATGGGCTGGCATTTTGGCTGTGCTGTGGGTTCTTGCCTTCATCGTGGCCGAGGTCATTCCCTTCTTCTCCGATCTGCTCTCCATCATGAGCTCCCTCTTTGACTCCTTCTTTGGATTCATCTTCTGGGGCGTTGCTTACATTCGCATGCGGAGCGCCGATCACGGTCCTGACTTTTACAAGACCCGTGGAATTCGCGGCTGGGTTGGTTTTATCGTCAACGTGTTTTTAATCTTGGTCGGTCTGTACTTCTTGACTGCCGGTACTTATGTAAGTTGTGACTTTCTAATACTTTTATTGTGTGGAAATGCTAATGAATCTTCCAGGCATCTATCAAGAGTGTCATTCTCGACTACAAGGCAGGCACCTTTGGCGATCCATTCTCCTGTGCTGACAACGGCGTTTAATTCTTCGAATCTTGGCTGGGTCCTAGAAATCTTAGACCATTGATGATGTCTCATTTGGCTAAGAATTTAGAGTTTTGCTTTTTTATTTTTCTTTTTACCCTGGGATTTTTCAATCTCTTCTAATTTCTTCGTGTAATGCCAACTTATTTTACTAGAAATCAACTCTTTCCCCTGATCATTCTTAAATCTATGTTAGACTACTCCTGCTTTCCCGGCACGGATTCACGAGTTAGGGCTTTGTGTCGGAAAACGTTATCTCCATGTGACTTTTCCGTTATCATGCGCGGGGACCCACCGTAATTGCCCGCCTCCGCATCGACAATCCGATCGTCTTCTCTTTTCTTTCTCTTTTTCTTCACACTACAAAACAAAACAAAGGAAAAAAATGTCGGGAGCAGCGAGATATTCCTATCGAGGACTCAGGTCCCTCAGTGTGACCCGTCAATTGCCCACAGCCGTGGTCAATGGCGCGCAGCAGCCAGCCCTACTTCGTACCTTACCGGGGACCGTTAACGGCGTCCGAGGTATTTCTTCTTCTCCCAGGCAGAGTGTGCGCCGACCTTCTCGCCCAGCATGCTACACCAGAGGCCAGCCGGCAAGCATTAGGCCCGCTTCATCCCAATCGGGTCTGAAAAAGACACAGCTGTATGACCTCCATGTCGCACATGGCGCCAAGATGGTGCCGTTTGCGGGTTACGATATGCCGCTGCAATACAGCGACCTGTCGCATCTGGAGAGCCACCACTGGACTAGAGAAAAGGCCAGTCTGTTTGATGTCAGCCACATGTAAGAAATGAAATTCTCTTTTCCTCTTGTTTTTTCCATAGCTAACATCTGTTCAGGGTTCAGCACCGCCTGACGGGCCCCGGAGCTCTGCCGCTGTTGATGAAAGTCACCCCCTCGGCGCTTGACACGCTGGGAAACAACCAATCGACCTTGTCGTGTCTTTTGGAAGATGGAACGGGCGGCATTGTGGATGACACCGTCATTACCAAACTGGCGCCCGAATCGTTCTACTTTGTCACGAACGCGGGGCGAAGGGACGAGGACCTGGTCTTCCTGAGCGCCGAAATCGACGCGTACCGCAAGGAGCATGGCGCCGACAGCATCCAGTGGGAAATCCTTAGCGACCGGGCCTTGGTGGCTCTCCAGGGCCCATTGGCAGCGTCGGTGCTGCAGTCCTTCATCTACACCGAGGGGGAAGACCCGGCCCTGACCGACCTCAACACGTTGTACTTTGGCCAGTCCCGCGAGCTCTACCTCACTCTGGCCGACGGCTCCAGGTCTGCTCACAGACTGCTAATCTCTCGCACGGGATACACGGGTGAAGACGGCTTCGAAATCTCCATCCCGACCACTGCAAACTCGGCATCACTGCCCGCCCAAGTCACCGAGCTCCTCCTCTCGCAGCCCGACAAGGTGCGTCTCGCGGGGCTCGCGGCGCGAGACTCGCTCCGCCTCGAAGCCGGCATGTGCCTGTACGGCCACGACCTATCGACAGCACAGACACCGCCCACAGCGGCACTGGGATGGGTGGTCGGGCGCAACCGCCGCGACGCCGAGTCGCCATCCTCCCATTTCAACGGCGCCAGCGTGATTCTGCCACAGCTGGCCTCACCGGGCAAAACACTGTCGCAGCGACGCATCGGACTCACGATTGAAAAGGGCTCTCCCGCGCGTGAGGGCGCCGTGATTATTGACCCGGCCGACAAGACCCAGATCGGCGTCGTCACCTCGGGTCTTCCCAGCCCGTCGCTCGGCGGCACCAATATTGCCATGGCGTATATCAAGCAAGGCTTTCACAAAAAGGGCACCGAGGTTGAGGTCCTTGTTCGCAACAAGGTGCGCAAAGCCACGGTGACGCCGATGCCATGGGTTGCGAGTAAATTCCATCGACCTGGTTGATTTTTCTTTTTTTTTTCCTTTTCTTTTGGGGTTTTTTGCCTTCAGCGATTTCTTCTTCCTTTTTTTTTTTTTTTAGGGGGACTTTCCTAGTTTAAAAACCATCCACCATTCAACATGAAACGAACATTCATGATATCAACAACTGAACTGTACACCTCATTAAATTAATCTATCGATATTGAGTCAACGTTTATAGATCATACAATATTTTAAAAGTCTATGAACAAATTATACTAGTAATACTATGTCATGTCTGCAGCACGAAAACACACCGAGTCATACCGTAAGATAGTATCTAGTATCCTCAGGGCCAATCCGTATGGTTACGAAAGGGTAGCACCTCTTGTCAATAAAGTAGACATGTACAGTATCTGCGTACTCTCTAGTTACGTACATTGTACATACGTGGTACATAGGTAGCATCGCGTGGTGTGGAGAAGATCTGGAGATCCACATTCCAACGTCCTTGCATTGATCTTCATCTGCAAACGCGTTTTTGACATTTGACACGAGATCGATCTTCCGATCCATCTCCACTAGATAAAACACATGCATGCGTTTAAAGCTCTTATCGATTTATTAACTATCATTGCTCTTCACTACCACATATTAAAAAGAAAGTAAAATACATGAATTGAGACGAATATTATCTAACGCCCACCCGCGTAGTGTATTGTAAAATGGGCACAGCAAACCAGGCATTATCAGACGAAGGCCCATCTCCATACATAGAATATGGTGGAGATCAGCTAAGCATGTATTACTAAGAAAATAAAAAATGGGTATCAACGCAACGAATTGTATCCCCTGAATGAGCCTACATTGTACCGGTAGTCCACCAAACATGGGACAAGTGGAATCAGAATCTGGGCTGTACGTCCTTGACGTGAGGCAAGACAGGTTCGTATCAAAGCCAGATTTCTTTTTTTTTTTTTTATTTTTAAGTGATCGCGAGAAATCAGCTTAGGCCTCCTCAGCAACCAACGAGTTGCGGCGTGAGTTGGCACGCGAGTTGGCACGGGAGTTGGCTCGAGAGTTGACGCGAGAGCCCTGGCGACTGCCCATGGTCTGGCGCAAACGGATGTTCTGCTGTGTGCGAACAATGGAGTTGGCACGCGAGCCTGTGAGCTGAGATAAACGGCGGCCTTGGCCATCGAGATCGGCACGGGCATCCGACAGCTGTTGAGCAAATGGCGATCGTTTGCGAAGGGTAGGTCCTTTCCAGTAGATGACATACACAGCGACCACGAGAATGAAGGAAATGCAGACTGTTATCTGTTAGTGTCACTCAGCAAGGAATAAGGGGGAATATCTTACAGAGGATAGTGACCGCATATTGAATGTGATATCTGCCACCAATGTTTTCGAAGAAAGGAGTGGCTGGGATGGTCAAAACACCAGCCAGGAAATCACGAGACCAACCGTTGCCACCGGTAGCAGAAGCAGAGTAGGGACCGTAGGCGCAGATCATATAATCGATGGTGGCCATATAGATAGCATAGTTTGCAATACCAATGATCGCAGAGAAAATCATCGAGCCAATCCAGTGGATCGGGGGACCTTGAGAAGTCCAGGCAAAACCAATCAGACCAATGGGTAAGCAGGGTGCAGTGTACAGTAACCACCACAGACGAGACTCGTATTGAGCAGTCTCCGAGTCAGGCTTCTCGCGGCGCTCTCGGATGTTGCGCTTAATGGCAGGGAAGAAGGAGAACCAGGCGATAAAGTAGCCGACGAGAATGGGAATGAAGGAAAGACCCATTTCCCAGGCATTGAAGCCCCACTGAGCATACACGAGAGACATGGACTGGATGAACATGAAGATCAGAGCATCGCTGAAGCCACTGAGGAGAGACAGAGTCAAGACAATGGGCTCGGTTAAGAACATGCGGAAAGGGCGAATCCAGGTCAAGACAACTTCCTTGAGAGAGAAGCGTTCGCGGAAGGGAACGAGCTCGTTGGGACCATAGATGTTGGGGTTGTCACCGTTCTTGCGCATTTTCTGAGCAATCTTGTCCATCATGACGGTAGAGCGAGTCTCAGGGACCATGACCAAGTGCATGATCTGGACAACACCGCCGAAGATGAGCTGGATCCAGATACACCAGCGCCAGTGGAGGTATTGCTGGCAGAAACCACCAACGACGGGACCCAAGACAGAGCCACCGACAGAAGAGAAGACAACAAAGGCGACGGCGTACTGCTGAGTGTCGGCCTCCCACATATCGGCAATCATACCGAGGGTAACGGAGCCACCGGCAGAAGACAGACCACCAAGGGCACGGCCGACCATGATGGTAGCAAAATTTTTGGACAGAGCGACCGGGAGCTGGAAGACATTGACAAGGAAGAGGGATGCTTGAAGGATAGGCTTTCGGCCAAGCTCCTCACTCCAGGGAGCCCAGAGTTCACAACCAAAGGCATACAGGACCAAGAATATCATAGCACCGCAACGAGCAGCTTGGGCAGACACATTGAACTCGGCCGTGATGCCGTCGAGAGCATTGGAGTATAGACTGGTGTTGAAGTTCATAGAGATCTGCACGAGGAAGATGACAGTCAAGATCATCCACTTTTTCCACTCTGGGAAGGCATATCCCAGCTGGTCGTAGCACTCTTCCTCAGTCAGCTCCTGCTTGTCCTGAGTGAGCGAGGGCTCGAGCTGGTGCGTCTCAGTAGTGCCGTTCCAGTGAGCATGGCGGGCAGTCTTCTCAGCAGGCTGGGCTGGAAGGGCGCTGACTTCCTGGGTGGCGGACGACGACTCGGAGTCCTGGATCTTCTCGGCGTCGACCAGAGGAGGCACGGCTTGGGGGGAAGTCTGACCAATCTCAGACTTGGCAGCCATCTTGATGCTATCCTGGAGACGGAGTCCGCAACAAAGAGGCAAGAGGGGGAAATGGGGAGTGACAGAGAATTGAAGGGCGTCTTGGGTAGAGTCAGTAGACCGAAGATAGACTGAAAGAATATGAGAGGTTGGCTGGTGAGGGGAGTGTGCAGAGTGAGAGTGGAGGGAGAGAAGCAAGAGCAGCAAGAGCAGCGAGGGAAGGAAGGGAAGGAAGAGCAGGAGGAGTGGGAGTTGCCCCGGTTCCCCGGTGAGGGCCCAGTGAAGGCAGGAGCCGGGGCAGGTGCAGGAGGCAGGTGGCAGCGGAGACTGGACTTACTTGCCAAACAGGAAGGCACGCTAAGCTCAAACAGCCCGGCTGCTTGGAGCTTCAGATACTAGTTGGGAGCCTGAGGCCGACTAAGAAAGAAAGAATTCAAAAAGTAACAGCAGTGAGAGGAGAAAAACAAAAAGGAAAAAAGCAGCAACTGGCGGGGGTGGAGCGACTCATATAAGGCATGTTTGCACACGGTCGTTCGCCTGCTGGTACAGTACGTAGTTGTAAGTAACTTTCACCCCGAGCCTGGGAGGGCCGGGGCCCCAGCCTAAAGTCAAATCGTGCATCCTTTGGCTTGGGGCTGCCGTACTACCAGTGTGTATTACACACTGAACTCCGTACGCGCCGTTACCAGCAGCGTCTCCAGGTACGGCTACGGGCCCGGCCATTGGGCAGCCGCGCCCCGCCTGGCCAGGGCTCGTCCCGGCTTCTTCTTCTCGGGCTCGCGAGCCAACGGGAACACGGCGAAAATCGTGCCGCATTGGGCTCGGTGAGTGCGGGTCGGTTGCACTGCGCACTGGAATGTCCGAACGCAGCCTCCAGTGTACATACATGTACATACTGGCTCAGTGCAGTATACTCGGTACTCATAGTATATATAGCAACTTGCTGCGCTTTCTATCGAATATGTGGCGCTGGAGGTGGCCTGCGAATACTGTCCAAAATCGACAGACTGCAAAAGCCTCGGCATGTTACACGGTAACTTTGGGCTCGGCAGCCCGAAGCGACTCGGCAACTATGACGGCATCGTCTCCAGGAACCGCCGTGCCAGTGCTCGCGTGGCGCTAAGGCCCACCGCAGATTTTTCTGCCAGGATTTCGCCTTATAATATCCCATATTATTAATTATTATTGCGATCCGGACTCAATTAATGTTCACGGCTCGTGAGCAAAAACAGACGTCATGTCTGCTCAGATTAAGACGAAACCCCAGGGTAAATGTTTCCATTGGAAATAAGCTTCAATCTCCATTTCAATGGGAAAATATTTTAAAAAAAAAAGTATAAAATAAATATCTCCCGGAATCGTCTCTAATACATAATACGTAGTATTAATACGCCGTGGGTGTTCTCCGGGCGTCCCAGTCAGGGCCACGCTAGCCGCTTTTTCTTTACCGTACTAGCGGTATCGGACATACCGAAATAATTGCTCTCAACATTGAACAACACTGGAGGATGGACTCTGGAGAACCCACGGGGAAGTTTCAAGTTTCCTCCCGTTTCGTCCTGTTTCCTCCCGTTTCCTCCAGTTTCCTCCAGTCTGCGCCATTCCGTCGCCCGCTCAACCATGGCTTTATGCCCGCATGATTGTACAGTCTTTTCCGAAGAAAATCCGACGACAAACAAATGTCAATTCGAAATCCCTCACCTCGGCTCTCCTGTCCGGCTGCAAGGGTGTCGGCATCATCCCTTGCTCATCCCGCACAAAAAATCTCATGGTGGAAAGCTTAATCCGGAATTGATGCCAAGCAGGTGTCTTTGGTCTGTCACATGGCGACGATCTGTGGAGTGACCGCGAGGTCTGGAGTACCTCAACCAATACTGTGTCGATTCTAGGAAGGGTCGAGAAATGCCGCCCCATGCCGCACTCGCTTCATCCACCATCCCACATCCTTTGCACCTGTCGAGGAAAGAGGGCGGAATTTTCTGCTGTTTCTAGTCGCAGCCGATCCCACAGTGCCCGATGGGCTGCAGTTGGCGGCACCAATGCATGCTGATAAATCTCGCACTGCGCGATTATTAACTGGGCAAATCTGTACGAACCCTCTACGACGAATGACCTCGATTGTTATTTTTTTTTCGTTGTTGTATGTTATTGCATGGCATACCGAGCCAAGCCCGACGGCGTCGATCCTGTTCCCGGATTAAAATTACAGTCAGTTCGCTCCAGCCTCCAGGTTGCTCCCCGATCCAGCAATTTTTCGCGTACAACGCCAAACTTTATTTCAAAAAATCCATATTATTACTTAATACGTACTTCGTACGGAGTACATCCTCCGGACGATAACAGGTTCTGGGGCTGAATGCAACATGTTCGAGTTTTCTTTCACAGGGCCTGCTCCCTCCCAACTTGGCGCCAACTGATCACTTAACTCGAAGCGGCATAATATGGGGCAAGGAAATGGGAATGGCGTCGGAGGCGCTTTTCGCTTCGACTGGCTGGATGATCGACATCCGGGGGTGATCCTAGATTTACACAGAAAAAGCATAAAATCAGGCGACGATGCATGGCGTCGAGCTAGGCCGCGCTAGCAAAGCTGATACGCAAGAACACGCGTCCAACACTTTGTACGCTTGTACGAAGTACCAACAGCTGCTGTTTTTCTCTCTATCCCTTTTTTTTTTGACTTTCGTCTTTGCATGTGCAGGGATATCGAATTGACGGATGCGGAGTACAGGGTATACGGGGTAGATGTAACAACTTTTGCTTCGTACGCTTGTAATGTAGTACCAACTGTCAGTCTCACGTGGACCTCCATACCACTCTACTAACTCTGTCAATCTTAATTCGCTGATTCAGGTCTCAGGGAGGAGAATCCCTCCGACCTGTCAAGTTACACTCAACTAACCTGGGGAACGTTGCATTCCGCTCCCGCGCGACTCCATAGAGTCGGGAGCCATCATGTCATCACGACAAAGTACGGAGAGCTAGTAAGGACTTGGTTACTCAGTAGGTTGCTATGTAATCGACTAGTCAACTAATTGCTACTACTTTGCTGCCTTGGGCTGATAATAAAAGAACAAAAGGGTAACAACTCACGCGACTCCTTTTACATGTTCGACCCAACTGACGCGTAGCTCCTTATGACTAGCTACGGAGTATGCGGTATTAATCCTTTTTCAATCCTTTATTCCTCTGTAATATCAAATAATAGTAGTCTATATTTTTACGCCGGATATTCCCATAGAAACACCGATTACTGGCCGTAGCCTTGCATAGACCAGTCGACCAGTTGACGCATGTATATCAATTGATGCGTACTGTACGGAGTAGTCGAGCCGACCAAATGATAGATCGCAATGTGACGCTGTTATGCGGCTCTCTCAC
This sequence comes from Talaromyces islandicus, assembly GCA_000985935.1. NCBI lineage: Eukaryota > Fungi > Ascomycota > Eurotiomycetes > Eurotiales > Trichocomaceae > Talaromyces > Talaromyces islandicus. The sequence continues at coordinate 772,190 of CVMT01000002.1, read as the reverse complement.
GCATAGTACAGTAGTATTGAACGAATAATAAATGTGTAAATGCCTGTTGTCGAGTGCAACGTTTATTACCGGAATAGGAAGACCCGACGGCCACGTGAGCCAGCAAGCCCTGTCGACTTGTCAACCCCCAGATAAAAACAGCCTGTCTATTGTGATGGCCACGGAAGATGCCCCGAATGGATAAACTGCCACCTGGCATACTCGGTGACCTCTGCAATATACCGCTGCCGGGCCTCGTCTTGCCAACGATACATCGTCCACTGCCGCTGATGCTCGATTTTCGTATGCTCCCACCGAGCCTCCTCTAGCTGGCCCGGCCCAACTAATCCTCGTGCTTCCCAGATCGGCAACCTCGCATCGAATGGCCACGAGCGGTAATCATTTGGGATATATCGTGGCTCGTACTCAGCCATGATTACATTGTACTCTGTTCCGTGATAATAGGGCAAGAGCCACCAGTGCTCCCTTTCCCCATTCCGCATGTTCCGTGTCACAGACGCCGCTGTCATAGCCCCAGGGGTGTTTTCCACAGCCCATTTGTAGAGCTGCTTGATATGTGGAAAGTCGTTACTGTCCGTGGCCCCGAGCAGCCAATCGTCGTAGTCCTCGACTGGATCGTCCGGAATATTCTGAATAGTCTCAGTCTCGGGATAGTTGAAGCTCGAGCTCCCCTCATCCCGCCAGTTAAAATCCTTTTCAAACCAGTTATCAACTCTAGCTTTTGCTTTGGCCACCGAGCTCACCCAGATCTCGCAGTCGGCACAGCCATCGGGGCAGTCAATCCCCAGGCCAAAGTTGTCCAGTTGCGCCTTCTCGGGTGCAGGATGGAACTGGTTTTTCATGAACGGGTAAGGTCCTGGTGGGATGACTGGTAGTTTTACCGTATTTGACCCAGAAATGTCTTGCTCCAAAGAACTTTGCCCAGAAACGACTGTGGAATGACCAAAACACAACCCGGATTCCGGCACGGATGCCGTCAGGATAGTTGATTCATGTCTTCCTGACGTCTGGCTAGGGGCCTCGATTGCCGAGAGGTTGTGCCCTCCACCCACATACGTACAGTCATCCGAGGTAGCGGGCCCTACTGTTTGATCAGACTTGGCCTTCTTATCAGGACGGTATTCGTCCGGAATTGGGTCATCGCTGTACTTTTCTTGCTCGAGCCAGTATCGCGCGCTCCTCACTCTCGATGTTTCAAGATTCTCCCCTTGTCCCATATTATCGTCACCGTCAAGCACTGTCTCCTTTTTCAGCCTCGTCTCCTGAGACTTTTGGTAGGCAGCCTTATTGCTGGATTCTTCGCCAAGGATAATAGTGGCCTCACCATGCTTTCTGGCTGCATTCAACTCACCCAGTGCTTTTAATACGCAACTGGAAACCGCTTTAGAGCTGACCAGGGGCAGTTGCAAACCGATATTCAGTTGCCTGAAGGTTTGCTTGCTGTGCGAGAGTTCTGTTTATGGATATTAGCTGATTGTTCTAAACTATGAAGAAGATAGGGGCATACTCCTCAAGGTATTCTGGATACCCATGGTGGCGGTCTATGTGGTTTGGTCCTGCTAAAGGATTAATAGATGTTAGATAGTATGCAAGAAAAGGCAATCTTGAATGAGAGATTATCCAAAAAGATCACAGCCCAACTGTCTGTTATATGCAAAACGAATCTGGATGATCATGGAGCAGGGTGACTGGGCAAGTCCTTATAAGCAAGCATTTCTGTCATGGCTTATTGGGAATTGTCTAAACATTTGAACAATCCAATAGTCTTTTGGTTGGTCTTTTGTTTGCTTGCAGGTTCAATATTCTTTGATAGACAAGGTCTTCTTTTCTTCTCTTTCTCGTTTTGTTTCTTTATCGACTCCTTTGTGAATGTACATGTACTATTCTATTTCCTTTGGTTTTCGAAACTGTGTGGATACTCAAGAAAGAACTGCAGGAACATAATGTCTTGTTTCAGTATCAATGGCTGTTCAATTGTTTGTGGCATACTAGATTCCTATCCCGAATAAAGTAATTCTACATCAAAATGCAAGTACATAGAAACAGTCAAAAATGATAGATATAAAAGATGGGTAGACCAATTGATATACCATTTAAACAAACATGTTTCACTAGTACATAAAACCAGCACACTGCATCCAATACATATACATATGCAGTGCATAGTATACTACAGAGCCAAGTACAAATATCAGATGGCTGCATGAATCTACCGGAATTCTCGACAAACGATAAAAAAAAACGTTCAAGAAAAAGGCCCCCAGCTAACTAGTACGACAAGCAGATCCCAATTCGTAAAATGATGTGCAACTTATCTCTGCAACAGTGAAACCCTAGTACTCAGTTAGTATGGCCCTACGTGTCTTGAGACGAGACGAGATCCACCCCGAGACCCGTCACCGGCTGGCAACTTGCGAGTCCCCCCACTCTCGGTATACGTACTGTCGAGTCCCCGTGCTCTTTTCGCTCTCCTTTTCTCCTTTCCTTTTCAAAGCCGGACTTTTGATACCATTGATACCCTTGTGTCTGTTTTATCGGGTTACTGACGATTCTTTTCATTTTCTGAAGAATTGAACGCAAAACTTACAAAAAAATGGCCACGTGAGTGTGCCCCTCTGCCGGACATTTCCCCCCCCTCTTAAAAACTGACAAACACTGACACCTGATACACCAAAACAGAAACATCACCTTCCACGCCGCTGCCCTGACGCGCTCGGAGCGCAGCAAACTGCGCAACCAAAAGGGCCTAACCATCTGGCTGACCGGCCTGTCTGCGTCGGGCAAGTCGACCATCGCCGTCGAGCTGGAGCACCAGCTGCTGGCACAGCGCGGGGTGCACGCCTACCGCCTCGACGGCGACAACGTGCGCTTCGGGCTCAACAAGGACCTGGGATTCAGCGAAAAGGATCGCAACGAGAACATCCGCCGTATCGCCGAGGTGTCCAAGCTGTTTGCCGACAGCGCATCCATTGCCATCACCTCGTTTATCTCGCCGTACCGTGCGGACCGCGACACGGCGCGCCAGCTTCACGAGGTGCCGACCCCCGGCGAGGAGACCGGCCTGCCGTTTGTGGAGGTTTATGTCGATGTCCCCGTCGAGGTCGCGGAGCAGAGAGACCCCAAGGGCTTGTACAAGAAGGCCAGGGAGGGCGTTATCAAGGAGTTCACCGGTATCAGCGCCCCCTACGAGGCTCCTGCCAACCCGGAGGTGCACATCAAGAACCACGAAGTGCCCGTCCAGGAGGCTGTCGCTCAGATCATCGCCTACCTGGACTCCAAGGGATACCTGCCTCCTAAGAACTAGGAAAACCAAATTTAGGAGACTGAAAAATCCCCCCAAGTCTCATGTCTTGGTTTAGAGTCGAGTCCGTAAATATAGATTCAAATCGTGCATGATAGCAGTATATATCATATTCATCTGCAGGTATCTCTACCTATACATATGTAGGATCCTTTTAAAGAAACATCGGCGCGACATGATAGATTATCAATGGTATATCACTACTCGAATTCAAATTCATAGTACACGTACGCCGTGTATTCCGCCCCTGCACCCTCTCCGGCCGCTTGCATGTCGTTGGGATCGTCCTTTTTGACCCGGCCTTTCTTGTCGCGGCCAAAGGCGTTGCCCGCGAGGTAGTTGTATTTGTCGTCCAGGTTTTTCTTTGCGCGCTCCGCGCCTCTCGACGTTCCCTATCATCGTTAGAATATCGAGTAGAGAAAGGTAGAAAGAAAGAGAGAGAGAACACACCCGAACAATAGCAGACACAAAGTCCAGCGGCAATCCATACCGCAGCACAGTCTCGACAAAGACCCTCAGAACAAGAACATGAATCCACACCATGACCGCCTCGCTCCAGCCAGTCCGACCAAGTCGCAAAGTTTCCCCCCACAGCTTGCGCTCGTCGCCTCCCACTCGTTCGACTTCCTTGGCTTCCGCCTCGCGGCCGCCCTCGGAGTATTTAAAGTCTCGCGGAATCCACTTGTGCTCTCGCGCTTTGTGCACAAACTCTTGGCTGTGCTTCTTGAATGTTGTTACAGCAAAAAGGCTGAACTCGTCGTCGGAGGCGATCAGGTTCGCAGAGCGCGGGACAACCATGGGCGCTACCGTCTCGTACGCCTTGAAAAAGTCTTTTACTTGCTGGGCTGGAACTGCCACCAGGTGTGATTCCAAGTATTCGGATTCGTGCACAAGTTGTCGCGGGTCGACAATGGAGGCCAGTGATTTTGTCGATAGATTTCCACTAAACATGTCAATACATCTATAACATCATAGGCTAGCGAGTTGCCTACGTCTGCTTGCGCTGGAGTCCCGCCAGCGTGTTTTTGATCTGGTTGTACTGGGAGTATTTGGTTCGGATATCGTTGTCAATACTAGCAGCTTCCTACATGGCAGGTGAGATCAGTAAACTATAAACCCAAGAGTTATATGAAGGCACACAGATCACACACCTTGTGCAGCAAATCAATCAACTCGCCAATCGACCTATCCGCACGATACTTGACTTTATTCCATTGAAACGATCGCAAATACTGGTCAACGGGTTCTAGTGCGCAGGTCAGTCGACACCAACGAAGTACTTCAAAGATGAAGGATAAATGCCATACTGTCATTCACTGTCTTCATCCGCTGTATCTGGTCCTCGTCGCCGTCGAGGATGCCCTTGAGCGCATCGCCCACCTTGCCGACCACGGCCTGGCACACGCCCTCCAGCTTGGCCAGCTCCTCGGCCTGTTGCACGAGGGCGTCCAGCGTGCCTATCTTGAACTCGGGGATCGGGAACGAGGAGACCGCGCCGTCGGGGCCCACGGTCGACGAGATGGTCTCGAGGGCGTCATCGTGGTGGTGGGACGGAACGATGGTGGTGGGGAGCGAGAGCAGCTGGTATTTGATGTTCTTGGCCATTTTTTTCGTTTCGTTCTCTCTATTCACTCTCAGTAAAAGTAGAATAGATCCTGCTGCCACGCTCAACCGGCGGGCACAAGGTATCGCGTTCGAAAAGGGAGTGAGTCGTGCTGTCCAGTGTCGGGAGTGATGTTCTTGGAGCTTGGGAGCTGCGGGCTGGAAGTCGGTCTCCAGTGCTCCACTAACTAGTTTACCTGAGCCTCCGCTGGATGTCACGACACCAGACCGCATTTTCTTATCGATTTTATACATCGTTCAAATTATTTTTAAATATTATAGTTCCTTTTATATGGTTTAAATTGTACTATACCATAACGTCCAAAATTATACACACGCTGCCTAAGAATCTAGCTCAATTCAATGCAACTCTATCAAGTGCTCATTTACAGTCAGTTCTATACGTCGTAAAGTGCGATCTAGGCCACCGTTTTAGCTATGGAGGGCAGTTTCTAGCGCAGGTCAGCATATCGTAACCTCGTAAAAGCGAGAAGAGGAAAAAAAGAAAAGGAAAACGTACCGACGCAAACTTGGGCTCTATGAACAGAGCCTTGGCTTCGACCAGCACCACAGGCTCCTCGTCACCTTCGGGCAGCGTCTCCAGACGGCCCTCCACCCAGGCCTTGCGCCCTTCGACCTTGACGGTCGTCGCCCGGAGCACAATATAGTTGTCCGCCATGACGGGCTGTCGATAGTCAATGTTGAGATTCGCCGTCACACCCACACGGTTCGGCAACGCCGGAAAACAGCAGCGCGCAAACCCTTCATCCAGCATCGTCGCCAACAGTCCTCCATGCACAATACCCGGGTGTCCGCTCAGCGCGCCGCCGAGGTATGAAATCGAGACCAGCTCCTTGCCGGACTTCTCGGACCAGACGTACGGCGGCACAACAATACGATCGGGCCCGGCCAGCGTGCCCGCGGTCAGATTGCGGTCTCGCAGGCTCTCGGGCACTTTCAGGTGAGGCCGCGACTCGACGAAATCGGGCTGGGCGCGCAGCTGCTCGGCCAGCGCGTGTGTCTTGATGTGCTCGTCAATTCGCTGGGAGAGCTCGTCCACTGGCTGGAAGAGGGCCAGCGTCTCCTCGTCGGTGGGGATCCCCACGGCCATGATTTTGTTGGCGGCTTGGAATGGAGCGACTGACAATCCGGCGAAAAACGCAACCACGGCGAGCGATGTGAACCCGAGAGCACGGCGCAATCTTGAGGAGGGTTTGGGTGGCGCTTGAGGGGGGGTTGCTGTGGACAAAGCTGTCAGACTTTTTTTTTCCCCTTAAAATGAAGAAAGAAAGAATCTTACCTGTTGAGTACGGACGTAAGTTGGTGAGTCGCAACAAGACGCGGCGGCCGACAGCGGGATACGGCGCTTTTGTAGTAGCCCGGACGAAGCGCGGCGCTGCCCGCACGACAGCAGTGGGAACCATGCAGAAAAGACCGTTGGGAATGATAATACTTGATAAGAATAATCGGCCAAAAAAAAATCTGTCAGCAGGCCAGCCAATAGTCCGCTGGGCGACGACAACTGGAGAAACTATGATTGAAGATTCAGGTCCGCATCGAGTAAAAGGACCGGCGCGCAACGTGGGCCGCCGAGGCCCGATAAAGCCGACCCGTGGTCTATATCGCTATCCTGCATTGATTGAATGCTCGTGGATCTGTATGAATACTATTTTTATGTTCTAAGGCATGTCTACAATTCTTTTGTACAAGAGCATACCGACTTTGCCGTTGGATATACAAATTTTTCTCGTGAATTCTTTATTCTATAACTAGTTAGTTCCCTTCGAAAAGTACCTCGGCAAATACCCCCAACAAGGAAAAAGAACGTTGATGCCTTTTCATGTCCTAGTGTTCGCATTATTCTGGGTTATTCTGGCATAAATATCCGGGGGCGAATTTCATAATACCAAACGTTGAAAGGGCCCAGATTCTCAACAAAGTCAAAGTATTGAACTCCGAGTCCCGAGCCACATACTCGTACGTACGTAGCACGTATATTGGTCATCACAGATGTGAGCAGACATGTGATCAAGATCTATCTATCTACAGTGTATATGCAAGTCTATTCTTTTTTAGCTTCTCTGGCAAGGCTAATGGCCTTGTCTGCTGCTTCGTCAAAATTGTCAAAGGAATGCAGTGACAGCCCACTCCGGGCAATCTAGGAATCGCCAATTAGCTCTTCGTTGTAATAAAACAGAAATAGGCAAGTCCATAGAAAAGGGTTAAGCCTTACCATTTCTTGCCCCTTCTCTTCGTTGGTCCCTCGCAGTCGCACAACTACCGGAACCGTCATGTTCAAGTTCTTAAAAGCGTTGATGATTCCCCGAGCAATCATGTCACACTTAGTCAATCCTCCAAAGATATTGACAAAGATTGTCTTGATGCGCGGGTCCAAGCACAGGATGCGGAAGGACCCTTCAATAGTCTCTGAGGTGGCTTTGCCACCAGTATCAAGAAAGTTGGCCGGATGGCCGCCTTTCAGTATAAGAGAGTCGACTGTGTTCATCGCAAGCCCGGCGCCGTTGACTAGTCATAAACTAAAGTTAGCGGCGATCCTCCTTGAGTTTTTCTGGATATCCTTACCCAAAGTCCCGATGCTTCCCTCTCCGTCAAGCCTACCGATAAATTAGTCATGCCAAATGTAGTATCAAGTAGAACCCATACTTGACATAGATAGCCCCCTGCTTCTCTGCTTTCACTTCCTCTGGAACCTCGTCGCGGATATCGCGTAGAGCATGCACTTCTTTTTGCCGGCCCGCGCTTCTAAATGCCGCATCATCAAACCCAAACCTTGCTTCGTGCACAACCACCTCCCCATCAGTGATAGAGGCCCTCGTGCTCAGAAGAAAAGCTTCCTTTTTGCTGAAAATGGACCAAAGTTTGATTATATATTTCCGCAAGGGTTCGTGGCATTCTGATGGTTGCCCCAAGAATAAAACGATTTCTCTTGCAATCGAAGCCGCCTTTTCGATAATGATGCGGTTGTTCGTACTGTAGTCAAAAGGAATTCTCAGAAAAGATCCTTCGGATGAATTAGCAGCAGATACAGTGATGCATGGAGACAACGATGTCCTATCAATGCCCATCGCCAGGTTGATGTCTTCGGAAGCAAGAGCCTTTTCCTGTGTCTTCACATGCCCTTTCTGAAGAATATCAAAGGCCTGGTGTTGCTTGATATAAAGGGAGCGTTGTTGTTGTGTTTGAGAAACTCGAGACATCGGAGGGTTCTTGAATCGCCTCATGGTGTGAAATCCTCTCTGCTGGCCGGCTGACCAAGACGATGTCTGTTGATAAGAAATCAGCTGGCTTACCTTTTAGTGACTTGACATTCCTCACATACAGACGTGTTTGATTGAAACCCCCGGTTTTCCAACAGAGTCTTCATTCCATCCCCAAACTTCTCAGGGTGCGACACCATAGTCACCCCGGCTCTTTCGAGTGCTTCGTACTTGGCCTTAGCACTGGGTTCTCCAGGAGCTGCCCACGCACCGGCGTGTCCCATCACCCGCCCCGCAGGAGCTTCTAGACCGCCAACTAGGGCCATGATCGGTCTTTTGGGTAAGTGTTAGCAGAACCAGCTCTCCATCCAGAATAATGGTTATCTGCTCACTTCGGGTTTGACGTCCTTTGGTGGTAATCCTTGATCCATTCAGCAGCGTCCAACTCAGCCACTCCTCCGACCTCTCCAATCAGAATAATTCCTTCTGTGTCGGGGTCATTCTCAAAGACTTTCAACGCATCTACAAACGTAGTGCCGGCCAAAACGTCTCCCCCCATGCTAATGCATAGACTTTGACCCAGTCCAGCTCTAGTTGTAGACGCAAATGTTTCGTAGCTCAGGGTGCCCGACTTGTTGACAATCCCGATCCTGCCGGGGGAAAAGCAAGGCAACGGCTGGAACCCTATACGGCACTTTCCCACTACAGACACAATGCCCGGGCAGTTGGCTCCTACGAGCCTTGTTTTAGACTGTGTTTTGAGCATGGAGTGGACCTAATATAGAATTTAATAAAGATCATATACAGTCAGGGCGGGTGTACCTACTCGCAACATGTCATGGACAGGAACATGTTCGGCAACAGCCACGACGAGGGGGATTTCCGACTCTATGGCTTCTTCGATTGCTTTGGCCGTTTGGTCTCCGGGCACATAGATGGCAGAGGCATCCGGATTCGTTTTCTTTTTTGCCTAAAGTTGATGGATAGTTAATTGGCGTGATTAAGAATTAAAAAAAAAAAAAAAAAAAAAAAAAAAAAA
>CVMT01000002.1:708760-763005 GCA_000985935.1 Talaromyces islandicus | reverse complement strand
AAAAAAAAAAAAAAAAAAAAAAAAAAAAAAAGGTACACACTCACTTCTCGAACAGACGGAAAGATTGGCAGGCCGAGATGCTCGCCTTCTATCCCAGGCTTGACACCACCCACAATCTTGGTCCCCCAATCAATAGACTCTTGGGCATTAGCAGTCGCCTGTAGTGGAACGGGTTAGTGTTGAGTGCTACGATTACTGCTACAGACGATATCATACTTGACGGCCTGTGAGTGGCGGAGTTAGCAAGTGCTCGCCAATGAAGATTGTACCTGAACCGACCAGTAAAACCTTGATAAAGAACCTTTGTATGGGCGCCAATTTTAAGATTCGGAAGCGTATCTGCGTATCCAAGCTTTTTGGACGAGGTGGAAAAGGCAACAGATCGGCCCAATCGCCGAGCTGAGGTAGTCAAGCACCGAATTCTGGCAGGCGATAAGCTGGTCGCCATTTTGGCCTATTTAATTGTTTGTGGTTTCAAGGACGGGCCCAGCAGCTGGGAAGCTGGGGGTGTTCTAATTGATGTGTTTCTGTATAACAATGTCGGCAGACGCAGACGGGCAATGTGGGTTGAAACAAGGTGCGATAAACACGGCCGCGGTCAACGCAAGACGACGAAACAGACAGAAGAGGCGGAGGAGTGAAAGTGAACAAACAGAAAACAAGGAATATGTACTGAGCATGAGACGGCAACTTGGCTGCAATCAACAATCAAATAATTACATGTAGGCTTCTCGACGAAAGAGCGGTCCGATGCCAAGACCTGGGGAGAAGCCGAAGCCGGCTCGGGCTTGTTTCCGAGTATAGCCTACATATACATGTACATATTGATATGTAGAACGTTTCAACTTGGATTGTTCCAATGGGGTTTTGCTAGTTTATTTAACAAGGCAGTTGTTTGTTTCTGATGGCAGTTCGTCATTTGTGCGATCAACACAACTCTGGTCGGGTATATATATACAGGAGCATATGCATGGAGACACATGTATATATTGGTTGACGTAACAAATATACCGGGTTTTTCAAATACCAGTTCAATGTTGACGCATCTAGTGATGCCAACTGGAGACCAAACTACAACAACAATATTTAATGTTATCCAAATGCTAAAGCGTTCACAGGAATTGAGCCTCGGCGCGTGGCAGGCAACCAATCACGGCAGGCAAACCCGGACAAGGCGGGGTCGAGCAATAATAATGACGCATAGGCTACTGCTTTGCTACCTGCAAACCTCCCAAGCCAGGCACATATATATATACATACATACATATATATATACAATATATATATATATAAACACCAATATCTATAGAAGAATCGGCAATGGATGATGGTGTCGGCCCTCAAGGTTTGCCAGCGTCCAGACTTCCCTCGCACATTGCTAACGAAACGCAGCAAGCCTGGAGCAGTCCGTAGAGGGCCTGTCCATCCAAGACAAGAGGCCAGACCCTGACATCTCACGTCTAGCCGTGAAAAAGCCCGCCGCCGCCAAATCTACCAAGAAAAAGGCCGAAGTGACTGATTCGTGGGAAGACGACTTGTCTGACTCGGGCTCCGCAACCGAAACCGAAACCGACGAAGGCACGGCATCATCAGCTTCAACAACGGCAAAGATAGGAATCTGCTCGCCATCGTCCAAAGCCGAGGGGCCCCTGGCGCCCCCTCCCACCCCAGCCACTGACCAGGGCGATTTTCTGCCCCAGTGGAATAATCCTTCTCGTGCGCAGGGGGCAGCAGTAGCTCCCCCCAGAGGAGACTCGTCGCGGGCACGGCCAGAAAAGCAGACGGCTGTGGCGAGCAGGATGATTGCTGGAGCGCTAGGTATACGCGCCCCCAAACGGACCGAGGAGCAGCGAGCGTATGACAGGGCGATCAAGGAAAAAGAGATGAAGCGCCGGAACAAGGCCAAAGAGGAGGCGGCGAGAGCCCAGGAGGAAGAAGAAAAGGCAAAATCGGCGGTATGGGATGACTAGCCCACCACTTTTGCATAGTTGTTCAACCTCGTTCAACCTTGTTGTCAGTGCAACCCAGTCCATCCACTGGCACAAAAGCCATGTAAATAAACGTCACTGGCCTTTCCTAAACCTGTACACTATCTTGAAAATTTTAATGTAATGCTATTGCTATATTGAAGCCAAGTATGATTGCAAGAAAGAATATCCAAATTATAGCAGGCGGTCTCTAGAAAGAGTACATGTTCCTTTTTTTTTTTTTTTAATTGATTTGCATTTAAGAAAAAAGTCAAACTCCTTCGCGCCATTTGGTGACATATCTCGTGGCTGAAAAAAAAGGAAAAAAGTGTAGGGCTTTATATTATGCAAGACATGTGCATAATAGGATCATCGCATTTTTATTGAACAAGGCAAAACTACCGACTCATCCTCCGATCTGTTCTTGGTGGACTTCAAGAGTATCGCCGTCTGCCATCTCGAGCTGCAAGTCACGCATTCCATCAGTTATCTGCTCCTGACACCGCAGAGGGCTAATACGCCACTGTTTGGAAACAAGAACTCATCACTTACTGTATCTGGTGTGTCCTCGGGGCGTACACGAGTGCCATCAAAGAGAAAACGAACTGATGACGACTGTTTTCCTTGACGTTCGCAAAAGGCGTCCATGAGTTTCTTGAGCTGCGTAGACCGCTTAATTTTGAAGAAAACTTCGTTATTATTGTCGGTTACTTTGATGTTGAGATGTTCGACTGCCGCTGGGGCGTCTCCGACTTGGTCTGCCATGGCTTGCTTGGGATGTGGTGGCAACGCTACATGACCGAGAGAGATTAGTTTTGCGACGAGCTGGTGAAATATACTATTGAAAGGGCGAGGAGTAGGGGTTTTCTGAATGAACACTCACATTAACGCAGTACTAAAGACAGCAGGCTTGCAGTGATATGCAGCGATGACACGGCGAGAAGGAAAAGAAGGACAAGAAAGAGAATTGTCGTTAGAGAGAGGACGCAGTCGTTGCGCTGCGAAAGTGCCGCCCAATGAGGCCCCGCGTGGGACAGCCGGATAATTGATATTCCGTCCGGGGTTCGCTGCAGCATCAGCTCGTTATCTTGCGATAAAGCAGGATTAGAAAGAGAAAAGAGCCTCAGCAGGTCTCACATAGAAGTCTTGTTGGTTTCCTTCTGTGAAGCTTTTGTACTCTTCTTTTTTTGTACTTCCCTCTTGATTTGGTCAGACTGACTTTGCAAAACCCACTTGCGTCATGGTACAGTTCACTGGTGAATGCAATGTGAGCAGAAACTGAGCGCAAGCAGGGCGAATTACAGGAAGATCTTGCCTATGACCCTCCATGTCATCCTCGGGCTGTAGGTGGTAACTTTAGAGTGCAACTTCAGTGCTGGCAATTTGCTAATTGATGGTCGTGGCAGTGCGCCATCCAGGGTAAGAGATTTAATTTATACGAGTCAAAATCGCGTGGAGGCTACTAACAACAACGAAGCGTGTCTAACAAAAAACTCCTATAAAGAGGAAAAATGCCAGAGACAGGTCGACGCGCTGTACGAGTGTTGCAATTCCTTCTACAAGGAGCGCGGTGATGACGCCAAAACACCCAGCTGTCCCAAGCCCAACTTGCTGCGGATCAAGATGAAGCAGAGAGGGCAAAGCGCATGAGAGCACCACCCACCGGCGACATCAAATTGCAAATCCGATGGCAGCGAGACCAAAGGTGATTATGATTATGTATGATGAACTGTCATTGAATACTGTTGTATACTAGTAGAGTTATAGAAAAATTGCTCGCAATCACAGATTTGAGATGAGCGATGTACCAATTCCTTTGCGGTCAGAGCCCCCATGCTGAGAAAAAGGCTCGACTAGTTGTAGTAACTGGCGGGTTGCTCTAAGACAACCTTGAGCGCGGCTTTCGAACACTGAAGAGTAGGATCCGAGACTCTAATGGCTGCCTATTAGACATTTATGTATGAAAAGAAAGAAAGAGAGAAATTTCTCGCACGGAAAAGTTTCTTAAGCGGGCTTGGACGCGCTAGTCCTTCCTAGGCTAGCGGCTGCGTTGGCCCCGGAACGCGCCCAAATGGCAAAGTCGCAATCGAGCTTCAGCTTCCATTATTGTCTGCAAAGCCAGCTTCTTCTTCTTTTTCTTCTTCTTCCCCACTTGGCCTGATCGCATCAGGCCGGCCATACTGTCGTATTTGAGCATCACGACGCCATGGCGCCTGCCCCGGACCGCGCTCCAGCGTTTATTTTCGGAAATGTGAGCCGCCTTGTCTCCGTTGCTTTGAATGTTGACATTGACGATGGTGCTTTTTTTAGGCTGCTCAGATCGACCATGTGAATGATCCTGAAGTTATCGAGATTGATGATGACGACGATGATGATGAAAACAATGGCGAAATCGACAATAGCGCCGACGAGTTAGAAAGCGACGAGGTGGAAGAGCCCGAAGACGACGAAGGCGACGAAGGCGACGAAGACTATGAAGATGACGAGGGAGATACGTTGGACTCAATCGTTGAAACAAACGGAGACGCCTCATTATTGAGTGCTTCCGCACCTCGTTTTCTACAAAGAAGTCCAGGTGCGACTTGCCAGGCCACTTTCCAATGTATGAATTGCACAACTAACCAATGTCTCAATGCTTCAGTTCTTCGTCCACCCGCGCCATCCACATTTTCCGCCTCGAGTGTGAAGCAGACATTACACCCACTCAGACGTACTGCAGACCGCGTCACCCGCCAAATGGAAGCATTTGCCGCCAAGCTTGACCGATTTAAGCAGCAGGATCGCGCGCAAAGCCCGTACCAAGCTGCTTTTTCTCTTATCAAGGGCTACCAGCTGTATGCCTCTGATGCAATCAAGGATGCCAATCGCCAGAGCACTCTGAAGAGGGCCAAGACGGGTTGGAATGCGAACCGCGAAACAGATGTTTCTGGTTCCGCAACGGAAGAAGACCTGCAGCGACTGCAACTCGAAGTTGATACTTGGGATATTCTGCTCAACCTCATCGCTGTTGAAGACCCCTCGGCGGTTACTCACGCAAAAGAATCGCAGAAATCAGCTTTCCAAAACCTGCATCGCTATTCTACTGACCGAGAAATCTGGGAGCAGTTCCTGGATGCCGACCACTATGCAACCGAGTGTGTAATGGTGATGAAATGGCTTGAAGCAAAATCAAAGTCATCAACACAACAACTAGACACTGTCATCGCAAACTTGGAGGCACAGGCAGAGAGGGGTTCGGGCTTATGGGCACATGGCTGGTTGTACACCAAAGAAGCCATCAAAGGACAGAAACGACTGCGGGCGTGGCCGCAACCGCTGGAACCAGGCGATCCCGGCCTTATAGCTTCCTTGCTAAGCGCCGAAAAACAAGAACCTCTGATCACCCAACTGGACCCAGATGCTGTTGTTCGACAAAAGCAGGCTTTGCAGAAGCAGGATCAATACTATGAACAGGCCACATGGCTAACCTGCTGGAAAATGCTGATCCAAGGCGAGTCGTGGACAAAGATTCGTGAATGGTCCGAGGAACGCCTTGAAAGCTGGCGCGCAGTTAGTCTATGCGGCTCGAGTGTCGACAAAGATGCTTCCAGTGGCAGAACACCAGCAGATGACAGCATGACGCGCATGATGAACTGCCGGTCGCAGGATGCATGGCGAACAGCTTGTTCTGCTCTGGCCCGAGATCAAAACACAAACGACTACGAAAGAGCGGTATATGCGCTACTCTGCGGTGAAACCGAGCCCGCTTACAAAGTGTGCCAAAGTTGGGATGAACATCTCTATATCTACTACAATCACATCCTATTGTCTCGCTATCGGGATTTCTGTTTTCAATTTTCCAAGAAGCTTAGCCACTCGCCACTGGCAACTGTGGCCTTTGTGCCCGAGCCAATGGACTACAAGGCAACTCGGAGGTTTTTGCAAAATTTGAAGACTCATGAAGTTGTTGGCATGGAGGCTCGCAATCCTTACCACACCATTCAAGCTGCCATTCTGGGCAAAAATTTTGACTCGTTCTTTTTGTCGACGGCGTACGCGGTTTCTGACGTTGGCAAGACGCCGAGAGGGCTTGCTTTGACTCCAACTCTCAATGTTAGCAATATTGATAGTTCGTCAATTATCGCGGTTCGTGACAAGGATGCGCTGCGGATAATCACTCATTTGTACATCATCACGAGAACACTGTCATACACACCCTCCAACTCT
Organism: Talaromyces islandicus; assembly: GCA_000985935.1. NCBI lineage: Eukaryota > Fungi > Ascomycota > Eurotiomycetes > Eurotiales > Trichocomaceae > Talaromyces > Talaromyces islandicus. Next base: position 756,832 of record CVMT01000002.1, on the reverse strand, counting down.
GACTTCAACAACACGGTCGCCTTGAACGTGATTGCTTACATTGAGAATTTACACAACGCCGAACTTGTCGAATGGATCCCGCTCTATGCCTCCTTCTTGCCGCCGGTATTGGTCTCTGACGTTATTGCTCAGATTCTGCTCGGCGTTTTCGAACCCTATGACATGGATAGAATGAGCAAGCTTTTGGAGAAGCATGAAATCGACATAAAACTCGTCCAGGAGAGCCTGTCCCAATATGTCGTCGAGAACACACCAAAAGTAGAGTACAAAACGTTCAACCTGAACTGCAAAGCAATTCGGGACCGCGAGAGGAAGGATGTCATCTTGATGCCCGTAAGCAAGAAGTTTACCAAGAGTGAGATCAGTCCCCAGATCGATCGGTTGATCCGGTGTGTGGAGTGGTATGCACACCTCGATGGCCACTTCGCCGTCGTGTGCAGGCTAGTTGAATATCTCTACAAGAGATTCTTCGGTAAGTCTCTCGGCCCGCGGGGATTGACGTGAAATTAACCATAAATGCAGGTAACGGCATGTTGACGGAGGCTCGCGAACTCAGCGCAAGGATTAACATTTCGGAAATGTCGCTGAAACTTCTTGGCTATGATATACGGCACAATGAACCCATTGAGAACGGACTGGCAGGCAACGGGTCTGTACCTCCGAGTCCATCAAAGAGCCCGTCCAAGAAATCGCGGCATCGTTGGTCTCGGTCTCAGGGCGACCAGGCAGCCAACTATGCTGCAGTCGAGGTATTGTTAGACATGGAATATGTGATTTGGGCCTACAATGCTTTGGAGGAGTTTCAAGAGACATGGGAGCAACTCGAATTGTATGATCCCATCTCTTATTTATATACACTGGCTAACCGACCTAGGAGCAAAAACACGGAGGCTGAAGATTCTGCACATATGGTTGAACTCCATGAGCAGCTTCAAGTGGCCATCGAGAGTGCAACAGAGCATACCGAGGCCCTGCTGGACAAAGACCGTGGCACTTTGATGCAGCGAAGGTCAGGTAAGAACTTGTCCATTTCCGTTATTGGCGACTACTGGTGGCTCACTTTTATCTTGTGTTGATATAGCGGAGGAGGATGACATTTTGACATACATTCGAAACACATATTTCCCAGATATCATTCTGAATTACGTCAGTGCGCTGTATTACGCCAGCCTGAAGATCTCCCGCGGTCTCCTCATTCGTAGCATGGAACTCGTCATCCTCATTTCCGAAGACAACTTCATGCTCGAGTGCTTTGCCAAAGCCAAACGACTGACCGAGCTTGCAGATGTGATGGCTCTGACGTCTGCGGCCATGGTCAATTCGCCGCCGACCAAAATGAAGAGAAACGAAGGATTTGGTCGTCTGGATTTGTGGAATATCACACTGAGAAAGGAAAACGAGGAGGATTATAACACGGCTGAGAGATGGCCATAAGGGCAAAGTTTATAGAACTGCTACTGGAAATTTCTTTTGTTGTTGTCTTTCCAATTTTATTGGGATGGAATGGAATGGATGTATCATATCGTCTTTTTGGGGAGGGGATGGGTGAAATTTATGGGCTAGTAATAATACTTGATAACCTGGTCTCTTGGAGCTGGCACATAGCAAAATGATTCAATTCACATGTAGAGAGGAAAGAGAAAGACTTGTTCAAGAGGCAAAGTTTGGACGATATTGCAGGCGCCCTGGGGTTGACTAGCTGAACGTTCCTCGACGTCCGATTGAGCAGCAGTCTATGGTACTCTTTTGCGGAAAGTTCCAATGCCGAGTCTGGATTCGAGATTGTCAGAAGGCATTTACAGATTATGCAGCAATATTCAGCAAGTGTTGATGTGTTCCATGGCCGCCAATCAAGGTTGTGTGCAGCCACGCCTTGCGGTTGGCATGGCCTGACCGCTGGACGACCCGGTCCATGTTTTTTGTAATCATTTTTTGTAGTAACTTTTGTAGTAATCCATGGAGGGCATAGACAAGCATAAAAAGGCGGATTCCCCTGGTTCCTACGGAGCAAGACTTGTCATGAACATCGCATACTGAATAATCTTGACACAATTAGCTATACTCTTAAAACCCAACATGTCCTCCGACAGCATCAGCATACAGGAATACGGTTACACGGCGGTGCCAGCGTCTGCCCAAAAATTACTAAACGAATACGACACCAAGCCTTTCTCTCCTCCACCGGCCTTTGCAAGCGCCACCAACTCAGATATCGCAATCCCGAACACAGCCCTCGCCAAGCGCATCCACAGTTACGCCAAATCCCACCTACCGGAGCCCACGTACAACCACAGTCTACGCGTCTATCATTACGGCCTCGCAATCAAGCAATATCGGTTTCCGGAATGGAGCTTCTCGCACGAGACTTATTTTCTGGCCTGTCTGTTGCATGACATTGGCACCACGGAGGAGAACCTGCGGCGGACGCGCATGAGCTTTGAGTTTTATGGGGGGTTTCTAGCGCTGCAGATCTTGCAAAACAAGACCTTTCATGGAGATGCTGACGCTTCTCCTGCTGATGATGTTGCCGTGGCCCCGAGCGAGCAGGCCGAGAGTGTGGCGGAGTCGATTATCCGGCATCAGGACCTCTGCGAGGTTGGCACGATCACAGCCGTGGGGCAGCTATTGCAGCTGGCAACTATCTTTGGTAAGTAATAGTAATAAGCACTTCGTACTAGTCGACAGACACGTGGGAGAGAATCATATCAAGATATTCAACTGACTGGGCTATTGCGGCTAGACAACACCGGGACCTTTGTCGACCTGGTGCATCCAGACACCATCGCGGCCGTCTCAAAAGCGTATCCCCGACTAGGCTGGAGTCAGTGTTTCGCAGCCACGATCCGCAAGGAAATCGCGCTCAAGCCGTGGGCTCACTCGACGGAACTTGGGGAGGAGTTTGCGGCGAAAGTGCTGGGGAATACCGTCATGGCGCCGTTTGAGTGATGTAGCTATGGATCTTCTAGCTAATCTATCAATTTTCTACTAAATGGTACGATAGATTTAGCTAGTCAGATACATTCATTACTAGATAGGCTTCAAAAGGCAAAGTAAGCTTAGCTTCGCTTCACAATGATCTCTTATCACCGCAAGTTGTACACTTCAGTAAACGTAAGCCTTATGGTATGCTGCAGCTTCTCTGGAAGAACTTTCACCGCAGCTATAGATTCCAATATACCGTTTATCAAAGCTGAGGGAAGGATTTGGGAAAGGTGGGACTGCACATAACCGTTGAAAATGCTAGTCACAATTGCTATACCTATTACCGTACCCATATGTCGTAGTTGACCGATAGCTCCCTGAGTAACGGCTAGACATTAAATAGATTGAGGTTAGAAAACATCTCGTGCACTTTACCCTGGTCTGCTCGGCGAATATACATGAAAATGGAGCCAAAGAAAGCTACCCCGAAATCACGCTATGTAAAGGCACTAATAGTTTCAACTTCGGAATGCTGGATGGAGAATGTCCTTTCAATGCTCTTGTCCTTGCATTTTCTTTAAGCAAACCCTGAATTTCACCCGCTAGGTCGGCGGCTCTCTGTCTTGGGCCGTTGCATAGAACGAAATTTTTCGTACTAAGAAAGGGTACACGGTATTGTAAAAAATACCGTTACTGTGATAGGAGAGGAGAGGACACAATTGACCTTGGAAAATATAATTGCCACGCATCATCAGAACTGGTAGTTCAAACCCAGGCGACTGTCAGTTTATTTGGGTATGGTATGAGATGGTAGAAGAAGACCCAGATGATTTCAAAGAGATTTTCACCGATACTTCTGGACAGAGGCATCTTACAACAATCCCAAGAGGAAAAATGTAACCGAGCGTATGGGCGTGGCGGTGGTACAGGTGCTCCCACAAACCCTTTGCAGAGCTTCTCCAAAGGACAACCGACCCGTTTATTTCGGCCATCAGATATTGTGCCGCACCAAAAGCAGTCTATGATGGAATACTGATTCTTGTTGGAGATGCGTTTGCATTGATTCGGGCCCATAGTGGCTCAAGTACAAACTAGGCTGCTAGGCAAGCTCTGGGCTTAGCGGATGTTTTCAAAGGCAATTCTGACTTGTTAGGGCGGGAAAAGAACTGGATTGGAATATGCACAAAATACTAGTGCTTTTAGCCTTGCGTTGGAGAATACTGCTTTACGGGCAGGGTTCCCAGCGCTCTAGGAAGCAAACCGGACAATAAACCCAATGAGCTACGTGGGTAAATATTTGGTTGTATACCGTGAATTTTATGGCCGATACTGAATTTTCCAATGTAACCATCCACATCCTTGTTAATTTGGAAATCTTTCCTTGTGGGTAAGTGGGCAGTGCTTGTATACTGTCGTGGCGCCGTTTGAGTGACATATAGTGTAGAGAGGGATTTTTTGACCAGTCTATCAATTCCACTAGATACATATGTAGTAACAGTTTAGATGCTAGTCAGTTAGATACGTACTAGATAGGACCAAAGTCAAAGTCAATATACAGATGGTTCGGGACGGTGATATGCGAGGTGTTTGCCGACGAAGTCACGCCATATGAATCTCCAGTGTGTCCATCAATTCAATAATCCTTATTGATGGAAATATCCAATTGGATTAATCTGTATTTATTTCTTTCTCTCTTCCCATAGAATTACCAGACGACGTCCCCGATTTAAAGCTTAGGAATAACCATGGAATACTTGGCAGCCATTGGCCCAGTGGCTTCCAACCGCAAAAACAAGTGGGACTACGAGAAGCCAATCACAACAAATGCTTTCGAGTATACATGCAGAGGGCGGGCCCCCAGCCAATGATATAGGCGTAGGTGCAGCCACTGCTTGGCGATTGGCGGGCTGCAGGCGGTGCGCTGTGGGGCGGCTGGCGGCCGCTGTGGAGCCTCACCACAAGCGGCTAGCCTTAGCGGGGCAGCCAATCGATGGCGGCACCCTTGAAACGAGTGGGTCTGGAGCCAATTAGTGACTGATTAAAGCTTTTTGCTGCGGCGGTGACCATGGCTGCCTTGCCTGCCTCGACGACGCAGAGGTGCCCATTGATATGCTACTACTAGCACTACTGTTACTAGCATTACTGTTACTACTGGTCTTATTATTGTTGACAAAGCAAGCTTTCCAGTGATTTGTGCTGACTGTTGCAGCAAGTGAATTTAATTATTATGCCGCAAGATAAGTTCGTCGCCGTCCCCACTGCCGAAAACGCTCTAGCGTGGGGCTGTGCAAAACAATGCCAAGAATCTCTTGACGACTGCTGGTCATGCAATCGTCAATCATCAAAAAGTTAGATCGAAAGGGGGACCATTCTATATCGTTGCACTTTGACGTCTGACCAGTACCCTCGACCTTGGCTAATTAGATACTACGGCGGAACAAGCGAGTGGCAACCCAAAGCCTGTGTGCCCCTTGGGCGCGTACTCGTTCGTGCCCATGGAACCAATGCTTGTGATGCCAAAGATGCTGTCCAAAGAAGAATTTCAGAAGCACATTGGAAGCTCTTGTAAATGAATATGAAATGTCGTGGTCATGACTACGTGGAGAAGAAACAATCCGATAACACGTTTGCAACACAACATAGGTAAATAATAATGTCGTAAAACACCGCCTAGATCCCGTAATAATTAATTAATCCGGTAAGTGATGAACCCACTGCTTGTGCGCAACGCAAACGAACAATCGCTGGTCTTGATGGCGCGCGCGTGTTTCCATGTTCGGCCGGTCTCCTGCCAACACGGCCGACAGGCTTAGTCTCTTTCTCCCAGCAACCTCACCTCACCTCTCTGCCCACGCTGCTTTGCATTCTTCTTTTGCGGTCTCCCGTCAAGCCGTTCTGCATTCCTTGTTATCTGGCGAGACGTTGTCCCGGCGTTTGGGCCCTTTTTGCTTCATCTCTTTATCCTCCCTGTCTGAATCCTCGCTCACTTGCTAGGGGTCCATTGCCACCGGTTGTCGTCCATTGTTCGACAGTCTACCGCTCGCCAGTCTGTTTATCATTTCCAGCTATCTCAACGCTCCGCGCATGATTTCTCTCATCTACGACTCCTAGTTTTCCCTGGTGTTTCCTCGCATGAGCATAGCTCTCGTATAGCATTGCACAACAGCACAACAACAACACAACTTTTGCTTCTTGCTCCATTGTCAACCACCGTGGTTTGTCAGGACGTTCTGCATTCCTTTTCTGCCGTTTTTCAAGTGAGTCAAGAACCCCGGTTCCATGAGTGACAATTAACTCGTGTCCTTCGGGACTGCGCCACCCCCCAGGGTTTTATGTTTACTGACCGATTCCATGTCAATTTCGCAGTGAAAGGATCCTCGACCCCATTGAAACCTGCTTTGTAACGGCCATGCATGAGATCTAAACTTAACACAATTGCCTGTCTGCTATCGTCCAACTGGACCTGATTCACGTTTGTCTAAGTGCGATTCGGGATGCCTGACACCCCTGTCGACGGGGAGAGCCCTCGGAACTCGCTGCCTTTGCGCCGAGAGCGAGCCCCTACCATTACGATCGACACATCTGCAGTCAGTCCGATATCGCCAACCGCGGACACCCAGAACCAGAATAATAATTCTCCGCATCAGCCTGCTGCTCCCAGTTTGGCCCCCGAGAGCACAGATACGTCGCACACGAGCATGTCACCTACCGATGCTCGCTCTACAAATTCTCTGGACTGGCCGCGAGAAAGCAGACCTACATCGCCTCATAATGTCTCGTCGCCGACTTTCAAAATGAATGAGACCCATACCAATTTTCTGGAAGTCCCAGGGACTAGGTCTCGAGGGAACTCGATAGAGTCAGAAAGCAATGGGAGCAACGCCGGTTCTTTCGGTGGCGACACCTATGTGCAATCTAGCCCTTCTCACGACGATCGCGTGTCGCAAGAGTCGAATCGAGGTGGAGAGCATGCTATTTTGAGCGACGAAGAGGCTCTACGCCCGGACCCAGGCACCGAAGACGATTTCGTAGTGGAGGACAACAAGTTTGCCTTTTCTCCTGGTCAACTGAAGAAATTTCTGAACCCAAAGAATCTTGGCGCTCTTCATGCTGTAGGCGGAATGGCGGGCCTTGAGAAAGGATTACGAACGGACCGAAACTCTGGTCTTAGTCTTGACGAGGCATACTTGGATGGCACTGTGTCTTTTAATGAAGCTGTCAATGCGAGCCAGGACAGTGAACCGCCGAAAGCTGTCTTGGGAGCTGAGATGCTACAAAGAAAATTGACTCAAAAGACTATATCCGGGGATACATACGTGGATCGCAGACGAGTTTTCGGTACTAACCAATTGCCGGAGAAGAAGATTAAGACTATCTGGGAATTGGCATGGATTGCGTACAACGATAAGGTTTTGATTCTGCTTTCAGTTGCAGCAGTGATCTCTCTCGCTCTTGGTATCTACCAATCTGTTACCGCCACAGATGGAGAAGCCAAAGTACAATGGGTCGAAGGAGTGGCTATTATGGTTGCGATCATAATCGTGGTCGCAGTGGGCGCTGTCAATGACTATCAAAAGGAACGGCAATTTGTTAAGCTCAACAAGAAAAAAGAAGACCGACAAGTCAAGGTTATACGATCTGGAAAGACCGCTGAGATTTCAGTCCACGATATCCTAGTTGGCGATGTGATGCTCCTTGAACCTGGTGACATGGTGCCGGTTGACGGTGTCCTGATCGAGGGCCACGACGTGAAGTGCGACGAGTCTTCTACTACGGGTGAATCTGATGTGCTACGGAAACAAGCTGCCGACGAAGTATACCGGGCAATTCAGAAAAATGAAAGCCTCCACAAGCTTGATCCGTTCATTTTGTCTGGGTCCAAGATTTCAGAAGGAATTGGTAAATTTTTGGTCACCGCCGTCGGAGTCAACTCTGTTTATGGGAAAACATTGCTTTCTCTGCAAGACGAAGGCCAGACGACACCGCTGCAGTCAAAACTCAATGTACTTGCGGAATACATAGCAAAACTGGGTCTTGCATCTGGTCTCTTGCTGTTCATCGTTCTGTTCGTCAAATTCTGCGTCGAATTAGGCCAATATGCGACGCCAGGAGAGAAAGGACAGGCCTTTTTGCAGATCTTCATCGTTGCTGTAACTGTCATTGTCGTTGCCGTCCCCGAAGGACTGCCTCTGGCCGTTACTCTTGCTCTGGCCTTTGCAACAACTAGAATGCTCAAGGATAACAATCTGGTCAGGCTGTTGCGGGCTTGCGAAACGATGGGCAATGCAACCACAATCTGTTCGGACAAGACTGGTACACTGACACAAAATGTGATGAAAATTGTCGCTGGAACTTTGGGCACTTCAAACCGCTTTGCAGAGAAGCAGTCGGAGGAATCGTCTGAATCCAATGCCAATCGAAATTCAGAAGAACTCCCTCCTACAGTGTTACTATCGAAAACATCATCTGAGGTGAAAGAACTCTTACTTCAATCCATCGTCCTCAACTCGACAGCCTTTGAAGCATCGGAAGATGGCAAGTCTGTATTTATCGGCTCCAAAACGGAGACGGCTTTGTTGACTTTTGCGCGGGAGTACATGGGCCTCGGAAACATTAGCGAGGCCCGCGCCAATGCCAATATTGTTCAAATCGTCCCGTTTGATTCTACTCGCAAATGTATGGCTGTCATCGTCAAGCTCAAGGAGGGCAACTACCGCATGCTGGTCAAAGGTGCCTCTGAAATTCTCATCTCCAAGTCAACACGCGTAATCAACAATCCCGAAACTGGCCTGAATGTCGTGCCTCTTGCTGGAAAGAGCCGGACTATCATGGAAAACGTGGCTACTTCGTATGCAACTCGATCCCTGCGAGCGATCAGTTTGCTTTACCGTGATTTCGAGCAATGGCCTCCTCGGGGAGCTCTCACACAAGAAAATGACCGGAAATTGGTTGATTTTGATTCTATCTTTGCGGATATGACTCTGATTGGAGTCGTCGGCATTCAAGATCCTCTCCGACCGGGTGTCACTGAATCTGTCTACCAGTGTCAACGCGCAGGTGTTTTTGTACGAATGGTGACTGGAGACAATGTCAATACGGCCAAAGCTATTGCTCAAGAGTGTGGCATTTACACACCAGGTGGCGTTGCTATGGAAGGGCCCCAGTTCCGAAAATTAAGCTCCAAACAAATGAACCAGATCATTCCCCGATTACAGGTTCTGGCACGGTCTAGCCCCGACGATAAGAAGATCCTCGTCTCCGCACTCAACAAGCTGGGTGAGACAACAGCTGTTACTGGTGATGGAAGCAACGATGCTGCGGCTCTCAAAACCGCAGATGTTGGTTTCTCAATGGGTATTGCAGGTACTGAGGTTGCCAAGGAAGCCTCCGACATCATTTTGATGGACGACAACTTCACGTCTATTGTGAGGGCCATTTCTTGGGGCCGTACTGTCAACGATGCCGTTAAAAAGTTTCTTCAGTTTCAGATTACTGTTAACATTACGGCAGTCATCCTGACATTTGTCTCGGCGGTTGCAAGTGGCACTGAATCCTCTGTCCTGTCGGCAGTACAGTTGCTGTGGGTGAATCTTATCATGGACACATTCGCTGCTCTTGCACTTGGTAAGTTTCCCTTGCAAATTGGATATGAATTTCTTTATACTGATTATTGTTACTCTAGCTACTGATCCCCCCGCTGCCTCGGTCCTCGATCGTCGCCCAGATCCCAAGTCGGCGCCGCTGATAACTTTGACTATGTGGAAAATGATTATTGGACAGGCGATCTACCAGCTAGTCATCACCTTTATTTTGAATTTTGCTGGAATGAGTATTTTCTCTGGCACAAGAGTTTTTGTACGCCCGGGCCACGAGCAAAAGCAGCTTAAAACGGTTATTTTCAACACGTTTGTGTGGATGCAGATCTTCAACCAGTACAACTGCCGTCGACTTGATAACCACTTCAACATTTTCGAGGGCATGTTCCGCAATTACTGGTTCCTACTTATACAACTCATTATCGTCGGCGGACAAGTTCTTATCATCTTCGTGGGCGGTCAAGCATTCTCTATTGAACGTTTGAATGGACCTCAATGGGCAGTCTCCCTTGTCCTTGGAGTCATTTCTATTCCTGTGGCAGTGATTATCCGTCTAATTCCCGATGAGTTTATCCGGCGGTTGATCCCAACTTTCTGGAGGCGAAAGAAGCAAGGAGGCCCTCGCGTTTTCGTCTCAGACGAAGAGAGGAGTTATGAGTGGAACCCAGGTCTGGAAGAAATCCGTGACCAGTTGGCTTTCCTCAAGACTGTCCGTGGCGGACGCTTGACACATATCCGACAGCGACTGCAACACCCTGAAAGCCTCTTCCCCGGATCCCGGAGTGGCTCTCGCTCTCGCGACGAGTCCACTCCCTCGACTCCCAATGGCGAGCAAGATTCCGGATCGCCTCCTGCGACGCCAGAGTCCCGGTCTCGAAACCGTACCCGGTCACGATCCAACTCAGCGTTTGGGCCTGCGGCGGCTATGGCGGGCGTTATTGCGGGAAGTGTTGCTGGCTGGTCCCCCATTGAACGCCCCCAGGACGAACAAGGATCGTGGAACTTGTCGGGCCCTGGGCCACACTCGGGGTTGGATCGACAACATGGATTGGAAATCCACCCCGACACGCGGGAAGACGATCCTATCATTATCAACAACTACGAATTATCTTCGACCACACCGCCTAGTCAGAACCCCGATCTAGCTCCGGTGTTTGCGCATGCGCCGCCCGACCGCACCCCCAGTCGTGGCCGACGGTCCACTTCTCGGCGATCACGTTCGAACACGTCGACGACGTTTAACAGTCGCCGATCTACGTCTCAGACGTAATCCATATTTGACTCCTATGTTTCTCTTATACCGGTTTTAAATTACACTCGTTTTAATACGCTCGCTTAAGAAGTGCTGCTCCGTTTTGGCATCATTTTTTTGTTTTTTATTGGTTCCCTTCAGATTCGCTTGTTAGGCGTCCAGGGTGAATGTCTTTTTTGGATGAAGTTAGAATAGACTTGGGAGGCTCGGTGCTTTGGTGTTTAGAAAATCGTTTTCGTTTCTTACTTTCGTTTTTTAACCTCTTTTACCGATGTACATTTTTGAGGCCGCTTGGCTTCCCTTTTCGCACCGAACAAAGGGAATCTTATTCACCATTACCTATTCGGTGAATTCCCTCGTCGTTTGTACTCACTGAGTAGTCTGATTTGAAAGGCCAAGGGATACATTAAAAATTATGTTTTTTGATATCCTCTTTCCTGCTGGGCGAATTCCTCGATATGAGATTCGTTGTCAGATTAATTCTCTATGGAATGAAAACAACCTTGGCCATTGAATGATGAAGTAGTTTAGGGTTAATAATAATGTAGATCTGTGGTGGCTAACATGACTTGGCCTTGTAATGATAAATGCAACATTAGTACATGAGGGGTGACTTAAATTTATACGCCTAGGTAGGTGGCGTACAAACAACACAGATGACAAGTCCCTAAACCATACCCAGTTCCAATGTTTTCTTTTCATAGCCAATTCAGAATAACACATGCAATGCTGCCCTGACTATTCCTCTATGAATGCGATCCATCGCAACTCGTTATGAAGTTCTACACATGACTTGTCAAATAAAGAAGAGACGTAGTAGATTGATAGAACGCAATTGGATCACATCAAAGATCAAACGGGAATATAGCCCCTCCTCTGTTTTATCAATAAAATACGACAAACAACAAGGCGAGCTGTAAGTAAAACCCAAACCCCTACTTCACATGGCTCTTCCCTTGTTCATAACCAGGGACATTATACCTACAATGCCTGCAATTAGCACGGGTACTCCTACCAAATGCTGAGGGGGGCACGTATGCCAAAAGTCCTCGTAAAAAGAAAAATGCCTTGAATTGAATCGACAATTGTCGGAATAAAGGTCTTCTGGGGGCCAAACCCAATCACCAAGCATCCTCTCAACGCGTACGGTGATAGGGCGTTTCCCATTCGATTTACCCGGACACTAATGCATTTGGCAATCGCAAAGATCACAGGAGCTCACGTTCTTAGACAATCTAATGAAGTAAAATAAATCTCGGTGTGGACAAACAAATATAGGCGCCGCCCAGTCTTCAACTCGTCTTTGAGCGTGATAGTGAGAGACATAGGTAGTATCTACCCAAAGCTGGTTGGCTCCATCGAGAGATATAACCATCTCAATCGAAGTATCCACAACCAAACGTCGATCAACATGTGTGTTTATTGAGCAGGTATGCCTAAGGAACTGTTTGTTCGTCCCATATCGTTGCGTATCAACACACACTTTTAAAGACCCCTTGAACTCAGAGCCCACTGGCGATGACCTGATTGCTTCAATAGCTCGCGCCCGATCTCTAACAGTTAGCGAAAGGCACGGGCATAAATCGACTATTCCTGCCAAATGGTGACATGCACGTTCAATGGCGGGACCCTCAAGGGCAAACTCGGAGAATTCTCGCCGAGGGTGCTGCTTCAGGCAGACAGCGCAGAAAGCCCAGCGGCGATTCTCAAGTTGAATCAGCAGCTGATTGCGCTCTACCTCTGGCTTATCAACACACAGCCACGGCACTTTGACCTTGAGGAGTCGCGGGAATTTGAATTCATCACGTTGTGTGACATGGCCAAATACATCATAGTACCGTTTGCAGCTTAGCGAAAAGCATGCTTGGTCGACTGGAGACAGATGATCAAAGATCATCAGGAGAACGTCGTTATTCAGACGAAATACCGCGGGCTCTTTTCTCTTGCACCATACAAACAGCAGCGAGAATAAGAGCAGATATGCATCATGCAATGTGTGCCAGACCATGATTGCTTGCTGAGGTCGTTCCTTTGAAATTGTTCAACGAATGAATACATAGTATATTGGTGATCCTTGAGGAGATGCCAATGTCCCTCGAACTTGCAAGAGGTATAATGCCATAATGGTCGTGAGGTAAGCCGTTCCGCCGATTTCATACCCGTGGATGCATCCAAGGTGAGGCCTGTGGCACATGTCCCCTCTCCAACCAAGGATTGTATAAAGAGTAAAAATGGTACTGTGCAAAAATTCCAACATGGGCACTGATACAAGGCTATGTGAAATTATTTCTAGTTAGGCTAGACAGAAATAACGTGTTCATTCGTACTCGTCGGTACGTACTTGCTTATGGGTTTGGTCCAATGTGATTGGTCTCCTGCATGCGCGCAGGACGCATACACACCGAGGGCTATCCTGAAGAAAACAAGCCCATTGGGCCGAAAGCCCGCCATCAGGCAGTTTCTAAGTGATTAATTTATCTTGGTTTTCTCACTTCACCGGAGCAGTGACCGTAAACGGAATACACTGGTCAAACACGATGTCGTTGGAAAGACGTTACCAGTAGTTGCCTGGGCGGATCATGTATGCATGCAAGAGGTCGGAGCCCAGGGCTAACCGTTAGTCAAAATCGGGAAATTAAAAGAAAGAAGAAGCAAGTTTTATTAACAAGCAGGGTACCGGTGATTGGTGTTGGATGACAGGGATGGTAATGATGGTATGGTGTGTACTCGTAGCGTCTAGCGAGCTGCATGAACAAACACCCTGCAAACTTCTACAGAGGATTATTGCCGAAAAGGATTTTGAAGGTTTCGGGTTAAAACACTATTTGGAGGGGAAAAAAGAAAAAAAGAAAAAAGAAAAACCGTTAATTGATGCTAAATCTATAACAATAGAAACATGAATGCTCACCGTAAGTTAGATCAATAAAACCGGTGTACTCTATTATTGGCTGAGCACCGGGATTCCGGTTGTGTGACCGCGAATATCCTCCACGTCCAACAACACGGGATTACTAATATTAGAGACTCGAGAGTTGAAACAGGACTCGCCCGTATAAACATGACCTGCTACGTAGTAATTAACTAGCATAGTTGAGATAACAACTGTGCTTGTTATCTGCGGGGAAGCACCCCGGTAGCCCTAGGTCTGTGTGGCCGTCTCAAGAAAAGCCCCGTGGCGCCGCCATTGGCTAACTGCATGGGTTATTGTCCATCAAGATTCTGGAAAAATTGGACATCTGAGGCTTCAGTTATTAATATTCCTTTGCAGCGCCTCACAAGCCAAGCCTCAAGGAAGGAAGAAAGACTACACACTGCATAATAATAATTTAAAAAATCGGGACCGATTCCAAGTTCGGACCAGGAGTAGGATCGGTCACAAAGAATAATAATATTAATATATCATCGCGATAATACTGTAATATCGGTCAAGAACAGACGTGACTACGATGGAAGAAGTAATTGCCCGATTGGGAATGTACAGGGGGTCGGTTAGGGTTGGGCGGGCAGCTGACCGGGCAGCAGCGCTTCTCCTGAGCGGGGAAACACTCCTTCTCTTAGCTCCAACTTCAGCTTCTCCTCCTCCTGACACTTGGCAGTGATGGGCTCTGACAGCGTTCGCACCCCATTAGTTTCTTGCTACGCCCCATGCCCCATCCCCAGTCCACTTGCCGACACTTAATTCGCATGCCGACCCGAGGTACAGAGTAAGCGAGTGGGGATTGCGCGCGCCGACGGTTAATTAAAACTAGCCGTTGCGTGTCAGTTCCTGAGGTTGCATTAATTCCACGCTGCTTTTCCCAACAGAGTAAGCAGTGAGTGACTGAGACCGCCCAAGTCTGAGGTGAGAACGTGCCCGTGCCCGCTTGGGCACTCTTTGTTCACTCATTGTGCTCCATCCAGATCGAGTGGAGCGATCGATCAGCGCTGGACTTAATCGCACCGACTCGCGCCAACTTTCTTTTCTTTTCTTGAATCTCTCTTTAACGACAAAGTTCAAAAATCTCCCAGTGCCGAGAAACCTCAACATTCTCCATGGCGGCCATGCTCAACCACTCCTCCGCCTGGCCTCTCTTCGCCGTGGGCTCGTCCAGCTCCTGGCTGCAGTCCACTGGCCACTTCCTGTCTGCAGACTTGAAGTTCCCATCCATGTGGTTTGCTCGCGATGCCGTGCCGTATGTTAGCTCGTTGGTGCTGGCATACCTGCTCCTCGTCAGGGCCCTGCGTTTCCGCCGCATCAACAAGCTGCAACGCTCTGCGCTCGCCTCCATGACTGACGAGGAAGCATGGCAAATCCAACAGGCCATGGCCCAGCTCGAGTTCCCGTTCTTGTTTGAAAAGAGTCTTCAATTCGCCCTCTTTCGTGTGAGTGCTAGGCAACCTCATTGCTTTGTCCTTTAACTTTTCTCCTTTCATTCTTTTGTTCCGACTAACCAAATCATCAGACCTATGGCATCCCATCAATCTCAAAGACACTAACCAAAACGCAACAATTTGCCAACCCTCAGTTTTCTTTCAAACGCTACACAGATACCGTTGTGCTCATTAGCGAGTTCACCTCGCACCATCCCACCTCGCACCGATCACGGACGGCCATTGCGCGTACTAATTACATCCACAGTCAGTATCGCCAGTCGGGCGCCATTCTGCCAGAGGATATGCTGTACACGCTTTCTCTGTTCGCCACTGAGCCACTTCGCTTCATCGACCAGTATGAATGGCGCCGTGCCACCGATGTCGAGCGCTGCGCAATGGGTGTGTTTTGGAAGAGCATTGGCGATGCCATGGGCATTGACTACACCGACTACCTACCCTCAGCCGCGAGCGGGTTTAGAGACGGCATTCACTGGCTCGAGGAAGTCACCACCTGGGCTCAAGAATACGAGAAGAAAGCAATGGTGCCCGCCCAGACAAACCGAGACACAGCCGACCAAACCACAGCTGTGCTGATCTATGCCCTGCCACCCAAACTCAAGTTCATGGGCGAGTGGTTCGTTTCGTACATGATGGACGACCGCCTGCGCAAGGCAATGCTGTACGAACCGGCCCCAGCTCTAGCGCAACTGTTTTTCGCTGCCACCCTGTCTCTACGCAGACTGGTCCTTCGTCATCTTTCTCTGCCCCGTCCGTATTTCTTACGCGTCGAGAATCACTCTAGAGATGCCGACCCGGAAACCAATACGTACCACATGCTCAACTGGTCCGCCCAGCCGTACTACATCAAGCCCACGCTGTGGAATCGCTGGCTCAGTCCGTCTGCCCTCTTTTTCCGGCTGTTGGGACTACCCGTGCCTGGTGATGAAGGGGACAAGTATTTCCCCAAAGGATACCACATCGATAACGTTGGTCCTAAACGTTTCGAGAACAAGGGCCAGGAATATATGGGGAAGCAGATGCAGGATTTGAAGGGGATACGAAACGGCGGGTGTCCATTTCATTGAGCATTGCTTTGTTTTGCAAGGCAGCCTTTTTTTTAAGCATTACTTTATTCATGACCACTGCATTGCTCCTCATTGACAACCTTAAGTCATCATCTATGTATTTTTATGAAATCGAAAATATTTCTTTTTAGGAAAAAAATTCAAAATCAAAACAGTTATTATTATGTCCATTTAGTCACTAGCTACATTCACTAGTGTGTTTGTATACGATCAATTGGTTTAACAATAAAAAAAGAAAAAGAAAAAACGCTGCTTGATTGCTGAGTGTAAAGGTTGTATCAGCAAGAATAAGAATTTTGGAAATCAAGGAAAAAGCAGAGGGTATTATGCGAATGAGAATTCGTTAGCCGGTAGCATCATTTACTCCTCTGCCTCGAGAACCTCCTCCTCAGCGCTATCGTCCAGTCAGTAAAGGAACCAGAAAGCAAAGGGCAAAAAAAGTCAGCTAAACTTACTATTCCTCTTCACCCTCGGAGATGGAAGCATCCTGGTATTGCTGGTACTCAGAGACCAAGTCGTTCATGTTGCTCTCAGCCTCAGTGAACTCCATCTCGTCCATACCCTCTCCAGTGTACCAGTGCAAGAAAGCCTTGCGACGGAACATGGCAGTGAACTGGTCACCAACACGCTTGAAGAGCTCCTGAATGGAAGTCGAGTTACCGACAAAGGTCGAAGACATCTTGAGGCCACGGGGAGGGATGGAGCAGAGAGCAGTCTGGACGTTGTTAGGGATCCACTCGACGAAATAGCTGCTGTTCTTGCTCTGAACGTTGCGCATCTGGTCCTCGACCTCCTTCATGGAGACCTTTCCACGGCTATACAGTAGTCAGTATAATCCAAAGATAACAACACTGGGTCTAGCATACAAGAGAGCAGAGCAGGTCAGGTAGCGACCGTTACGGAAGTCAGAAGCGGCCATCATGTTCTTAGGGTCGTACATCTGCTGAGTCAACTCAGGAACAGTGACAGCGCGGAAAGAGTAAGCGCCGCGGCTGGTCAGAGGAGCGAATCCAACCATGAAGAAGTGCAGACGAGGGAAAGGAACCATGTTGACAGCCAGCTTGCGCAAGTCAGAGTTGAGCTGACCAGGGAAACGCAGGCAAGTGGTAACACCAGACATGACAGCGGAGACGAGGTGGTTCAGGTCACCATATGATGGCTGCGACAGCTTCAATGTGCGCATGCAGATGTCGTAGAGAGCCTGAAAACAGTAACCAAAAACATATCAGTGGCTATTTTTCCAAAGTATAATATTCGAAGATCGGCGTACCTCGTTATCGATACAGAAAGTCTCGTCCGAGTGCTCGACGAGCTGGTGAACGGAGAGAGTAGCGTTGTAGGGTTCAACAACGGTGTCGGAGACCTTGGGCGAAGGCACGACGGAGAAAGTGGCCATCATGCGGTCGGGGAACTCCTCGCGGATCTTGGAGATGAGGAGGGTACCCATACCGGCACCAGTACCACCACCGAGGGAATGGGTGATCTGGAAACCCTGCAAGCAGTCGCAGCCCTCGGCCTCACGACGGACAACATCGACGACCTGGTCGACAAGCTCGGCACCCTCAGTGTAGTGGCCCTTGGCCCAGTTGTTACCGGCACCAGACTGGCCAAAGACGAAGTTGTCGGGACGGAAGAGCTGACCGAAGGGACCGGCGCGGACAGCGTCCATGGTGCCAGGCTCCAAATCGACGAGGACGGCACGGGGGACGTACTTGTTGCCGCTAGCCTATATGCTATGAGTATGTTTCCGAATGTCGTGCTTTGGGGTTGATTCCACGCACCTCGTTGAAGTAGACGTTCATACGCTCCAACTGGAGATCAGAAGTGCCATTGTAACTGGAGTTCATCAGCGTTGTTTCTTGAAATTTCGACAATCATGTATCACTCACACTCCGGAGCCATCGAGGCCGTGCTCGCCAGAGATGGTTTGCCTGTACAAGGTCAGCAAGTGTATATTATTATTTTTCATGCCATTGTTTATCCCCAACTCACCAGAAGGCGGCACCAATTTGGTTACCCTATTGGATGGGTAAATTTTAGCCATTTCCAAGCCAATCCATCGAGGTGGTTTGACGGATACTTACGCACTGACCGGTCTGGAGGTGAACCTGTGGGCAGAAAAGTGCTGGGTTAGCAAAGCCAACGCAGCGAAAAACAAGGTGGGGGGTAGAACGGTCAGGGGCAGGCCGAGACGCGTTTGAAGTGGGCAACTTACAATCTCACGCATTGTGACGGGTGTTTCTTCAAAAAAGGCGAATTGGGATAGGTAGTTGGAAGTCGGATCAAAGAAGAGGGCGAGACAACGATCAAAAGTGTCGTTGGGGGAAGAAGAGACAGGAGGAGGAAGGAGGAGATGGTCGGGTCGAGAGCGGTCAGGACGGCTTAAAGCAGGGCCTGGGCGGTTGTGCGGGCATCAACAACAGACCAGCGCGATAGGGGAGGCACTTGGCCTGATGGGGTATAGCGCAGACCCGCACCCAGGAACGTCGACAGCATCGTCTTGAGGATACACAGTGGAAATTTGGAGCAGATCAGAGGTCCCTGTGTTTTCTTACATTTATGCCGGTCCACCTGATATTCAATTATATGAACACACGTGTCCAAGAGTATTTGATGGGCATCATGGAGAACTGGAGGGAAAAAAAAGACGCAGAACGCTATTCCAGGACAGGGCAAGCGTACTGGAGCAGCGACCAGGGGTGTGCATATAGTTTTATACTAACTACCAGTCCTGCTGCTTGCTAGTCTTGGTGGGGTTGGATATGTATACGGCGACACCGACATCCGGTAACAGCGGTGTATATTTCGTGATATCGTTAATTGTACACGGTTTGCTGAGTTTCACCGGGCAAAACTTTCCACCACACGCTCACTGTCCCCCGGATTCTCGAGCCACGAGCCAAACTCATCCAGCCGATCCTCCTCCTCGTCGCGGCCCTCGGCCATGTCTTCCAGGGCCGCGCGCTTCTCGTTTGTCTTCTTGAATTTTTCGGATCCATCAGAAATGTACGCCACGACTTGGGTCCCTCCGAAGAACCTGCCGCCCATGACCTGCAAAGATGAGTGAGCTGGGGAAAGAGAGAGGACAGTAGCACTCACCTTGACGCATTGTTTCGCTGCCTCGGGATCGCTGAAGCGCACCGTGACCACTCCATCGGGTTCTTTATCATAAAGGACAACATTTGTTATCTCTCCAAGCTTCGAACACTCGTCTCGAATGTCTTCTTTGATATCCAGAATAGCTGCGGGATCCTCCTATTCGGTGTTAGTTTGTTGCCATCTAAAGTAGAGGAGAGTAACGCGCACATCAATTTCAGCAAGCGTAAACATGTGTTTCAAGACTACCACTTTGTTCCACCGCGAGCTAGTTTCTGGTAGCGCAGAAGGCTCGTCATCGTCCCAATCAGCAAGTTTACTGTAACCTATGGTCAACATTTCTTTCTTTTTCTTAAGTTATACCAGAAAAACTCGCCTGTTCAACTTTTGCGTCCTCTGAACAATCTTCTTCTTATCCCGTTGGCTGATGGTAGTCGGCACTTCCTGCTGGCTCTTGAACGAAAAGTCCGCTACCTGGACTTTCATGGGGCCGTTGGGCCCAGACTCGCCTAGCCTAAGGTTGGAGTCGTCGAGCATTTGAATGGCGAGGTTGACCGATTCGGGTCTGAAGTAAACCACCAGAGCTTCACCCTTGAAATTTCCCTCATCGTCCATGTACATCTTGATTCGTGGCCGGCCGCTATCGATCTCCTCGGCAATGACACCGCATTTACAGAACACGTCTTGAATCTCTTCGAGCGTAGCATTGAGCGGGATCGAGGTCACATATACCGCCGTATTCACGCGAGGTTTCTTTTGTTTTTGGCCATTCTGTCGAAATACACATGTTAGTTGAGAAAGCAAGAAAAAGAAAAAAAGAATCAGCGTACTTCATCATAACCGGGCTTTTTTCGCTTCTTCTTCAACTGTGAACTAGTTGTTTCGCTTTCATCGACGCCTTCCACTTTGTACGCCTGTCGCTGTTGTTCAAGCAACGCATCGTCGACCTAGAGACGCGCTTCAGTTCTCCTTTCTCCTCCACTTTAATAACAGAAGCACTGGTACGTACTGCTTGCACCCATCGTTTCAACGCAGAATCATACTCAAACTCCTGTCCATCCTCCGTCTCAAGGATAAACTTGTTGTCCAGCTTTGAAAACGATATTCGCGGATCGCTATCGAACTCTGAAGGATCTTGCGGGAACCCACCAGCACCGTCGGCGCCGCTGGCAGGCTCGTCGGGTGCCGCGCTTGCATCTGGATTGCGCAGCGACATGCTGCTGCTCGCTGTGGCGATATACGATTGAGTTTGTGCGGGTATGTGCGTGCGCGCGTGTACGTTGGATTAGACAATGGGTTGGGGTAGGAAACGCTATAACTGCGGCGAGCTTAGTCGAGGTTGAAACTACGTGGGTGGGGCCGCGCCGAGCTGTGCTGTTCCCGAATGTTATAACTACATACGAACTACGTATCTTTTTCTATAAATATGACAAAGTCTGGTAGCTAGACTACATTTTCCTGTACATGTATTTCGTCACGTCTTCTATTTTGGGTATCTATTTAGAAAATATAATAATAAAAAAAGATACAAAGAACGTATTAAAAACCCCTACTGTCACATGGAAACAAGATCCAAACCTGATAAGGCAACAATTAAGTGACTCGCAATGTGCATGTACAGCCCAAAAAAGATAAAACAAGAAACGCTCAGTACTATTGACAAGCACTGTCAGCGCACACAAAAAAAGTTTTCTGTCTAAGCCTTGGTCTCTTGGATCGCCTGCTCGGCGTCAGAGCTGATGGATTGCTTGGCCGAAGGAACTGAGCCCTCAGAGGCGCCGATCACATCACGGGTGATCTCGACATAGTCGTACTGTATTGCTTGTCAGTTATCAAAGGTTCGAAGGAATTTTGTACCAACAAAAGATAACTTACAGCAAACTCGCCAATTTCGGCGTCGTCAATGCCCATGATCTCATCCTCTTCGGTAGAGCGCAGGCTGAGACCGGGAATGAAGTTCATGATGACAAGAATGATGCATGTGCCGCCAAACGAGTAGACGAAGCCAGACACAGAATCGGCCAGTTGGTAGGCAAGTTGGATGTAGTTGTGGTTAAGCCAACCTCCCGAGATGGAGGTCGCGCCGTCGAGGTGAGCAATGTAGTCACTGTATGGGGGAGTTAGTGGAAAGGAAATGATAGTTAAAAATCAATCAAGTGTACATACGCAGCAAAGAGACCAGTGAGGAGGTTGCCGACGAGACCGCCAATTCCATGGACAGCAAAGATGTCGAGGGCGTCGTCGACACGCAAAACATACTTGAGCTTAGTACCGTAGTTGCAAGCGGCAGCACCGACAATGCCAAAGATAACGGCAGACCAAGCAGGAACAAAACCGGAGGCGGGAGTGATAGCAACAAGACCGGCAATGACACCAGAACAGAAACCAACGGTAGACCACTTCCTCTCCAGACGGTAATCAAGGAGACACCAGGTCACACCACCGACGGAAGCAGCCAGGTTGGTAACAACGGCAGCCATAACAGCACGCAAGTTGGCGCTCAGGGCAGAACCAGCATTGAAACCGAACCATCCGACCCACAGGAAGACGGTGCCGATGACGACGTGAGTGACGTTGTGAGGGCGGTAGTTGAGCTCGTGAGTTCCATGGCCGCGACGCTTGCCGAGCATGAGGGAGTAGGCAAGGGCGGCAGCACCAGACGAAATGTGCACAGGAGTACCACCGGCAAAATCGAGACCGCCCAGTTTGAATACCCAGCCAGAGGCGTTCCACGTCCAGCATGCAATTGGATCGTAGATGATGGTAGACCAGACAAACATGAAGATGACGCAAGGCAGCATGCGGCCGCGTTCGGCAACTGCGCCGACGGCGAGGGCAACGCTATAGGGAGAGAATCATTAGTCCATGTTTTTGACGATGGACTTTGGAAGGCTTACGTGATGGCAGCGAACATGCCCTGGAAGATAGCAAACAGCAGATCAGGCACCTTGGTGCTTCCCACCGAAGGAGCAGCCAGGACATCCTTGAAGCCAAAGTTGGCCAGGTCACCAATGAACTTGCCGCCGGAGTGCGAGAAGGCGAGCGAATAACCCCAGAAGAACCATTGGAAGGAGATGACACCGACGGACATGACGGACAGCCAGATGAGAGACAGGGCGGACTTGCGGCGAGCCAGACCAGAGTAGAAGAAACTGTGATGTTTTGATGTTAGATTGAAATACACGCGCATGACAGATAGTGGTGTTTATCCTACCCAACACCTGGAATCATGAGCAAGACGAGGGCCGAAGATGTGATGACCCAAGCAATATCGCCGGCCTATACCAGGAGAAGTCAGCAAGCTAGATCTCTAGACTAGGGTAGATGGTTCGTACATTGTAAAACACGTTGAGGTCGTCGGTCAAGGAATTGCCTCCTGTGGCGATGGTCCCATTATAGGGGACCAGGGGTACATAGTCACCACTGGAGTCGGACATGATTGCTGAAGAGAAGAGAAGCGCAGGTGAATTGACGATGCCAATGGGATTATAACGATTCCAATAAGTCTTGAAGACTGTCAATCACGATGCAGTGCTGACTGCTAAGTGTCGCTCTCTCACACGCAGGAGTCAGTCAAGGGAGATGGCGGGCGAAAAGCAGGCCTACTGATAACATTAATATATACAGCAGCGCAACGAGGCGGGCCCCACTCGAGAATGCCAAGAGATAACAGATCCGGGTGCGCATGCGGCCAATGGGCGGGCGGCGCGGCCGGGGCTAGCAAAGTTGGGGGTGGGCGCGTTACGAACTAACTATGGTAATTATGGCTTCGGATATTTATTTGCCAGCTGCTAGTACGGCGTCTATCGCCTGACTGGTCATAGATATCGAGAGGATTTGTAAAAGCATTTATAATTCGCTTATACACATACACACATATACACACTTTCTTTCTGTCTCTCTCTATATATACATATACATATATGTCTATCTGTCTGTCTTTGTAACTGTGCCTCTAATTATATCACGATGTTGCATTGCGCAGAGCAGCGTCCTGATTGGTTGCATAGCTGCAGTGGAGCTGTCACTGGCCACATCGGGACTAGCGCGGTACCTGACAGCGAGATTGGCCCAATCTGGCCAGCCTTTATCTCGCCCTTATCAGGCCCAATCAGAGTAACCATTATGCTTTTTTATTATTTTTTTGTTAATTTTTTTCGCTACATATTTCTTTCATCGCTCCACTTTCCTTGCCGCAATGTTATGTCTTGCACGAGGCTGACGTCCATGATGTAATTGACCATCAAGGAACTATTGACCTCGTACAGCATACATATGCAGTCACTCTGCACTCTGTACGCCTCTGGATCGTAACCGGACGCTGGTCAGTCACTTTGCATTTGCGAAGCACTCGGTGATCAGTGCATGGCCTGTTATTTCCCTTGGAATTTTTCGCCTCTCTGAGTCTATGCTCCGTAATATTATGTATGTACTGTAGTCTATATTACTCTCGTGTTGGTGCGTAAAGCTTAAGCATGTGCTTTAAGAATCCTTCGAGATAAGCATGTCTGCTGCCATTGGACCGCGCCGCTCCACGCACGCGGTGTTCGAGAAGACCCGTGCAGCCAATCGGCTGTTTTGTTGTCTCTGTGCGTACTATATTATTATGTTGGTATTATTATCAGGGAGAACTAATTACTATCATTGGGTTATGATTATTTAAGATATCTTTGGGAGTAGTGCACATTAGATTATTGCAAACAGAATTGAGTACAAATAACCTGATCAGTATCTAATAATATTAATCTAAGCAACTCCCTTAATCCATGTCATCGGTAATTCAATCGTACACTATTTAGTCACACTTGAACTTCGTATCCGGCAGTGCCCGACTAGGAAGCCACCTTCTCCAGCTTCAACTCAACAGCAATTGCTTATATAACACACATAATTTACTAACTAAAATTCAGTACAGAATTGTAGACATATCAACAGACATCTCCCGATGCACTAGGATATTAATTTCAATATGTAATATTTAAACAAATAATTTAATTGGATAACGTTGTCCACGCATGAGGGCTGTTAACAGCTGCACCAAAATACCATTTTTGCTCCCACTCCTTTCCGAGATAGTTTTCGGTGTGGCAGGTCAGTCTCAGACTTCAATGAACCCAGGCGGTAATTTGGGGTTGTTTTCTATCACGTCGTAGTCGTAGTCGTCGTCAACTAGGCTCTAACAAATGATCATAATTCACTGCATGTTCGGCAAAAGTCTTGCCGATTTCCTCATCCCTGAGGTCGCTTAACCAAGCCATCTTCTCAGGTGTGGCCTCGTCCACTAGGAACTGCCAGGCCAAAACTCCGTTCCTAGTCCCACAGATTACCCTGTCAGGATCCCCTGTCTTCACATTCTCAATTTCGTCTCCTATTGCTGGTATTGTAATATACTACTAGACTGTTAGTATATATCATCGGCCTAATTGACCAAGCTATACACATTTCTTGCCTGCCGGGGTCAGCTGAGATTTATCTGGTGAAAAGAGAAGAAGGAGGGAGAAAAGCTCAGTGGGTGTTTTGAGGATGGCAAAAGTAAAAGTGAAGAAGTTAGAGCTTGAGTCATTTAGAATAGAGTTCACATAGATTCCTACCATTGAATCTTTCTCTCCAACAACGTGAACAATGTCGATTTCTGCAGTTGAGTAGATCCGGCATTCGCCATCGGTAGTTCCATTGTCTCATGGCGGTCTCGAGTGAGGAGCTTCAACTTCCTCAGCCTTGAGCTCTTTTGTTAGAGAACGTGATCATTAGGTAGTCGGATTTAGTAACATTGAATATGACCATTCACCCTAATGGGCGTAATCTCCTACTCAAACCGCTTGACCAAAAGGGGTGCAACCCTTATAACGAGAGGTTTATCTGGTCTTTTATATATGCTGACACGGATAATGTCGATATTGACAGCTTAGAGGACGCATCAAGCTTCAGAAATAAGACCTGGATTAATGACTGATTTACTTAGAGAACATGACGCTATTGAGAACGAGAGAAAATTTCATGGGAATGGGCAAACGGTGCTTGTTTCGGGCGCCGTGCTGGTCATGTCCACCATTTATCTCTCCTTTGCGTCAGGGTCATTTCCTGACTCGGTCTCAAGAGACGCTAAACCAAGTGTACGCGGCAAATATTCAGGAAGGATATTAATAATGAGTTGGCGGCCTGCACACGTCACAGTAATAATTAGTCGCATAACTAGTTACCAACACTGCATGTCAATGATGCTTCCAAAATGCGTAGCGATGCTGACGCTGGACTAATAATAATCGCAGCAAGCTGTGGTAGTGTGGATCCACCTTTCCTATTACATACTAGAGCCACGGCCCAATACGGTTAGGCCTCAAGCTGGTCGACATATCGGCAAAACAAGTCCCAACCTCCAAGGTGGAGGAAACCGCCGCCAGAGTCCTCAGCAAGACTCCTTTCTATAATTTGTCGATTTCCTTTGTTTG
Source organism: Talaromyces islandicus (assembly GCA_000985935.1). Lineage (NCBI taxonomy): Eukaryota > Fungi > Ascomycota > Eurotiomycetes > Eurotiales > Trichocomaceae > Talaromyces > Talaromyces islandicus. The sequence continues at coordinate 731,079 of CVMT01000002.1, read as the reverse complement.
TGATCTCGCCGATATAGCCATATAGCCGCCACTACACCATTCGCTTGTTCATGTCATCGTTCATCCTGTCTTGGCCACCCTCGACACGACCGCCAACGAGCCGCGAGCGACCTCAGCCATGGAGGCCGCCGACATCATCGCGCAGAACGATTCTGATGGCTCTGGCTCCGGCGATGAGTTTATTGCTCCCTCGCCCTATGTCGTCCGCTCGACGTCTGATTTAGACGACCTTGAAACCCACCAGGTGCCCGCCATTGCCTCGCCCCCCCTCGGCGGTTCTGTCGGAAATCTGCCTCCTGGATATACAGCATGGCCAGTCAGACAGCCTGGACGACCACGAGGAAGTAGTTTGGTCGGAACGCAAGCTTTTGAGAACGGGGTTCTTCCAGATGGCACTGTTGCTGCCGCCGACCGACTGCAGCGCCCACCGGGGCCTGCAAGAACCCCCTCCAATACATATGCTCCTCAACGACGCCCTCCACAGTTCATAAATCTTCAAAGTGACAACCGTCGCTCATTATCCGCTAAACGAGGCCCTCGTCGCGACCCAAACGCCCAGTATCGCGCTCAAGAGAAGGCATATGTACAAAGGCTACGAGCCAACCCGCAGGCATGGTATCAGCAATTTGGGGATTTTCAAGGAATGCCGACAATGGAATCGGACATTGATGACCCATCCCCCTCCTCGGAAGTGCCGTTTGAGGACGACCAATACGACCCGGACATCCAGCTTTTCCTTTCTCAGAACGAGAACCAACCAACAATCGAAGAGTTGAAGAACCCGAAGAATCAGGAGCGTCTAGAGTGGCACGCCATGTTGGCTTCCGTCTTGAAGGGAGATGTTATCAAGCAGGAGAAACAAAGACTGATTGGCTCTACAGAATCAGGGCGATCGTCTGCCATGAATAGTGATATTTGGCTTGGCGTTCGAGCAAAAACATGTGGCCGAAGCCTCCCCTTGCAGAAGAAACTCATCGAGGACGCGCGGTCGGGTCTGGGACCCATTGTTGAGGACATCATTAATTTTGAGATCAAAGGCGAAACGGAAATTGGGAAACCCGCGGTTGAACAAGTTGAAGATGTTGTCGCTAAGATCGGCAAGTGCGATTACCTTTATCCTACGAGAAAAGAAATGGTGGCCGCCAACCCCCGAGCTGCTTCTGACCAGTTCGAAGAGAGCTGCGATGCTATCATTGCGTGGCATAACACAACTCTTCTGATCAACACGGAATTGGCCATTCTTCAGAATTGGGTCGGCAATGTCGATTTGGATTTCACCAAGCCTCGAACCAAAGCATACAGTACGGATCTGTCCGATGATGGCTCATTCTTGGATCGTATTATGAAAGAAGATGGTCTCAAGACTCTCCAAGGCGACCACAATATGATTGATGGTATTGGCAAGGTCATCAATAAAGCGAAAAACACTTTGATCGACAACGCAGAAGCGTTTTCTAAACGGCATCTGCCTCCATATATCGAAGAACTTTTGACCCTCATCAACTTCCCATCGCGATTGATTCAAGAGATTATCCGCGTCCGTCTTTCATACGCGAAAAAGATGAAAGACCCAGCTCAGCAATCACCAATCCTTGTCGATCAGATGATTTCTCAATTCCAAATCCTGATGAAAGTCGCTGTCGATATAAAACAGCGTTACCTCGTTATTTCGAAGCCCGAACCCGGTTGGGATCTGCCACCTTGTATTGATGAAAATTTTGATACCGTTGTTGTCGATGCCATGAAATACTACTTTCGACTGCTGAACTGGAAACTAAATGCCAACAAGAACACTTTCAAGGAAGCTGAAATCTTGGAACAGGAGTGGGGATTCTCGAACGAAATCGGCCGCCAGCTCCAAGGTGGCGACATCGAGGTTGCCGAACAGTTCAGGTAACTTTTGACGTGATAGCCAATATAAAATCATCCATTGACCATTTTTTTGCATCTAGTGCCTTGACTGCCAAATCCTTGCAGCGATTGATGGTTCATTTTGAACGCGAACTTTCACCACGTGACGATGAAGATCCTCTTGATATGGACAAACGCTATAAGAATTCTTTGGACTCAACTCGCGTCCGCCAGCGAAAGCTTTACCGATTCTCTCGCTTCCTTCGGCAGCTCTTTGAAAATGCTACCGAGTACAATTTCGGAGCGGAGATTTCTGAGGAGTTCTTTGAGGCTTTATTGATCTCAGATCATTTCCTTATCACCTCAAACGATTCCGTTGGACAAAAGGGCGTTTACCTGATTGCTCACCATTCTTTGTGGGACCAAACTGTTCACATTCAGTCTATACTTGGCACCTCCTTTCGCGATGAGGATGTCCCTAAAGACTCTTCTGCCTTTTTCCCGTACATCCTGGTCGTCCGTCCTGAACGTCAAATCACGTGGTCTGGCAAAGTAATGGAAGTGGAAGGCCTAGAGCATCCAACTGATGTCCGTCTTGGAAAGCTACGCCTTGTAGCAGATGGTACACAGCAACGACTTGTTAATGCGCGACTCGAGCTAGCCCAACTGACGAACATCCAACTCGATATGGCTATAGAGCAGCGGGCAAACTTGGGACGAGTCAATGCTGAATTGAACAAAATCAAGAAAATTTCGTTCAAGCTGTCCATGGCTATTATGAATAGTGTTGCTATCATCAGACAGCAGCTCAAGGAAAAGGTCATTGACAACTCCGAACTGATCCAAGCTTGCTATGCATTTGCAACGGAATTCGGTAAACGATCGGCAAATTACGTCGACGCCAACCGACGAGCCATGAACAGTGCGCGGTTGGTTGAATTGTCTCTCGAATGGGTATCCTTCATCTGTGACGATTGTGACGCGTCGGATAGAAGGACGTTCAAATGGGCGGTCGCCGCGCTCGAGTTTGCCATGGCTATTACTTCTAGCAACCATTTACTATCGATGGACGATAACCAGTACTCTCAGCTCAGAATCAAAGTGGCTGGTTGCATGTCAGTGTTGATATCCCATTTTGATATCATGGGTGCCAGGTCAACCTTGGCAGCTCAAGCTGAGAACAAACGTCTGGATGAATCTCGGACTGGTTCTAGGCGATACGGCGCAAGTAGAATTCTCAGCGATGAAGAAGCAATGAAGCTCGTCGGGGATCAGCGCCTCACACACATTGCCACTGTCGAAGACTATAGAGTGGAAGAAAATTTTAAGCGGCAAGCTGTGGGCAAGGTTCTGGAGGGCTCAAATGAAGCAGACCGATCACTGACTGTCCTTTCATCCGCTGCAACCAATGTAAATCTTCGGTGGCAGCAAGGCCAGTTCATCGGAGGCGGAACATTTGGCTCCGTATACGCAGCGATTAACCTGGATAGCAACTTCCTTATGGCGGTCAAAGAAATTCGCCTACAAGATCCTCAGCTCATTCCTGTTATTGCACAGCAAATCAAAGATGAAATGGGAGTTCTTGAAGTCCTTGACCATCCAAACATTGTCTCCTACTACGGCATCGAAGTTCACCGTGACAAAGTATATATATTTATGGAATACTGTTCTGGAGGGTCACTTGCTGGCCTGCTCGAGCACGGTCGCATCGAAGATGAGACATTCATCATGGTGTATGCATTGCAACTGCTAGAAGGACTGGCCTACTTACACCAATCCGGAATCATCCACCGTGATATCAAGCCCGAGAACATTCTTTTGGACCACAATGGAGTTATCAAATATGTCGACTTTGGAGCTGCTAAAATCATTGCCCGCCAGGGCAAAACCGTGGTCAATGCTGACCCCCTCACTAATAATGTCTCCGGCTTTAAAGATGGGTTGGGAAACAAAGACCAACAAAGGAAGAACCAAAAAACCATGACCGGAACGCCTATGTATATGTCCCCCGAAGTTATCCGGGGGGACACATCGGACGTGATTGAACGACAAGGTGCCGTGGATATCTGGTCCCTTGGCTGTGTGATCCTCGAGATGGCCACCGGCCGTCGGCCGTGGTCATCACTCGATAATGAATGGGCGATCATGTACAACATCGCCCAGGGGAACCAACCCCAGTTACCTAGCCGAGAGCATCTCAGTGACATGGGCGTTGACTTTTTGCGCCGTTGCTTTGAGCGCGAACCCACCAAGCGCCCTACAGCCGCCGAGCTTTTGCAGCATGAATGGATCGTCTCCATTAGAAACCAAGTGGTCGTTGAACCCCAAACACCGAGTAGTGAAGGTGGGAGTGTGATGACTACAGCGACCAACTCGACTGCTGGCAGTCGGCAAAACTCGAGCACCTCTTTCTAGCCATCTCAGTAAGAGTGAAACATTGCATTTTGTCTGTCCCTCGCATTTCCCCCTTCCCTCTTTTACTTCAATCCATCATAAACATACATGATACCCCTTATTCAATATTCTTTGTCTGATTGGATGTACCCTTGCATGTCACACCTCTTGAATAGTCTAATTTGGTTATAAATGTAATTGGGCTTTCTGAAGTGACGACCTTTTCCTTTTATTTGTACACTTATTTCACATCTCAACGCGATCTGGCCTGGTCTATACACGACTTGCGATTGGGTTTGCCACTTTCAATGTCTTCTTAACAATATTACTTGATATTTTGGATTATCAATACTGGTCTCAACCAACTGATGATATTTACCGGAATATTTTGTTCGTCAGCTTGGCATAAAAATTGATTGCTTGTAAGAGTATATGATTTCGTAGAAACAGATCCTCGACTCGAGAGAGGAATATCAATTAATCGTGAGATAACATATAATTCAAAATATGTTTGAATAAAAAAAGAGAGTTATAAACTATACTCAAGTATACTTATGTGTGCATCACATATTCATCGTCGAAGCACCGTATTTAAGAGAGAGAAGGGGGTAAAAAGAAGAGAAAGAAACACCAGTCGGTAAATAGTAAAGAAGAAAAAGAAAGAAAACCGTGCGAGCGCCTCGTGATATCCGTTGAGAACCGTAACCCAGAACCACCAAATGGTAACACAAAATAAGAGAAGGGAAGTAGAAAAGGAAGAAAGCTTCGAATCAATATAGAGCGAGAAATGAAGATGGCGAACTGCATTTTGTCATCAAAGAAAAGAGGTTGAGAGAAGAGATGCCAATGGCAAAAGGTGTCTGGCAGAAGACGGTAGAATCAATGTATCAACGGCGCATGTCCATAAAACGCTGATTATGATGGGGAGATGTTCAAGTTAAACCGTCGGGAAAGACTGCATAGTTGGGTCATTAGCGAAACTCGATCGCCGGGGCACAACCACGGTCTTCGACGTGTTTGAGCTCGAGTTGTTGATATCTAGAAGTTTAAATTAGTATCAGATCTAGATACTAAAACTGGGAGTATCATACTTTTCGCTCTTCGCATGGAAATAGATACCACTGATGGTCCCCACCGCCTGGTCAAAGCATATATAGTAGAAACCCTCAAAACTCGCCCCAGTGATCTGGCGCACGCGATGGTCGGGTACTAGGAAATACTCCTTCCAGCGCATGAAGAGATGCTCGCGCTGGGCGAAATTCCGATACGTGAAATCGGCCTTTCTTGCCTGCTTTGCCAAAGGCCTCCATGCCGGGAACCGGGCCCAGTGTTGCATGTCTGTTTTCTCATTGGCGCCCCAAGTGTCGTTTTTGGTTTGAAATGTGTACTTCGTTCCGATGATCTCCCCTTCAAAAAACGTAGTCAGGGTGGGATGATCCGGGGTAAGGCCTGCATAGCAGCAAAGATATCATGTTAGCTTAGTTCATGAGCATTGGATTCTGGTCGCAAAAAAACTTGCCTTGTATGCGGAGATAGCCGCACAAGTATGATTCTGCCATGTCGACATGTTTGATTTCCACGTCTACATGGTAAACCTGAGAGTCAGATTGCTGGGTGCCTTCGAATCGGCTTCCGGAGCGCAAAAACGAGGAAGTGTAATTCGGCAAAAGCTGGACACAAAAGTCAGCAGCAGCAATGGATATATTTAACCGAAAATAATCAATTGCACGCGACTTACCCGGACATTAGAAAAGTCATAGTTGAACGAGGACGAAGAGGATGAGGATGAGACGACCGATGACGTCGCAGAGCCGGTCGGGCTGCTAGACTGATCCTCCTTGGTCTCCAAATGAGCGCTTTCCGCGCTCAAAGTCGTCGTCATAAACGCATCCTCTTCGTGAGCGAGCGACTTGGGAGATAATTCGTCCACAGGCTCAATCACAATCGGTTCGGCATTGCCTGAGCCCTGTGTATCTTCCTCAGTGGTTGTCCCACCAGTGGCGGCAATCTCCTCGGCTACGGCATGTTGCTGCCCATCGACAGGACGCTCCTCTGAAGCGACCGAATAAGTAGCCTGCGTCTGCCTGATGACCTCGGGCGGGCACGTCGCGTGTGCGATGGGCTCTTCTTCAGCAAGCGCGCTGGCAGCAATCAGGTCAGACGCGTTGTCACTCGGCGTCGGCATCGGGGCGGATTAGAAGGATGACATCGGAGGGGCGAGGCGCAAATAAGCATAAGCAGGAGAGGAGGAAAAACAGCGATACCAGACACGCGCCCGCAGACTGAAGATGCAAAGCCGCAATGGAAGTGAAGAGCAGCAATAGTAGACGATATGATTGCAGGAGATCGTTGAGTTGGTTGGGCTCGAACGGATGAAGAGCGAGTCGTCCGTCCCCGGTTTGGGTCATGCGATCGCGGGGAACGTCGACTGGATCGATCAGACCTTACGTTATCCCGCCAAGACTACACCTCGTATGTACCTTTGTGATCAGATAAATTTTGCTGCTAGCTGACACTGGACAGGGACCCCCCTGTAGAACGCTAAAAATTCCTAATTCCTAGTTCCTAGGTCCTAATTCCTGTACTTTTATCGCACATTGCATCCTTGATTGGGTTCGCGCCCTCGTTTACGCCGGTTTCAACCCTTTTGCCACTGAAGCCCAGTCCCGTATTATCATGTCTCTTATGTGGTTCTTCTCCTTTAGATCGGTTTGATCTGCATTGCGACGTCAGATTAGTGACCACTCGTGGGCAAAATACAATAGCAATACCATCATAGGAATCGGGGGCAAACTAACCTTGAAATGCAATGAAATGAGCGAAAAAACCAGCGCCTTCAGATCCTGCACGAGATAGTAAAAGACGCGAAGTCCTTCCGGGTCTGCCGATTCCGTGACATCGACCAGGGAGCCGATCTTTGCGGTCTGTAGACACGAATGAGACTCTTGTGAACTGTGAACGGTGTGCAGCATGCGGGGCCAGTTACCTCGAACGAAATGTGATCATTGCCCAGTCGAATCTCCAATTCTTGTCGTCCATCTTTATTCTTCTGCGGCCATTTCGAATCGTCTTCCCTGTGCAGCACAGTCAGCGTGGCGACGACCCCGCAGATCACAATGGGCTCTCTTACTTTATAATCTCGCTGTCCTTGATGATGCGCTTGATTTCCGCGATCAGGAGGGAGCTGACGCACACTAGACACAGTCAGAATCCCGTTTGTAGCACTTGGAATCGCGTCACATACTCTCCTTCCGGATAAGCGAGTCGTTTCGGTAGTTCGAATTGTTAGCATAGCGAGCCGAAGCGCTGCGGCCATCGCCGAGGGTGCGAAAATCGAATTCTTTTTTTTAAATCTTGGTCAGCCAGACTGCCAGTAGAGCAAGGCGCAATGCTTTCTTACCTAGAAATTCATGCCCGAACCGCCCAGAGTGACCTGAGCTGCACGCAAGTCAGCAGCGGAGGAAACCTGGGCCACAACCACGGAGCCTTACTAGTAGCGCAAATAGAAGGGTTCGTTGGAGTCCGACATGGTCGCGACACGTCCAGCGTTGAGCAAGTCGAAAGAAATAAGAAATAATAACAAAGTTGGGGCTCAACAGCACCTAGACTCGAGGCAAGACTAGGAATAATTATGGTGGAGCAGGCGCGGCGCCTCCGTCGGCTTAGTCATCCACACACTTCCGCCCGGGCTGGGCAAATGGACAAGTAGACACAGGCTCCGGATTGTTGACAACCCCGCCCATGCGTTCAAGATAGGTGACGGAGGCTGGGAATTCGCTATCGTTTTATTCTTTCTCTGCTCTGGGAGCTCTTCTCCGGTATGATTGTCTGCTTTGCCCCCGCAAATTGACTGCGACTGAGAGCCAATTCAGCTCCTGAACCGCCCTCACCCTTAACACTTGTCCCGTATCGCATTGCCAGACACCAGCAACCATGGCGTCGTTCCTCGAAAACGCATACAGCCTGGTCCACCAGGACAACTCGGCGGACCAGCCGTCGTTGCAGGACCTGAAGATGCAACTGGAGAAAGGCACCGACGAGACCAAGCTGGAGACCATGCGGAGAATCATAACAATCATGCTCAATGGCGACCCAATGCCTCAGCTGCTCATGCACATTATTCGTTTTGTTATGCCTTCAAAGAGCAAGCCTCTGAAGAAGCTTCTCTACTTCTACTATGAGATATGCCCGAAGCTGGACTCCAACGGAAAATTGAAGCAAGAAATGATCTTGGTTTGGTGAGTCCGCCGTCCTCTGCTGCGGGCTGCTCCTTCCTTGCTAACAATTCTGCAGCAACGGCATTCGAAACGACTTACAGCACCCTAACGAATACGTCCGAGGAAACACTCTCCGCTTCCTCTGCAAACTTCGCGAGCCTGAACTCATTGAGCCCCTCCTCTCGTCCGCTCGCTCTTGCCTCGAACACCGCCACGCCTACGTGCGAAAGAACGCTGTGTGGGCTGTGTCTTCTATCTACCAGCACTCCGAGTCTTTGATCCCCGATGCTCCAGAACTTATTCAAACCTTCCTCGGCTCAGAGAACGATCACACTTGCAAACGAAATGCTTTCGCCGCTCTCATGTCTATCAACCACCAGAAAGCTCTGGAATATCTCAGCGAAACTTTCGACAGCATCCCAAATGCCGACGAACTGTTGCAATTGGTTGAGCTTGAGTTCATTAGAAAAGATGCCGTGCAAAATGCTCAGAACAAGGTGGGTGATCCTTCTAGAACATTGGAATTGACCTCTGATGATGCTGATGCTATATTAGGCAAGATACCTGCGGTTGATTTTCGACTTGCTAGATGCGTCTGCAAGCACAGTCATTTACGAAGCTGCTACCTCGCTCACAGCTCTTACTAGCAACCCCGTGGCAGTCAAAGCCGCTGCATCGAAATTGATTGAGCTCAGTATTAAGGAGGCGGACAACAATGTCAAACTCATCGTCCTTGACAGAGTGGATCAATTAAGAATCAGAAACGAAGGGGTTTTGGACGACCTGACCATGGAGATCTTACGTGTGCTCTCTAGCCCGGATATCGATGTCCGCCGCAAAGCGCTCGGTATTGCTTTGGAGATGGTTTCGAGCAAGAACGTGGAGGAAATTGTGATGCTCTTGAAGAAGGAGCTTGCAAAGAACGTAGATGAACAGTACGAACAGGTATGTTATGCTCTTTTGGGAACGTTATTCGCCCAATTCTGATATTGCGTATCAACAGGCCAGCGAGTACCGACAACTACTTATTCAATCCATTCATCATTGCGCCATCAAATTCTCAGAGATTGCCGCCAGCGTTGTCGATTTACTCATGAATTTTATTGGCGACTTCAACAACAATTCAGCAGTAGACGTCATCTCTTTCGTCAAAGAGGTCGTCGAGAAGTTCCCCGCTCTGCGACCGTCTATCATTGAGCGCCTTGTGGCGACACTGAGTGAAGTGCGAGCTGGAAAGGTCTACCGCGGTGTCCTGTGGGTTGTCGGAGAGTACTCTCTGGAAGCCAACGATATTCGCGAGGCTTGGAAACGCATCAGAGCCAGCCTTGGAGAGATCCCTATCTTGGCTTCAGAGCAGCGTTTGCTGGATGAAGTCCCTGACGAGAGCGCTCCGGCCTCTGATCAAGTCAACGGTCATGCTAAGGCCGCAGCCCCAAGTGGATCACGCAAAGTCCTTGCCGACGGAACATATGCTACTGAGAGCGCCTTGACAAGCGCATCTGCCGCTGCTGCTAAATTAGAAGCCGTAAAGGCCGCTCAGAAACCTCCACTGCGCCAGCTCATCTTGGATGGTGATTACTACCTCGCAACAGTTCTCTCCTCAACCTTGACAAAGCTGGTCATGCGTCACTCGGAGGTTTCTCAAGATACCGCGCGTACCAATGCTCTCCGTGCTGAGGCCATGCTTATCATGATCTCGATCATTCGTGTTGGTCAGTCACAGTTTGTGAAGGCACCAATCGACGAGGACTCGGTTGATCGTATTATGACTTGCGTGCGCTCTCTCACCGAGTTCTCTGAGCGAAAAGAGCTTGAGACTACTTTCTTGGAAGACACACGAAAGGCATTTAGGACAATCGTGCAAACCGAAGAGAAGAAACGAGCTGCAAAGGAAGCCTCAGAGAAGGCCAAAGCTGCTATTCAGATCGACGATGCTATCCCCATCCGGCAATTGGCCAAAAAGAATGCGGGAGAAGGAGCCGATGAAATTGAAATGGACCTTATTAAAGCCACGGGTGGTGATGCCACCGTCGAGGACCTGTCCTCTAAGCTCAGCCGCATTGTGCAGCTGACGGGTTTCTCTGACCCTGTATATGCTGAGGCATATGTCCAGGTCCATCAGTTCGATATTGTCTTGGATGTCCTGATCGTCAACCAAACAACCGAGACTCTACAAAACCTGTCCGTAGAATTTGCCACGCTTGGAGACTTGAAAGTCGTCGAGCGTCCCACGACACAGAACCTAGGGCCTCGCGATTTCTTGAATGTTCAGGCTACAGTCAAGGTTTCCTCTACGGATGCAGGTGTTATCTTCGGTAACGTAGTTTACGATGGATCGAGCTCTACAGAGACCCACGTAGTTATTTTGAACGATATCCATGCCGATATCATGGACTACATTCAACCAGCCAGCTGCACCGAGACTCAATTCCGAACAATGTGGACTGAATTTGAATGGGAAAATAAGGTCAACATTAACTCAAAGGCAAAGGATCTCCGCGAGTTCCTGAAACAACTGATGGAAAGCACCAACATGACATGTCTTACACCAGATGCCTCCCTCCAGGGTGACTGTCAATTCTTGAGTGCGAACTTGTACGCTCGTAGCGTGTTCGGTAAGAATTTTCTTGATTCTCACTTCAATTCAGAAATCACCTTTTTTACTAACTATCATTATAGGCGAGGACGCACTAGCCAACTTGAGCATCGAGAAAGAGGGAGAAGATGGACCGATTACAGGATTCGTCCGGATAAGGAGTCGCTCGCAAGGACTTGCGCTGGCTTTGGGGTCTCTCAAGGGCTTGAAAGCATCCGTTGCATAGAAGATGGATAGTGGGACGAGTTTTTGTGTGTTAAAATTACAGTTAGTCTTGGAGTGCATGCGGTCTTGTTATATTGTTCTCTTCTATTTACGTTCCGGAACGATTACGAACACAGGTTCTTGTTGAATGGAGATTTTTTTTTCATGTTTAATATTATGTCACCTACCTCCACTACGGCCTTCTGAAAAGAATAGATTCACAAGCATATCATTGATTTAACCATATCTATCAAGCCTCAACGTCATATTTACGAATAGCCCCAATTAAGAAGTTCGCAACATCGTGGAATGTGGATGGAATGGTAAGTTCGTGACTTCCAAAAAAAATCACTACATTCAATCGTTTCCATAGATGTTAGCTAGATCGATACTGCGACTCCCATTGGATATAGTATCTACTAATCGATTAATAAATATTATTCTTGGTTCAGTAGCAACACAACTCATGACATCACCAACATTTCTCCGATATGGGTACATACGTAAATGGCTCAGAATCACCGTGCAATGGGGCAAAGGACAGGGGATTCTTTGACTCAAATATGCACGTATAGTCGTATACTATCTCAATTTTCCATTACCGACGATATTCAAAAACATGAATCAATACCAACCAACCAACAAAAACGAAGCAACCAGCAGGCAGAAAACAACTTCTAGTACTAAAGCTTATCGTTGGGCTTGATGCCATGCTTTTTGCAATGCTCAAGATACAAATGCGCATAACTGAAAGCATCCATGGTGTTTTTCAAGGTGTTGTCATCATGGAAAAACTCCAGGCTTCCTGTGATGGTGAATACAACTTCTGCTCCAGCACCCATGTGCAAGGTATGAATAGTTCCCGGATTCTCGACTACGTAGTCTCCTGGTTTGGCAACCCAGTCGTATCTAAAGGAGAATGAAACACAGGTCTTGTCAACACTGAACAACCCTTTTGTTTAGGTAGATGTTGTCTTACTCCTTGTAATACCATTCTCCTTTCAGGGTTACAGCTGTGACTGTGCCGCGGTGTCGATGCTTCCCAAGCCATGTGTCACGCTTACTACGCAACACAGTAACCCATGTCCCAGTTCTGGTTTCAAATCGAAGCGGCTTGACCTCTAGATCGTCGCTGTAGAACGGGTGCCAAAGCGTGTCATCTTCGCCGTTGATGTAGACGTCTGGTGAGCTGTATTGCCTAGCAATCTCAAGTTCATCTTTCTCAAGTGGGGATAGCTTCGAATTGGGTGCATCCGGATCAAATGGCTGACTTGGCTCTCGTACTGTTGAGGTTTTGGTGGTAGTGGTAGTGGTAGTAGAAGACATTTTGGCCGTGCTTGTTGTTTTCACTTTGTCTCCGAAGTTCTAGTACTATACTGTTGGAGTTTAGGGATAAAGAAGACTTTGAGGGATGAACTTCTATTATTACAAAAGCATGACATGTCCTACTTATGTGTCCTGTGACTATGGTCCAAAGAAATGAGGAGATCGGCAACTGATCTATTCGCTGTCAAGCTCGTCAGACCTTCCTCGCTTGTCTTGTGTACTTGTCCTATGCAAGAAGGTGAGATTTGCGGGTATTTTACCCTCCCCAATGGGGTAAGTATGAGCAGCTTCCGGTTGCAGAAATAGTTAGTCTCGGAGAAATAAATCAACAAGTCTGACAGAAAAGAGGGGTACATTGCATTCGCCACGTCGCGAAATGTGAGTTGGAGGAAAATCACATATGGGGTTGCTCGGTTTTCTCAGCGATCGAAGCTGGAGTAATTAGTAATTGCTCGGCTAAATAGCGATGAGCATGCACATGTGCAATGGCGATTGGATTCGAGACGCTTATTTGGTGCATTTAGCTGAGATATAATTGATGCCTTTTCCCCAATGAACCTCTAGAAATAGCAATCACAGGAATCAATTCCTGCAAGCCAAGGCGTCCGATGTGAGCCACCAACTAGCAGGTTTGCGATCTGCGACTCTTCCGATAGGCTCCCCGTACACGTTGCATAGAGTTTAAATATCAGTTCGCTATCAGGTTTTCATAAAAACACAGCACAGGTATAAATCTCCAGCCGCGCGTTCTATAAATGTTATTATACGTGTAAATTACCAGTTCTGTCACATTTGTGGTATTATTGTACAAGATTAACCAGGGCCGGTAATCGTAAATAGCCGCTTTACTATAAATAGTTGTTTACAGAGAATCTATCCAATAATATTACTTTTACTGGTGTTTTCTGTAATATAATCTGTTCCACTATTGGCTGTATTTAATTAAAAGCGGGGTTATGTGGGCCGGTGAGGCCAATCGAGCCATCACGCCGCTGGCCGAGACCCGAAACGTGGTTAGCGGCTCGCGGCCTTCTAGGCCCATGGTCCGATGATGCCGAACATGCTTTATCGCGACCTGTTCTTCTCTTCGATGGAAAAGAAAAGAGCACCAGCACACGCCTATTTTGCTCTTCCATCACCTATTCCTTAACTCAATTTATTGTTAATCGATTCCCCACACTATGTTACGCATTGGACATTAGCAAACATGTCTATTCAGAGTTCCGCCACGCAGAAGTCGCCGCTCATGGCCGGCACGTTGGCCGTGGCCAGTGACTCGGACATCTCCTACTCTAATCTCGCGCTTAAAGTGGGGAAAAATGTGACTCTGACGCTGGGCACTGATGCCCTTCATATAAGTGGTAGGTGGTGTTGATCCTCCCATTGAATCTCGAGTATTTTTTCCGCCATTATGATGCCTGGTGAGACTAACAATCATGGTCGATGCAGACCCGAAAGTTGTCAAGAACATTCAGTGTTGCGGACTTCGGACAACCGGTAATACAGGACCCAGCAGCAATCCATTAAGTACTGGTCAGAATAGCTTTTTGCTAATGCTCGTCTTAGAATCCACCCCGTCCCAAGAAATACCCTACTACAACATCCTTGCCGCAGAGGCTTCTGAGTCTACCCTGTCTATAAAATACGCGAAGCTTCTGTTAAAGGAAGACTACTCTCCCATCAATTTACAATACATCTTGAACGATGAAGCTGCCAAGGCAGAGTCTTGGGTTGAGCAGTTATTGGAACTTGCGTATGGCGAAGCGCAACGGAATAAGCGGTTGCGAGTTTTGATTAATCCTTACGGTGGTAAGGGATACGCCACAGACCTATATGCTCAGTATGCGGCGCCCATGTTCGAGGCCGCAGGCTGCAATATTGACTTGGAGACGACGACTCACGCTGGCCATGCCGTTGATCTCGCCGAAAGCATGGACGTCGATGCATATGATGCAATCGTATGCTGCTCCGGAGACGGCCTGCCTTACGAAGTCTTGAATGGATTGGCAAAGAAGCCTAACGCGTCTGAGGCCCTCACCAAGATGGCAATTACCATGCTTCCTTGTGGATCGGGAAATGCAATGGCTTGGAATCTGTACGGGACAAACAGTGTCAGCTTGGCTGCTCTTGGGATCATCAAAGGCTTGCGGACCCCACTAGATCTAGCATCAATCTCCCAGGGAGATACCCGGACACTGTCATTTTTGTCGCAGTCATATGGAATCATTGCCGAGTCAGATTTGGGGACTGACCACTTGCGTTGGATGGGTGCTGCGCGGTTCACGTATGGCTTTCTTGTTCGACTGATGGGTCAAATGACCTACCCGTGTGATGTGGCTTTCAAAGTCCAGATGGACCAGAAACAACAGATCAAGGAACACTACCTCGCATACAAGAACAAGAAACCGGAACTCCGGCCAGTCGGTGGAGGTGATCAAGTTGGAAAGGGCTTGCCTCCTCTCAAATATGGTACTATCAACGATGAGGTTCCCAGTGACTGGGAGAAGATATCTACAGATACCGTGGGCAATTTCTATGCTGGAAACATGGCCATTATGTCTGCCGACGTCAATTTCTTTCCGGCTTCGTTGCCTGGCGATGGTATGATGGACGTGGTTATGATCGATGGAAGAGTCGGACGCATGAAATCGCTGTCTATGATGACGGCGGTAGAAAACGGCGCATTTTTTGACATCCCCGAAGTGATAGTCCGCAAAGTCACCGGATACCGTCTAGTCCCACGGGTACGCGAAGATGGCTACATTAGTGTTGATGGTGAACGGATCCCATTCTCGCCCTTTCAGGTAGAGATCCATCAAGGGCTTGGGACAGCCCTTTCCAAGACGGGACATTTATACGAGGCACGTGGGCCTTGCTAAAGTCGGAAAGACGAGTGATATTCTCGCCGACTTTATATCTTGTATAGTTTCTTTTCGCTGTATGATACCCCAGTAAGGATCGAATTGTATAGCCTACGATCCTAAGGAAATAGAAAATTGCCAAACATTTTTGGTTGGGAACATTTATAATTTTAAAAAATGTGTCTAAACTGAAAAACGACATGAAGAGTAGAAGAGCTAATCATCCAGCCCACCCCACTCCTCGTCGTCTTCACTATTCTCATCTTCGACCACCTTTTCTTTAAACCCCCATTGAATGAGTCTTTCATCTTGCAAAACCTCTTCCGATGCCCTCAGTCTGACCGACTTTGTCGGACTTTCCTTGCTCAGTTTCTCAAAGGGCCGCAACAATAGATCCATAGGGATATCATAGCGATCCTTCAGGGCAAGTTCATTGGATCCGTCACTGTCGTTGTCAATGACTTTGGCAAGCTCATCGAGCCAGATATCGGTGATGTGGTACCGCAAGCCATCGGGTCCATGCGGCATTGGTATGGAATCTTCCCCTGACTTTTCGCTTTCTTCTGTCGGGTCAAAGTTGATTGGACAAAGAGGTCCTTGTTCGAGAAGACTGATGTACGACTCCAAAGCGCTCCATTTCTCAGCTCCTCCTTCTTCTTCCTCTTCCTCGGCTTCTTCTTCGTTATGTGTTGGTGATTCCTCCTCTTTTTCGGCACTCTGCTTCCTTCTTTTTCCGTTGGCCTTCTTATCCTTCTTGTCCTGTCTTTTCCTCTTCTTTTGCCCGTCTTTGGCACCACTGCTGCCGCTATCAGACAGACCAATCTTCCCCTTGAGATACACCTCAAAAGCGACACCGACGTAGCATCTGATCAGAAACAAGTACTTGTCAAGTCGTATCCGGTCGAGAGCATGGAAGTCGCGGCCAATGGTAATCCAGAACGCGCGCAGGAATCGCAGCCGGCTCTCGCGTGGCAGGCTGGGGACCAGGGTATATGAAAGCTCACGGGCGAGCGCTTGTTGGGTGAGGGGACGATCAGAGTGGTAGAAGCCTTGGAAGTACTGAATGAGAAATTCGCCGTATACACAGACTTCCAAAAAAAGTAAACTCACAGAAAAACAATCCTTTCCAAATCTTCAGCAATTCCAATAGAGACAAATCCCGGCGCGCGCGTAAGAAGCGACTGAGCGATTCCAGGGCCTTGTCGCGCGTTTTCCGGTCTATACATTGTTTGAATCCCAGTCAGCAATTGACTCATATATTTGAGCTACATGTTCTCAAGCTTACCACTTGCAGCCAATTCTTTCACAAAAGGCGTCTTTTGGATCTGGTCCGCGCTATTTGCTGCGGTAGCCATAGCGTCTAATTTCAGGATGTCCTTTTTGTCTTTTTTTTCAATTCCGAAAAATAAAAAAGAAAGGCGTTAAATTTGATTTTCCTGGAGAGACCGAGAAGTTATGTTGAAGGTATTCAGATTAACGCCGCAACTTTTTTTTTCTTTCTGCCGTTGATAGGCTTTCTCTCCGCCTTTCACCGCCTTTGCTCGCGGTTCATTGGTCAATGCTTAGACGACCTGATTACTACTGGGCCAGTACTGGCAATATGTTCGAAGTATTTGAATATGCGTAAAAGTAAAATTTGAAAATAGAAATTCATTCGTCTGCCAGTTTCAAATTTCAAGACCCGACATGTCCTCAACACCCGCCTATTACGTATAATTGATACACACGAAATAAAAAGTAGATGTAAAGCCTGCAGTAGACTAGAGAAAGTAGAATCAGATGAAGAGAGAGAGGGAAAAAGGTGTGGGTAATATATGACACAGAAAATAATAAAAACGACGGAGTTTCTCAAGCCACAAGTTATGAATGGGCATGAATAAAAACAAAACAATATGGGTATTGTGCAAATAACAGATACAACTCCGATGATAATAGTGATAGTAGAAGCTCCAAGACTTGGATAAATCTTTCATATAAAATGAAAACTCCGACTTGGCGATCATGAGAAATTGAAAGATGGCCTGGCGACAATCAGTGCATTGATGATGTGATTCTGGTTCCATCCTTGGTCAGGCAAAGACTCATGTTCCTTTAGCATTCGACCTAAGTAAGCGATTCGGACTCGGTGGTGGTGCGGTATCTAGTTCAAATTAGAGCGAATGGAAATTTAAATGGAGTCGAACATACATTGGCTTCACTCTGGATTCTACGGGCCAACACGCCCACGCTTTGAGTCTTGCCCAAAAAGATGGTCACATCCGGCCCTCCTCGATCACTGAGGCGGGCTCGGACCTTGATCATATCGCGTTCACTCATTTTCCCTTTCTCCTCGCGGCGCCTCTCAATGTCGTCCGGTATGAGCTCGTCGCCAGATTCCTCGGGTATCATTTTGCGGTCAGATATGCCGTCGTCCATATCTTCATCGTGCCCATCCTCGGCTCCAGATAGAGTTTCGTCAACGATATTGTTGGGATCACTGGCGATGCACTGGGGTATTCGATAGAGGGCCCCGTTTTCATCATAACAGCCCTCGCAGAGATCGCCAGTGGGCACCGTGACCCCCGCAGCATCTATAATTCCTTGTGCTGTCTCGGTGTCGCCTTCCTGCAACAGAGAGATTGCAGTGCGGAGAGCAGCCCACACTTCAGATCGCCCCGTAACCCGAGTATCCCAGAACTCTTCTCTCTCCTTGGCAAGCTGCGTTGGTGTCCAAGTGCGTCGTTTGCTTCGCCATACGTGCGGACGAATGGGCTGGTTGTAATGTTGATCTAGCGGTAGAGCTGTGCTCTGGTACGTTGGTCTTCTACGCCTGGAGTGCGAGCGATGGCGTGTCGTGGTTTCAGCTTGCTGACTTGCAGAAAGTTCCGAGCGCCCGGCATGAGCAACCGAGTCTCCGTAAGTCTCTTGTGTCGCGGCCGGGGGTTGGGAGGCGTCTGGGCCATTATTCGAACAAGAAAAACAGCAGCCCTGGAATTTACAAGAGGTTAGAGTTCCGAAATGTGATCGGGACTGGCTGGAATAAATGCGCCGGCCAGTACAGTGACTAGTACTCACCATCTTGCATGATGCGCGCTGAGAACTCTGAGTGAAGCAGGGCTCTAGAACGATATTTCGGCTGGAAAACAGATAATATTCGGGGGATTTCCTTTGGGAAGGCGACGACTGTTGAGAGCGGATTTCACCGGCTGTGAATCGGGTACGGGTGATGTCGCGGTGGCGGCGGTGATCAAGATGACGGTGGAGGATAAGACACACACGCAAAGGTTGTTGACGACACGATCTATTCACTCAGTTGACGCAAAGGACGACGGACAGTACGGATTGAATAGAACGGCATCATAAGCATGGTCAACAACCAGAATCGGGATCGATGAGAGGCTGCACTCTAAGTGCGGGCCAGGGATACGAGCAAGACTTTGACTTGGGCCTCGAGGGAGAGGAGCAAGAACTGAGCAAGCACGGGCCCTGCACACAGACGAGCGGCGTGAGCTGTGCGAAATGGCGCCCTTGTTGTTACAGCACAGCAAAGATGAGGGGACGAAGAGGAAGCGACGGGCGAGACTAACGAGCCGCGTCGTACGACCAGTTACGGTATTACGTGGTGTGTAGGTGTAGACGTCAGCGCCCGCTCATACAGCGGTTATTGTTGCCATGCATTAATGCTCATTTATTTATATTAAAATGCATAGATACCATAACAAGTCGATTTTGAGGTAGGTTTTATTGTTTTATCGTTGTTCTGTGTTGGATTTTTCGAGCGAAAAAGGATTCAATTGAATGGGTATAATTACATCACTCCGTACAATAGTGTAAATCATATAAATAGGCCCCATATTACCGCTTTGGGAAGGAAATACATATGTACTTTAGTGACATGTGATCAGTGATCATGCGTACTTCTTGCCTCTGTAGCTAATATGGATTTAATTATTAAGCGAGATCGGGCCTATTTTTCAAAAACTGTTGGTTTGCTTGGTGATTAAAAGAAGACCAAGGGTTATTCTACCCGGCAGTCAGAATGATTCACCAGAGGAGTAGTTATGCTGTCCGGTACAATTCTCAGCAACCCTTGGACAGATATTGGAATCCTTGTGGCAATGTTACATCTTTGCAGTGATCCTTTTAGCTGTACTATTGTGCCTGGATTGATCACTACAGACGCAGAAAATGAATATATTATCCATAGAATTGTGTCTAATATCGTACAAAGGCTTGCGCCTGTATTTTACAGTTTTTGCTAGAAAAAAGAAGGCACCTACCATGATAAATAGCTCATTCTTCCTCACTTTCGTCGTCGCTGCCAAATATAGCTTTAAAAACTGCTTCGCCAGGCCTTTCCGCTTCCAGCGCCTCGTTCTTATCTGGCTCAATGACAACCGGAGCGGGCGCCGCAGCAGATTTGCCCGATTCTTGAGTAGCTTTCGTGGCAGAATCGGAGAGAAGCTGATTCATTACATCCTGAGATACAAGATCCAACCGGGAGGAGCTGCCGGCTGGACGAGCCGAGGGGCGCGACTCCCCCTCTGCTAGATCGCCCGGATCAAGCTGAACGTGGGCTGGTGGTTTAATGTTGAATCTTTTACAAAGCAGGCGAGTCGGGAAGAATGACACTGTGCTGCGGGTCATTTGCCCAAACATGCCAATCTTGGCCGCTGCCTCGGCGGGGTCCTCTGGCTTCGCTGCTGGGCGACTTAGTAGGGACTGAGTTGAAGTGGTATCTGGCTGCTCCGACCCCAATTTAGGAGCAGTACTGGCAGACGTAAAACGCGAGGCCATAACGCCAGAGACAGGCCTAAAGACCTCGGCGGCTCTTGCAAATTCTTGCATTTCTGTAGCCCATGCATTTGTTGTCGATCCCGGCAGGCGGTCTGGAAGGCCTTCTTTCAATCCAGCTCGTACTTCTAGGAAGCTACGATAGCGCTGTCTCTTGTTTTCATCCTCCGAGTAAGGCATCCAGCCTCCCACTGCTCTTTCTAGAGCTTGAACTGCAACAGTCTTGTCAAGATTTGGAACAAGGTCCCACAGGTTCCTGCGCTTCTCAGAATCGGACATTTCGTAACCTTTTGGTGCCTTTTCTCCCAAAGCTGGAGGCAGATCGGTTCTGCCAGTCAATTTGGCTATCCTTTCCCGAGCTTCGGGAGTCATCCAGTCAAATATTGATTTACCGGGAAGTTGGTCTTCGCCCAAGAGCTCCGCACGGGACTTGGGATCAAGTTTGGAGGCTTTAGCGGCATCGGCAGTCGACATGTAAGCAGATGTACCTCTTTCGGCAGCGGGAGTCTTGGATGACTTCCAACCCTGTGGGATCTGGGGCGGAGAATATTTTTTCTCGGAAGAAAGAGAGATATTTGAAATGGCGTCGGCGAGAATAAAACCATCGAGCGGTAAACGGCCGTCATGACACTTGCGAAAGCCTGCTAAAGACGTCTTCTTTGAGATGAAGACCGGCTTGTTGCTTAATAGTGGGTTTGCCGAGCCGACTGGGAGCCTGCCCGGGTCGGTCCCTTTGGGTTTTTTCTTTTTCTTGTCCCCTCCAATAGTACGGTTGTAGGAGATCTGCGGCCCCATTGAGTACGGGTCTTCGTCATCCGATCCGGTGTCGTTAAGCACGCCAACACCAAATGCACCACGGCGGGCATGTTTTTTCTCCTTTGGCTTTTTGCGAGAGTCTAGACGCTGACTGAAGAATGAATCAGCGTCATCCTCGTTGTCGTTGTCTGCCGCAGGTCTACTTTCTGATTGCAGGCGCGACTCCCCTTCAAAGCCGAGGCCCTTGTAATCTGTCTTCCGAATAAAGGCCACAGTTGGTGCATTTTCGGGGGCAAAAAGGTGTGTTTGAGAGGGAGGCTCTTCTGCTCCAGGTGGCGCGGCATCACCCAGATCAGCTCTTCGCCGGACTTTCGGCCCAATGCCTTGTCCTTCTCTCCAGCCCATTTTCTTCAGAAGTTTGACGCCCATTGTCTCGCCACCGGTCTTGAAAAGGTCCATGATGCCGCCTCGACCGGTGAGATAGGACTGAGTAGAACCGAAGGCGGCAAAGTCGGACGAGGTTTGTAGCTGCTTCGACTCCTCAGCCTCGCGGAGGTCCTCCTCGTCCATAAAATCCTCGACTTGCTGCTGTTGCGCCTTGGCGGCGCGGTTTGACCGTGAAGAAACAAAAGTTGAAGGGGTCCATCCTTCTTTGGAGCCCACGGTGTTGAAATACCTGTGTTAGAAAAACGGATTTAGTGCGCATGTCCCTTGGGCAGCATAGACCGTGAGCTCACCCGGCGCTGAAACCGCCCGTGAAGGCGCCGTGCAGGCGCTTGCGGCCGCGGTCATCGGTCACCTCTTGCTTCCAGACGGGCACGTAGGAACCATCGTCGCGGACGCTGGGGTCGAGTGGTGGTAGCGGAGTGCCGAAAAAAGCGTAGGGAGACTGCTGTGCCTGGAGATCGGCCTCGAAGGCGGCGCGCGGTCGCTTGCTCGCCATCACGAGGCCGAGCACAGAATATTCAACTATTTAAAAAAAAAAAAAAAGAGGTGAAGATGAAGAAACAAGCGTCACCTGGTCAACTGGTCAATCAAGCACGCTTGGCAGGCGCGGGCCCGGGGCTTGGCGCACCGCCACCGCGGCTGTGGCTTTGGGGGAGGAGGAGACGGACTTAAATTACTACGCAGTCATAGTACGTATTAGCATGATGGGGCTTTTTTGGACTTGTCACAACCGTGATATGTAATTAGACATCTTGGAACGATAATGCAGTCAGTTCACTTCACTGCTGATAGTAGAGACGCAGTCAGCTACTAGCAGTACTGGCCCAGTGGCTGGGCGATTGGGCAGCAGGTGCAGTGGGGCGCAGGCCTGGTCATGAACGTACATTAATTAGT